>CM035292.1:1431797-1446324 GCA_020226075.1 Hydropotes inermis
CTGCAGACCCTGGGGGTGCTGCTGCCCTGGAACCTGGGTGCCCTAGGGCTCTGAGTCCTCCCTGCTCTGAGAGCTGCTGTCTGACCTTGGACAGGCTCCTCAGCCTCTCCGACCCTCGGTCCCCCCCCAGTAAAGGATGGTCTGACATTCTCCTGTCAGGTCTGCCCAGGGCTCACAGAGACAGCAGCCGATGGCGAGCTGTGGTGGGGACACCCCAGGGTGGGTGGGCAGCCCCGCCTGGTCCTCGACCTTGGGTGTGGGCCTGCTCCTTAGCTCGGGGGCCAGGCCCAGGATGCAGGGGCCTGGCGTCTGAAGGAGGGTGGGCTGCTCTCCAGCCGGGACTCCCGGGGTGTGCGTGTATGTGTGTGCCTGTGTGTGGGTGGGTGGGTGTGTGCACATATGTATGCATGTGTGTGCCCATGTGTTTATGTGTGTGTATGCGTGTGTGGTCACGGCTGGCCAGCAGGGAGCCTCCTGCCCTAGGACTCTCTGGATGCTGGTGGGTAGAGGAGCTGGTCCCCCTCGCAGGCAGGCATGGAATGAAGACCCAGAGAGCACACCCCTGCTCAGGGCACCCCTCACCCCTCCAGGCTGGGATCAGACTGGAGGGCACTGCAGGGGCCACCGAGACCCCCTCACAGGGCCCCCCACGCAGGGACTCCGGTGCTCCAGGAGCCCGGGGCAGCCTCGGCCCAGCCAGGGAAAACTGCCTCACCCTAAGAGGCTCCTCCTCGTTCAGCTTTGTGCCCTGGCTTCTGGGGGGGATTTGATTGGACTAAAAGGTCCTGCAGTTTGAAGGGAGCGTCAGAAATTTACCAGCCTGATGGCCCCTCTGGTCAGTGGCCAGGCCATGTCCACCCTCTGACCTCTGCAGGCCTAGCTGCTGCCTCTGTGCTCTCCACAGCTCATCCCTGGAGCGCGTCTCCAGCTAAGCCACCACCTCCTGCAGGCAGGCTTCCCTGACCTCCCTCCCACAGGCTGGGCTTCTTTAACTGGCTCAGCGCCACACTGGCCAGGTTTTCCTGATGAGTGTGGGCCTAGCAGTGAGCAGGGCGCTGGGTCCATAGGAGGCACTGGAGAATTGGGGAGGGAATGAATGAATGAGTGACTGAGTGAACAGCTGCCAGGAGAGATAGCACAGGGTTGGAGGGGACATGCTGGAATCAGGTGGCATCCAGGGAGGTCCTCGGGCCCTGGGGTGGGAGCGAGAGCCCCTTCCTCAGGACGGGCGGCACACCTACCTGTGCCGAGGGCCAGAGCTGGGGTGGGGTGGGCCCTGGGCCCTCCCCTAGCTGGACACTCTCTTCCTCTCTCTGTCCAACAAGCAAGACATTTGTTTTGCACCTGGAATGCTGCATCTTGGCATGATTCATGGCCTTATTACAGAGCCCTCCCAGAGGGATGGATATTTTTAATACAATTTGCATTTGGGAAAAATTTATGACCGTCTGCCCTGAATCTGAATCGGAGCTGCCTGCTGGTTACTAGGGGTCTTCAGGTCAGCCCTGGCCCTGCTTGGTTCTGGGCGGGCAGCTGGGCTAACAGGCCAGGTGGCCCATCGGCTGGACACCAGGTCATCGAGGCTACCCAGCTCCTGCCCTGCGGACAAAGCCAGCCCACCTCCCCCGGCCCCTGACCTGACCTGGGCCAGGGCGTCCTCCCTCAGGAGGGACGGGAACCAGGAGCCGGGAGATTGGGGCCTGATTCCCCGCAGGAGTCCCGTCAGTCCTGGGCTGTGAACCTCCTCCCCACCCTAGAGTCACCGGGCAGGTACTGATCCTGACTCGCTAATGGAAAAGGCCGCTCAGGGCTGCCGCGTGATTCACCAGGGCCCCGGGCTCCTAAGTGCAGCATCACCAAGGCCCAGAGAAGGAGGCTGGCACGAGATCCCAGGGCGAAGTGGCCACATAACCTGAAGTCCCTCGCCAGAATTTACTTTTAATTATTTGTATGAATATACGAGATCCTGAAATAAGACCTTTGTAAATGAAGTGCTTAATTTCAGGGTTACCTATTAACATCTCTGGCAATAACCAAAACAGGTCCTCCGCGGGGCTGTGAGCACAGCCTCTCCCAGGGCAGGGCTTGGTCACTGAGGCCCGAGTCCCTCCTGGGCCAGGTCCCCAGCTCCGGTCCTTCCCCCGGACCCTGGCAGGGCTGCATGTTCCAGCTCCCCTGCCCTTCTTGGCCGGTGAGAGTGGACAAGTGGGGACGCCGCCCAGACCCGGCCCTGAGCCCCCAGAGTGGGCAGCTCTGGCCTCTCCCTCCCCGAGCTGAGTGTTGGGAGCCCCTGGGTCTGGGAGGGCAGGCCGTACCGCGCACGTGCGAGGCGGGACCGCCTGTCCACATCAGCACCTCCCCCCGCACTTCGTCCCGGTTTTTAAGAAAGCCCAGGTTTCCTTTCTGTACTGTGCCCAGCTGGGGAGACGTCTGGCAAGGGCATTACCAGGAGTTCCAGGGGGTCACTAACCCCAAATCGGGGGAGCTGGAGAGGCCAGGAGGAGTCATGGACATCAGGGATGCTGGCCGGCCTTGCGAGTCACATATTGTGAGGGAGAGAAGGAGGGAAGGGCCAGTCGACCCAGAAAGGAAAGGGTGTGAGGTCAGCAAAGGCTGGGGGAGCAGACTGGCTCTGGGCTCAGAGGGAGCAGCGAAGGGCACTCCCGGAGGGAGAAGACCCGCCACACCATAGACCAATGAATCCAAGAGACGAGGTGTTGAGGCAAGGAAGAGACTTTAACCAGGGAGCTGGCAGGGATTCCCAGATGGCGCTAAAGAACCTGCCTATTAATGCTGCAGACGTAAGAAACACAGGTTTGGTCCCTGGGTCGGGAAAATCCCGGGGAGGAGGGCATAGCAACCCACTCCAGTATTCTAGCCTGGAGAATCCCATGCACAGAGGAGCCTGGCGGGCTACAGCCCATAGGGCCGCTAAGAGTCGAACACAACGGAAGCGACTTTGCACTCATGGCAGATGAAGAGGATGGCAGGCTAGCACCTCAAAATAATCATTTTATTGGGTCCTGGATGCCGGGTTCTTTTGTGGATCAGAGAGGAAGAAGCTGTGAGGAACCAGTCACAAGGCGGAGCAGAGAGGGAGAGGCAGTGGGGAGTAAAGTGAAAGGGCCTTCAGCCTCGCAAAGCATCTCCAGGGGATGGCCAGCCTTCAGGAGGGGTGTGTTAATCTCTCCTATTCACAGGTGGGCAGGACAAGCTGTCTCTCCAGGAGCTGAACAAAGGCACTTTCGTTTACAGTCTAGCAGCGTGCAGGATCCTCCCGGCAAGCCATTGAGTATGGTTATAATAATGAGAGCAAGTCAGAGAAACAGTTTCCAGCATGGAGTCAACGTTGGCTTCCTCCCTGCAGCACTCTCAGAACTCCCCTCCCGCGGCCCCCTGGACCTTCCCGACCTGTCGGGCAGATCCTGCAGCCGCTCCGGCCACGTTCCGTGCCCCTTCCCCGGTCAGCGGTGCCTCTTCCTGTCTGTTTTGTCTTGACATAGCTCGCTGCTTCTCTTGCTGCCAAAAGTGATGAGCATGCTTTATCAAGGGGCCCATTTACTAAGCATGCTACTGGGGGCTCAATTTTGTTTTCTCATTTAAAACAGAGGCATTTTAATCCTTACTGTCTTGGACTTGAAAACCAAGAGTGGAGATGGCCCAGTACACTGTCCCCGAAAGCCAGGGGCGAAGGGAGGGGCTCAGCCTCCCCCTTTCAGACCCAGGCCTGTGTCCTCTGCCCTGCCCCGTCCCCTCCTCACACCAGAACACTATTTCCTTGGAAAATTTCTCTTCATCATCTTAAAGACAGAGGAGAGTGTACTTGAGCTGTAACACAATGGAACAGAGAGTTTCTATTCAACTGCTAATGAAAGCCAGCTACAAAGAGCAAAAGAAATGATACAAAGGAAAAAGAACCATCTTTAGTGAAAGCAGAAAAAAACAGCCATCAGCCTTGGGTTTTGCGGGAAGATGTGGGCAAGCCCTGGAAACAACCACAGAAAGGTGTGGGTCTCAGCAAAGCCAGGCTTCTCCAGACAGACAGGCGAGTGCGAACGGCTGGTCCTGAGAGGCGGGTTCCTAATGCGCAAAGGTGACAGGGTCAGTGTGGGGCAGACGCGGTCTCTAGGGAGGGAAGGACGGAGGGGGTGTGCAGGGGCTGCACCGGCTCTGCCCCAGTGGAGAAGGGGAGGGACGTAGGAGCCAGACCTACAGCTGTGTCCCCAGCACGTCTGGGAGGTGTCATCCCCCACCACCCCCACACTCACCTGACTTCACCCCTGGGGGTTGTGTCCAAGATGAGGCCCCTTCTTAGGCCACCTGCCCACCTGCCCACCTGCCCAGCAGGCACTTCTCCCAGGACGATGGATGCCATGAGAAGCTCAATCCATCAGGGCTTCATTGAAGCTGAAGATGGGATCAGATTCTTGTTAAGAACAAGGGAGCTTGGGTGGGTTGATCTCCCCCCACCACACACACAAAAATCAGTGAATTCCGGTGGAGCCCCCAGAATGGCAGAGTGAGAACCCCCAAATCTGTTCCTCCATCACAGTGATGAAAGCGCTGACAGCACTTGTCATCAACAGAAATCTACATGTTAGAGAGTGTTAGCTACTCAGTCTTGGCCAACTCTTTGTGAGCCCATGGACTGTAACCTGCCAGACTTCTCTGTTCATGGAATTCTCCAGGCAAGAATACTGGAGTGGGTTGCCATTCCCTTCTTCAGGGGATCTTCCTGACCCAGGGATTGAACCTGGGTCTCCTGCATTTCTCCTGCATTAAAAGATGCTTGCTTCTTGGAAGAAAACTATGAAAAACCTAGACAGTGTATTAAAAAGCAGAGACATTACTTTGCTGACAAAGGTCCATGTAGTCAAAGCTATGGTTTTTCCATTAGTCATGTATGGATGTGAGAGTTGGACCATAAAGAAGGCTGAGCACTGAAGAATTATGCCTTTTGACTGTGGTGTTGCAGAAGACTCTTGAGAGTCCCTTGGACTGCAAGGAGATCAAACCAGTCTGTCCTAAAGGAAATCAACCCTGAATATTCACTGGGAGGTCTGATGCTGAAGCTCCAATACGCTGGCCACCTGATGCAAAGAGCTGACTCATTGGAAAACACCTTGATGCTGGGAAAGATTGAGGGCAGGAGGAGAAGGGGAGACAGAGGATGAGATGGTTGGATGGCATCATCGACTCGATGGACATGAGTTTGAGCAAACTCAGGGAGATGGTGAGGGAAAGGAGAGCCTGCAGTCTATGGGGCTGCAAAGAGTCGGACAAGGCTGAGTATCTGAACAACTCCTGCACTGCAGGCAGATTCTCCACCGTGTGAGCCACCAGGGAACCCCGCGTATCAGTGAAGAACTTGTGAAAACCGACAGGCGTTGACTCACGATAAAATGACGAGTCCGGGAAAGAGCAGGAGCCCTGAACGCGCCCACCTCGCCCCCACAGCCCCGCAGTCGCCCTGAGCACCGGCAGCCTGGCGGCCCTGGAGAGGGCGGGCCAGGCTGGTGGCCCCTGAGAAGCCCAACCCTCGAAAGCCTCTCTGGCCGTCTCGCCCCCGGCGCCCAGCGCGCCCCCTCCCCAGGCCTTCTCGCGACTTGCCCTGGCTCGGCCACTTGCTGAAGACCACCTGTGATGGTTGTTCAGCATCTGCTGGAGAATGGAAGGGACGAAAGGAATCCACTGAACCGAGAGGCATCTTGAGAGGGGAAAGCAGGACAGTGACTCTGTCTGATCCACGGATCCATTTATTATCCGGTAACTTCCTCTCAAGGCGAGATGGGGGTCCGGCAGAGAAGGCACTGGGGGGATTCCCGGCTGCTCTCTGCGCCCCCGAGTGGCCATCGAAACGGGTTTATAGTGACCCTGGGGCACCTTGACCACTGTGGGTGATCTTTGTCAAAGACACACACACGTATGCAGATGAGACAGAGGGCAAGTGGGTCAGAAGAAGTGTCTTTGCCCTGATTTATCTCAGTTATGTCGTGGTCCGGGTGCGGGTTGGAAAAGAATTTCCGGACATGAAACAGAATGAGAGGGAAATAGTTTATTAGAGTAGGAGACGCTGTTAGAATAATAAGCCCCCTCAAGGGAGAACCGACGTCCAACAGGGGTCCTTGGTCCACTTCTACACCCAGGGTACGAGGAGTGGGGTGGGGTCCTGCGGGTCGTTTGCTGATGGGATGAGGCGCGTGTACTGGGTGGGGCGAGAGTAGCGGGTACGCGCTCCCTGCAGGGTAGGAGGGGAGACTGATTGCACTGCTCCATTAACAGTCCAGCATGGGGGAGGGAAGGGCAATCAGGCTCTGGTTCCGTTCCTGCAAATTCCAAGACCCTGCTTGGTTTGTCTGCTCTTTCCTCCTTGGGTCACCACAATTTATAAGCACTTTTAAGTAGTCCTTAAAGGCAACAAACCAAGTTTTAGATTTTTACAGTTTCAATAAATAGGTAGAAAATAATGCAAATAGATAAGCAGAGAAATCGGAAGACAGTGACGATATCTGGGATATATGCCTGAGAATCAACTTTCTCTATTTACATAGAGGGGGGCTAGTCGACAATCAAAAGTAAATGAGTCTAGAAATAAGGGTTTTTAATGCTATTAAAAGTTACAAAGGCAGCAACAAAAAAAGCAGATGGATTAGCTTTCCGAATTATCAGAAGGAAAACACACACAGAGAAACTGCTATCCAAGCAGCGAACGATGGAAGACAATGGAAGCATGAAATTAGAAGAAGTCAGTAATCAAGCCTGTACCACAACAGAAAATGTATGTCAGATTCATTTGCAAAGAGAGGATTCTCAGATTGAAGATGGAAACCTAGCTTGTGTGTCGTTTACAAGGTATATCCAGCATAAGGTGGCAGAGAAATCCATGGGCAAAGGCACACAGACAAGTGTAAATAAAAAGAGGGAGCTGGAGTGGCCGTGTGAACACCAACAAGCTTGTGGCCAACACGGGTGACCCAGGAGGCGAGGGGAGCCGCGTGGCGGACGGTGAGCACAGGGCGACTGTCCGTCACTTCTGTTCTGTAACCAGCACAGAGTAAAACCCACAGCAGGCGGAAAGAGGGGCCGGGCGCACAGAAGTTAAAGTAGCCTCATCTGGGTCCTTGGATTGCGGGGCCCAGAAGAAGGCTTTGGAAAATGAGGAGAGTCTGGGGGTGAGCCCAGGAAGCGGGGGGCCTGGTGCGGGAGCCAGCTACAGGAGCGCCTCAGCATCGCCCACCGGTGGGCCTCGGACCTGCCCTCCAGCAACCAGGCACCCCGGAATGCATCTGCGGGCTGTCCCCTCTGGGCTGGAGGCTGAGGCAGTGTCATGCAGTGCCCCCCGCCCACAACTGGGGGTTTGCAACTCCCCACAAACACTCCAGGCCGCGTGAGACCTGTGCAGTGACAATGAGCCCATACAATCACATATCCCAACTCTCCGCTGAGGACGGGGAGCACGGCTCCTTATCAGGTCCTGTGAATTATGTATAGAAAATGGCCGTGTACTTGGACACAAGAAAAGCTTTCTGCTTCCTCAGGAAGCACCCAGAACCGCTGAGTGCCGGGAGGAAAACAAAAATGAAACATGATGCGGTTCAAGCCACATGTACCATTAGTATCTCTCCCAGAACCAAGTGATTCATCGTGAGTATTTTAAATTCTGACTTAAAAAGATGATTAAATAAATTAGCCACTCAACTAAAAATAGAAAAATAATGAAAGAGAAAGCAGGGGGTTTTACAAAAGGAAAAGAAATGAATGATCCATCAGAGAGAAAAGAGTATAATTAGTAAATAATTTCAAAAGTAGCTTCTTTACAAAAAACCCTAAAAAATTTAAAGTATTAAACCTAATTTCAGAAGACAGATGAAGAGGAAGAGAAACAAAATAAGAAATTAGGGTAGGAAATTGCCAAAAATGAAGGCAGGTTATATTTATATTTTTTTCCTCAGCTACACATAATTTGAAAAGGCTAGAATAAATAAGTGGTTATACAGGAATAAACATATCTAGAAATATAGTGTCTATCTATTTATCCATCCATCTATCCATCAATTTATCTATATATAGAGACAGAGTCCAACATTTACCTGTGGATGAGTCTATCTACATTGATCGATTACCATAGACGAAACTGGGGAAGCTGGCCTCTAGCCGAAGTCGTTCAGTCGTGTCCAGCTGTTTGTGACCCCATGGACTATAGCCCACCAGGCTCCTCCATCCATGGAATTTTCTAGGCAAGAGTACTGGAGTGGGTTGCCCATGCCAAAACAATTCTTTATTGAGTTCTATCAAAATGTCAGAGAATAAATACGGAGAAGTTATTTAAATTTTTGGAGACCTTTCTCTTGTAGATGTTTAGTAGAACCTAAAACATGATTCACGTGTGTGTGCACCCCCCACCCCACCCACACACACGCGAGGCTAGAAATGTATCTAGTTTGTAAACATAGGTGCAAAAACTCTGCCTACTATATTAATAAGTAGAATCAAGCGAGTCTCAGAAAGAAAAGTACACTATGATTGTTGTAGTTCTTTTCAGGAACCAGAAATGATTCAGTATTTGGAACTGAATTACAGATTAGATCCAAAACATACCCAATAGAAATGGTTAATGATTTACAAAGCATTCTTGAGATAGCTGCTTAAAATATTTAAAGGATCAGAACTCCTTTCCTCCAAAAAGCAGTTGAAGAACATACATGGGAATGTTCTTTAAACATTTTCAGTAAAAGAAGCCAAAGTACAAGTAGCCAATACACATAATACAAAATTTCCAGATCACATGAATTAAAAAAAAAAAAAGCCAGTGAATAGGCCAGTGGTCCAGTATCCTCCTGGTAGGGTCTGCCCTGTTGCGGAGGGAAGTGCAGGACAAGCCCTCATCCACTTGGCGGCCAGGTGACCTCTGCACTCTCTCGGCACAAGTCCGAGCCTCTTAAAAGCGGCAAAATGCATTTTCCGTCTGTCCCAGCGCCTCTGCGTTTAGAATAAAACTCTGCACAAGTGCATGCACGTAAGAGCGAAGATGTATTACAAAGATTTCCATTTTTTTAATAATTACAAGTGCCTGGAACCAATATAAGTGCCTCTCATTATGGGAATGAGGAAATAATTTATGGAATATCATGGACCTATTTTTAAAATGGATTAGAATATCTCCAAACTATATTGCTAAATGAGAAAAAGCAAAATGCAAAGCAGGGTGTACATAATGCTCCTATTAGTGTTTTAAAGAGGGTGATTTATGGACAAACATACTCACAGTAATACAGAAACATCCTGCAGAGCAGGGCAGGTGAGGGGCTGCCTGGGAGAACCCACAGGACTGTTGGCAGGCATGGCCTCTGGGAAGCTTAAGGTGCAAAACCAGTGGCTTCTCTTTGCACAGCCTTTGAGTTGGTTTGATATATTCACCGTGATGAAGTATTGCTTTTTCCAACAAAACATAGATGCACGCACGCATGCTCAGTTCCTTCCATCATGCCCAACCCTTTGTGACCTGTGGACTGTAATCTGCCAGGCTCCTCTGTCCATGGGATTCTCCAGGCAAGAACACTGGACTGGGTTGCTATGCCCTCTTCCAGGGAATGTTCCTGACCCAGGGGTTGAACCCATGTCTTCTGCATGTCTTGAATTGCAGGCAGATTCTTCACCTACTGAGCCACCTGGGAAGACCTAAGAAATATGCATTTCTGCATAAAGCATATATGCATATTCATATATATTCATGTGCGTACATGAGTGTATAATACTCACACATATACATATAGGTATGGGTCTCTGGAGTGTCGTCTAAGAGACGGGAGCAGGGAGTCCAGCCCAGATGTGGTCCCCACGGGCTCACCTTTGGGCCCTGAGTCCGAGTTTCTCATCTCAAGAGTGAGGGTGATACGCAGCACCTGCCTCGGAGGCTCTGGTGAGGACGGGGTTGACACATGCCAGGCGATGCACATAATGGCTTCCACGGGGGTGTCGGGGGCTGCCATTCTGGGCCTGTTTCTTACCCATGTCCTGCTCTTGGGCACTGCATCCCAAGTGCCGAGTGTGTGGCCGGAGATGGACACATGTCGTGTTGTGCTGCTGTGGGGGGATGGTGGGGCTCAAGACCCCAGCTGGGGAGGTAGGAAAGCCTGATAAACTCCCGTTCACCTCTCGAGATGTCGGAAACCATGCTGGCTTACACACGAGTTAACTTGAATTTGATGCTGACTAAAATAGTCTGTTTATGGCCCAGCAGACGTATATTGTACATCCGTTTTCATTATTAGAGAAATGGCCACACTGGCCGAAAGTAAAGAATGTCCAAGTTAAAAGTAAAGATTCAAGGCCTCCCTCCCTGGGACACGAATGCCTGTCCTCCCTCAGTGATGAGGCTCACTTCCCAGGTGCAGTCCACGGGGTCGCAGAGTCAGACACAGCCGAGCGACGGAACTGAGCTGATCAAGAAGAGAAGACTGTTGGTGCTCAGTCGCGTCCGGCTCTTTGAGACTCCGTGGACTGTGGCCCGCCAGGCTCCTCCCTCCGTGGGAGTCTCCAGCCAAGAACACTGGAGTGGGCTGCCATCGCCTTCTCCAGGGGATCTTCCTGACCCAGGGATCAAACCCGGGTCTCCTGCACTGCAGGCAGATTCTTTACCATCTGAGACACACTTGTTGATTATTTTTGTTGATGAGCCTTGTGGTACTAGAAAGAGAGAAAGGACAGAAGAAATCAAACAAATAAAACAAAGACACCTCTGTGGCCAGGTTAGGTCTGCCCACTTCAGGGATATAAAAATGATAGAAAGCATTGAACAGCCTTGTGCCTTGGGGCAAGTTTATTAATAATAAATACACGGGTGAGACAGAGAGAGTCCGTGAACATTTCCACTCTTACACGCACCCTCGAATTATGACTAAGATGCCCCTACAATAGGTGAGGAGCGAGTGGGCAAGTCAATAAACCAGGCAGGGACAACTGGGTAGCCATATGGGAAGATAAAATTTTATCTCTTTCCCAAGCCATGCACAGAAATGAATTCCAGATGGCATAAAGACCTAAACTTTAAAATCCTAGAAGAAAATGTGTTTTCTTATTCTTATTCATATTCTTATTTCTTAAATAAGACACAAAAGCACAAAACCTAGAAGAAATGAATAATGTATTTCATGACATCAAAATTTAAAACTTTATATGGCAAAATCATAATAAATAATAAAGTAGGAGGGGGTTTTTATCCAATAAAATCAATAACAATTTTTATCGGGAATACACAAACAACTCATATAAGGCATCAGGGGGAAAAAGTAATAAAAAATAAAAAAGAAGATATAAATATGCAGTTCAGAAGAGGGGGGACTCTAATGCCCAACAAACATGTGAGGACGATTTAATGTCATTCATATTTAACATGGCCAGATAACCTGGGAGACTTCAGATTTATAACCAGACAATCGCAGGTACGGGCGAGGACGCGCTCACAGTGGAGGCTCACGGGCCAGCTGGGGGCCGCTGACGAGGGACACAGAAGCTGAGTGCCATCTCTAAGGCACCTCAGCCCCATGCTGGGGAGACTGGGATGTTCAGGCGGCGTCATTAATTACAGCAAATCTGCAGAAACAACCAACGGGCCCATCGACAGGAAAATGGATAAATGAGCTGGAATGTGACAAAATGGAAAGTTTACCGTTGTTTAAATGAATAAACCGTGTGTGGGTACCTCGAGGAGAAAAGATCTGACAATATAGTGGGAACCGAAGAAGCAAACTGCAAAATCCTACATGTACCGTGTGCTGCAGGCGTGCGTGCTGAGTCACTTCCACCACGTCTGACTCTATGTGACCCTGTGGACTGCAGCCCGCCAGGCTCCTCTGTCCATGGGATTCTCCAAGCAAGAACCCTGGAGTGGGTTACCATGCCCTCTCCAGGGGACCCTTCTTATGAACCCCCGTCCCGTACGTCTCCTGCATTGGCAGGAGAGTTCTTTACCACTCCCACCGCCTGGGAAGCCCATATATAGTGTGTTACTTTTTGCATAAATGGTAGAACAGAAGCTGTGTGTGTGTCTTTGTTCATAGCCACAGTTGTGTGTGGAAAAACCATAGGGAAAAAAAAGAGGAAAAACAGAAGGTTCACTTTAGGGAAAAATGCTGGAGGTGTACAAGGTGAGAATAGGACTGTTCAAATCCCACTGGGCTCACCTAGAATAGTCCACTTACTATGTGTATACTGACTTTCTGTTTTTAGGGCATTTTAGATTTACAGAAAAACTGAGCAAATGCTACAGTGGGTTCCGCATACGCACACCCGGCCCTCTCCCCCTTTCAGGGGACCGTGCCCATATTATTAGCTGTATCTGTGCAGTGCATTTGTTAAGTTAATGAGCCAGGATTTATTAAGTTAATGAACTAGGACTGACACCCTATTGTTAACACAAGTCCACAGTTGACATCCGGGGGATCACCCTTGGTGTATCTTCTATGGGTTTGGACAAATGGACAATGGCATGTACCCACCATTAACAGTATCCTACAGAGAAACTTTACTGCCCGAAAAATCCTCTAATCTCCCCCCATTAACTGCTCCCCTGCTTGCCTCAAACCTCTTATAAACGCTGATCCTTCTACTGTCTCCATAGTGGTGCCTTTTCCGGAATGTCATAGAGTTAGAATCGCACCATCTGTAGCCTTGTCAGACTGGCTTCTTTCACTTCAGTTCAGTCGCTCAGTCCTGTCCGACTCTCTGTGGCGCCATGGACGCGGCACGCCAGGCCTCCCTGTCCGTCCCAACTCCTGGAGCTTGCTCAGACTCATGCCCATCGAGTCGGTGATGCCGCCAATCATCTCATCCCGCCTTACTCTTTCACTTACTGATACGCATTTGAGGGTCCTCTGTATCTTTTCATGGCTTAGTAGCTCATTTCTTTTCAGGGCTTCATAATATTCTGTTGTCTGGCTGAACCACCGTTTTTCATCCATCACCCACTGAAGGACACGTTGGTTGCTCCCAGTTCTGGGTCACGATGAATAGGCTGCTGTCCATGGTTGGCTCCAAGAACCTGTCCAGGCCACTGCGGAGGGGTTCCGCCAGAGTGCGGCCCCGGCAGCCGCCGTCCAGGCAGGCGGCACTCTGGATTCACCGGCGTCTCTGATGTCAGGAGGTGAGCTCCCTGCCACCTCAATCCTCCGGTGGCCCAAGAAGTTAGTAAGTTTCAGTTTGCCCAGCGCTTCTCTTGCAGGGACGGACGTGACGGCTTCCGAGTTATTTACAGGGCACGGCTCCGTCCGAAGGGCCTTGTCTGAGCCTCCCTGATTTCCGTTCTCAGTCTCGGCTCCAGTAGGAGACCTGCTGACCTGAGATGCTTCATGCTCAAAGGTCCTCCAGTGAGTCCGCGTTCGGCAGACTTCCTGCGTGCCTGCCCGACACCCCCACGAGCGAAATGCATCAGCTCAGCGTCTCCTCATCCCCAGCGTCTCAGAGCTCCTCCCGGCCCCGGGCACAGTGCTCGCGGCCCAGGAGGGCCGGCTCTGCCCGGGGCGCCGGCACCCTCTGGGGCACTTCCGCAGACTCCCGGGTGCCCAGGCTTTTGCACAAGCGTGGCCTGTATTTGAACCTCACTTTCTTTGTCTCTCCTCTTCACATGAATATTTATCGCGAGGAAGGCCCAGCCAGCACGCCAGCGGCCCCATTCACGGAATCCATCAACAACTCCTTTGTGAGACCTGACCTGGGGACGGAGGATTGAGAGGGAATGAATGTGTTTCGTTTTCTGAATCACAAGGACTGTGAGCAACAATATTCAATGGGCTTTTGTTCTTCTATTTCTGTAGGACCCAGAACTTCGGGAGGGCAAAGTGATGGTGAATTGGTTGCACGGTTAAACGCCGCCGTCATTAGGAAGGGGGGCTCGGGGGCCTCTGGGCTGTGCTCCCCGGACTCTGAGACGCTGCAGCCATGCAGCTGAAGCTACCTGTGCGGAGCTGGGGCCCCTGGCCCCCCTGCCACAGCACAGCCTCCGGGGTCAGCACATCTGCCCCGACCCCGGGGCCTCGGGGGAGGGCCCGAGTGCCAGAGACCCCTCCAGCCTGGACTCAGGACTCATGCCCAAGCCTCCATCTGTTCACTGTCCAAACAGGTGCTCATCCAGCCAGTCTCGGGGGAGAGGCATTTCAGACAGTCGTCACAAGTCCTGCAAAGCAGCAGGGGAGCTGCGAAGCCCCCTTTCAGCTGGGCCCCCGACGTCACACATGGCTCCCGGTCCTCGGCGGCCCCAGCGTCCATCTGCCGTGGGCTCCAGAGCCCCCACGCCCTACGCTGCAGGGGCCAGGCGTTTCCCCTCCAGCCTCCTCACCCAGCCAGCAGGAGCGAGCCCCCCGCCTGCTCAGGGCTCAGGGCTACGCCTTCTTTCCCAGGAAGCCCACCTCCTTGGAAGCTTCTTCCCCAGCTGCACTGTATTTCCTCTTCCGCAGCCCTTCAGAGAGGAGGTTTCTAGCAGAGACCCTCTGTGTGTGTGTGAGTGCGTCTGTCTGTCACACACACACACACA
>CM035292.1:1446724-1489881 GCA_020226075.1 Hydropotes inermis
CCCTGAGCCCTGCAGACCTGGACTCTCTCTGTCTGAGTGTCAGCCTCAGCCCGGGGAGCCAGGCTCACCTTGCAGGCTGCCCCCGAAGGCTCTGACTCCTCCTCCCTGCAGGGCCACGGCCAGCTGGCGGGAGTGCCTTCGGCCTGCACACTCCTCCGATTTCCTTTACGTGAGCTGGGGGAAATGCAGACTCCCTGCTGCTCCCTGCCCCCTCCAGCCCCCGGAGGGCAGCTTCACTTCCTTTCCATCACTCGACATCAACGATAGAGGCCGCTGCCTGCGTCCTGAGCATTCTCTCCTCAGGAGAAAAGTGTCCTGTGAGTGAGGACTCGGCCCTGTTCAGCATGACCTCCTGATCTGTGCACGGAGCACGTCCAGTGATGCTTACTAACTGAACAAGAGCGCGTTTACTGAGTGTCTACTCTGTCTAAGTTACGCACACACACACAAACGCACACACATGCGCACGCACATACATGCACGCGCACACGGGCACACACATGCACATGGGCACACGGGCACACACACATGCACACACACATGCACGCGCACACGGGCACACACATGCTCACACACATGCGCGCGCACACACGCATGCACACACACTTGCGTACGCACACACTCGCACTTACAATTCCCAGCAATATTATAAGAAAGGTCTTGTCATTTAACCCCATTTTAGAAAGGAGGACACCACTGCTTAAACAGGTAGCAATTTGCCCAAGATCAAATATCCAGCCGTGCCGCCAGTCGCTGGCTCCGGGCTGCATCCCACGGACGTGCTGAACCACAGGGGCACTAGGTCACCCCTCAGAACCCAGGGCCGTCCTCACGGTGGCACTTCAGGAGGGAGGCGGGATGGACGTTGCAGGCAGGGCGCCAGCCCACTTCTGGGGACGCATTCATCACGCACAGAGGGAAGGTGGAAGGGGCTGCAGGGAAACCCACGAAAATGAACAGGCGATTCTTGTCTGGAAATGAACAGGTGGCCGACGATGTGTGAGTTTTATCGTCATTAGTTTGTTTTGAGATGGAAACATCAGATAAAAATAACTTTAGGCAGACCACCTCAGCATCAGAAGCCATCCACCCTGTGTCCCCACCCTGGCGGGGTGGGAGCTAGCTCCCACGGGCCCCTGTTGTAGCTCAACAGCAGCAGAGAGACCCTTCTGCCCGTTTCTAGAATAGCCTTGACTCCCCGCTGTCGCTTCCGTGGGCTCAGCGCGGCGTCCCTGCGCACTTGTGGTGAGCATAAAGCCCGCCGGGGAGGAGGCCCAGCCCCGCCTGCCAGACACGGGCCTCAGAGCCTTAGCGACTGTTGTCGGGCACCATGAGAAATGCAAGCTAGAGTGACAGAACCCCAGTGTCAGCAGTTTGAACTGAACTAGGAGACGGAAGTGGACGGAGTGCACTGATTGCTCCGCTGCGTTTTGTACCCAGGAGCCCAGCCACGAGCCCACCTTCTGAGGGTGGCAACCAGGACGAGGAAGGACTCGGGACTCCAACGTGCGGAGCTGGACACAGCTGGGGAGTCTGGTGGCGTCCGGTCGACCAGCAGTTCTCAGGGAATGCCGACTCAGTCGAGCGCACGTCTCTGTGACCCAGGGATGCCCAGGCCAGCAGGTCAGAGGCGAGAGTCCAGCAGCCACTTAGCGACAGACCCTCCCGGGTTGACTGATGCCTCTGCGTGCCCAGCAAGAGGGAGGAAAAGGGGTAGCAAAGGAGCTGTAACTGTTGATGGTGGAGAACACATCTCCGTAGATGAGGGGTGTCTACGCCAGCCTCTGTCCAGGGAAGGGGAACCCAGTCTGGGTTTACAAAAGAACTATCGGAGAGAAAATAACTTTGAGGAAGAAGAGCAAATTTTCAGGACTTGCACCACCTGTTCCCAAGACTCACTGCAAAGCCGCAAGCAGAAGCAACACGCTAAAGATAGACACATAGACCAAGGGCATTGAAGAGACTGTCCAGAAAGGGACCCACAGAAATGTGGCAAATTGATTTTTTGACAAGGATGCTAAGAAAATTCGTTGGGAAAGGACATTATTTTCAACAAAGGGTCACCAAGAATATATTGTTCTTGTTGTTCAATCACTAAGTGATGTCTGACTCTTCGCGACCCACGGATTGCAGCGCGCCAGGCTTCCCTGTCCTTCGCTGTCTCATGGAGTTTGCTCAAACTCACGTCCATTAGGTCAGTGACGCTATCCAGACACCTGTCAGCCCCTTCTCCTCCCGCCTTCAATCTTTCCCAGCATCAAGGTCTTTTCCAACGAGTGGGCTCTTCACATCAGGTGGCATAAGTACTGGAGTTTCAACTTCAGCATCAGTCATTCCAATGAGTATTCAGGGTTGATTTCCTTTAGGATTGACTGGTTTTATCTCCTTGCAATCCCGGGGACTCTCAAAAGTCTTCTCCAGGACCACAATTCCACAATTCAAAAGCATCAATACACATCATATCCACAGGAATGAGGAATAAAGCTCTATCCCTCACACCATATAGATAAAGCAACTTGAAATAGATAAAAGGACTGGCTGAAGTGATAAAACTGTGGACTATTTGGAAAAACAAAACAAAACAAAACACATGTACTGACCTTGTGTTAAGTAAACATTTTTTAATAAGGTAGTAAACATGTGAATTATAAAAATTTTTTTAATTGTAAATGAGACTTCATCAAAACTAAAACAAGACAATGAAAAGGTAAACCATGAACTGGGAGGAAAAAAAAGTGGCAAAACATATATAAAAGGCTTTTATCGTGAATATATACAGAACTCTCACAACTCAATAATATGATGATAAACAAAACATTCAAGAAATGGGCAAATATTTGAACAGATGCTTTACCAGAGAGGATAAACATGTGGTTAATAAGCGTATGAAAAAACGCTCAACATCATTAGCCTTTCAGTTCAGTGTTAGCCTTTAGGAGAATGCAAATTAAAACCATAATGAGATACCACTTCACACCCGCCAGGATGGTGAAAATGTAAAAGATGGAACATACCCAGTGTTGCTGAGGGTGCGGAGCAGGTGAGATCTTCACATGTTGCCGGCGCGGACGCGGAGCAGGGCGGGCGTTTGGAAAAGGGTTCAGCAGGGTTTGTGAAACTCGATGTGCCGTTACTGCCAGACCCGAGAATTCCAATCCCAGGTATTTTTTGAAGCAAAGTGAAAACATATGCCTACTCAAAGATTCATGCATGAATATTCTTGCAGCTCGGCTTTATCTGACTAGCTGGGAACGGCAAAGAACACAGGTGCCCATCGAGTAGTGCCTGAATAGACAGTTCTTGGTGCGTCTATATTATGAATACCAGTCAGCAATAAAGCAGAACAAAGTAATGATATTTACTGACACCGCAGAGGGACATGCCTGGGTCTCAGCAGCATCGTGCTACATGAAGGAAGCCGGATGTGAGAGGCCCGTGTTGCATGAGCCAAAACATGTAAAAGTCTGTGTTGGTGGAAAGCAGGTCGGAGCTCGCGGGGCCGGGGGTGAGAGGCTGGCATGACGCCCAGGGACACCGCAGAGCTTGGGGTTGATAGAGATGCTCTACATCTTGATTATGCTGGTCGTGGTGGTGGCAAAATCCACAAGATTTTATAGCTTAAATTGGTACATCTTATCATATGCAAAACGTAATGAGGTAAAACAAAAATAAGCCATCAGAAGAGAGAAACGATAACAACCTGTACTCATTAATCCAAACAAGACGGGAGTGAGGAGCAAAGAGCAACTGGGACAAACTGAAAACAAATAGGAAGATTTGTTGCTGTTGTCGAGTCTCTGCGTCGGGTCCAGCTCGTCGCGACCCCGCGGACCGCGTCACGCCACGGTCCTCTGTCCTTCACTGTCTCCTGGCGTTTGCTCATATTCATGTCCACTGAGTCTATCAGTGGTGGTCCTATCTAAGCAGCTCATTTTCTGCCCCTCCTTCTTTTGCAGTCAACTCAAAACAAATCAGAGAGAGCATCCCTTCACCTGTAAGTGGTCCAAGTGCTCCAGCTAAAAGTCAGAGAGGGTTGGAGAGGACGAAAGCACAACTCAGCTCTGTGCTGTTTATAAAGGATGCAATTTAAATGCAAATAATCAGGGAAGTTACAGAGAGAGGCAAGTGAATAAGCTGCAAAGATCTGCTGTGACGCACAGGGAAATGTGGCCATTGTTCTGCAACAACTTTAAATGGAGTCTAATCAATAAAAATATTGACTCACTAGGTTGTATACCTGAAGCTAATTTGACATCGTACATCAATTGTATTTCAATTAAAATAAACTTTTAAAAAAATAAAGCAGGCATTCCAATAGTGGAAACCCTGTTGACCATCCGATATCAGACCCAGACGGCTGGGACAAGAAACGGGAGCGGGTGAAGGGAGGGCACGATGTGATTCAAGGAAGAAGAATTCATTAAAAAAACAGGGTCTTTGGCGTGTGTGCTCACACACGAAAATGCGCTTCACGTACTTGAAGTGCAAATCCACGGAGCTGGAAGAGAACATAGACGCACGGCTGAGGGGGAGCGTTAACTGGTCCCGTCTCCAGAATTAACAGACCCTGCAGGGCAAACACAGCAGCAGAGTCAGCGAGGCAGAGAGGATGTGCCCACAGCTCCACCCGCCCAGACCGACGGCGCGGCCGGAACGCCAGCAAGTGAAGCTGGAGTCCACCTTCTTCTTAGGTGTTCACAGAACTGTCACGGAAACACGCCATAAATTGAGCCTTATGGTGAATCTCAGTAAACTACAAAGGACTGAAATCATGCAGATCAGATTTTTCTTTAGCTTTCTGATCATTTTTTGATGATTTATCTAGGCTGGCTGTGCTGACCCTTCCCTGCCCTGCGTCCCTCTCCAGCTGCGGGGGCTCCTGTCACTGCAGGCTTAGCTGCTCACGGATCAGACCCGTGTGCCCTGTGTTGGCAGGTCCTCAGAGCTCGAAGGATTTTAGTTCCCCGACCAGGGATCAGACCCGTGTCCCCTGTGTTGGCAGGTCCATTCTTAACCGCTGGACCACCAGGGAAGTGACCCAATTATATTTTCTAAGCACAAGAGGATTAAACTTAAAATTAGTTATAAGATTGTTATATAAAAACAGCCATATGTGTCGAAACCAAATAACTCACCTTGAAATAATTCATGAGTCAGAGAGGAAAACCCCAAGGGACACTAAAGGAAATTAAGCCCAGTGGTGATGAACAGAAACCATGGACGAGTCGGGGAGGGGGTGTTAATTCTGTGAGCGTGTTAGTCGCCCAGGTGTGTCGGCCTCCTTGTGGCTGCATGCGCTGTGGCCCGCCACACTCCTCCGTCTACCGAGCTCTCCAGCCAAGACAGACTCCTCCGTCCACTGAGCTCTCCAGCCAAGAGCACTGGAGTGGGCTGCCCTTCCCTTCTCCAGGAGATCTTCCAGGCCAAGGGACTGAACCTGGGTCTCCTGCATTGAGGCAGATTCTTTAGTGTCTGTACTTAGAAGGAATTCTATAGATTTAAAGTACAACTTTTAAAAACTGCATTAAAAAATAAAAGGTTTGTAGTGAAAAAAGACAGATTAACAAAGAAAAAAATTTTCAATTTAAAAAGAAGAAATGTTGAATTCAATTATATGTAATTTTATTTCAAGGAATTACAGAATAAAGCAAATTAAACCAAAAGAACTAGCAGGAAGAAAATATTCAAGATCTCAGCAGCAATGGATGAAATGAAGAAACAGACAATAGAGAAAATGAACAGAGTCAGAAGGTTATTTGAAAAGATTAGTATGATTGGTAAAGTCCTAGCTAGATTAATGAATTTAAATGTTACAAAACACAAATTACACATCAAGAATGAAAGGACTTGGCCACACAATAAAAGGATGATAGAAAGATAACATGAACAACTTTCGCCGATATGTTGTACAGCTTAGCTAAGGTGGGAAAAATATGTGAAAAGCACAGTTTATCAAAACTAACAAACGAAATAAAATATGTGAATAAAAACACTTCCAACAACAATAAACATGTCTAGAAACTCATGCTGTATTAGAGCCTTCTAACGTCCATTTAAGAAATAACGCCAATTGTGCAGAAACTCTTTGAAAGAATGAAGAAGGGAACTCTCCCCCACTCAATCTACAAGTCTAGTGTTGATCTGATAATAAAACTTGACACAGATATTTCAAGGAAATAGAATTAGAGACCTCTATTCCTCGTGAAAGCGGAGCAGAAAATTCCAAACAAAACGCTAGCAAATCAAATCCTCTACTATATCTGGCAATAATACATCATCACCAAGAATTTAAAAATCCATCACCATACTCATAGCTTTAAGAGGAAAAATAAGTGAACTCAACTCCGTAGGATGTATTTGTTACAAATTCCAATTATAGTTCTGTACATTAGAAACAAAGAAAGGAAAAGGAGAGATTTTAAATAATATATCCGTTTGAAATTTCATTAAATACATAGCATGAAAAAGTGAAAGTGAAACTGTCAGCCACTCAGTCTCGCATCTCTCTGTGACGCCACGGACTGCAGCCTCCAGACTCCTCTCTCCACGGGACTCTCCAGGCAGGAATGCTGGAGTGGGTAGCCTTTCCCTTCTCCAGGGGATCTTTCTGACCCAGAAATTGAACTCGGGTCTCCAGCACTGCAGGCAGATTCTTTACAGTGTGAACCAAAATTTCATTAAATACATAGCATGGTGAGGAATAAATCTAAGGAGAGATGTGGAGGTCTCTATAATAGAAACTGTAAAATGTGATTGACAATAAAGAAGACATAAACACAGACAGATTTATCTTGTTCAGACTGGAAGATGACATTTATAAGATGCGAATTTCCTCTCCAATTTATCTGTGCTCGTGTCTGAGGGCTGCCGTAACGAAGGACCGAAGACTGAGGGGCTTTAGCAGCAGAAGCGAGCTCCCCCGCCGTCTGCAGGCTGGCTGTCCCGAGCCTGGGGTGGACAGGGCAGGTCCCTCAGGCTGTGGGAGGTTTAGCCCGGCCCCCCGCCAGCTCCCGCACCAGCGTTTCCTGACACACGGGCAGTCTTCTTCCCATCTCCGCAGGCCCCGCCGTTGCGTGTGTCTGTCGCGGGGCAAACCTCCCCTTGGCTCAAGGGCGCCAGACACACCGCGTTAGCAGGACCCTTGTTTCCCCTTGGCAGATTTTTCTGCCAAGACCCTCTTTCCAAATGAGTTTGGCTCCGCAGGGCAGGACGGGAAGATCCCGGCAGAGGGCGGGCGGGAGGGATCGGCTCAGGGGCACCTGCAGCGGAGCAGGGTCGGCGTGGCTGGCATCACCCGTCCTCCCTGTATTCGGTGCGGCTGAGGCTGGAGCAGGGACCACAGATGGAGGGGCTGCCCTGGCCCCACGGACTGACGGTCCAGAGAGGGCGGCAGGCCAGGGGACCCTGCCCGGCCCGGGGTGAGGGCCTCGGTGCCCCCACGTGGGACCCCCCGACAGCTGCCTGCTCTGATTGCCTTTCTCGGGAAGGCACCTGCGTCCAGCCCTTTCTGCCCCTGGACCCTCCTTACAGAAGCCGCCCACCTTCATGCCTCTCCTGCCCACTCGCCCCGCCTGGGAACAGCCCCACCGCTGATGCAGAGCCTTCGTCCTCGGCCTTCTGAGAAGGAGACCCCGGCCCTGGCGCCCCAAGGACAGGACTTCCGACATTCTCCTGGGCCCTCAGCCCTGCCCCCGGCCCGGGCTTCCATCGGCACCTCAGCCTGCACTGGCCTCGGAGCTCTGGCCCGGCTCTGCAATGCCCCCCACCCCTGGGGGGGCCCCACGCCTGGCCACTCAGCCCAGGCGTTCAGAGGGGAGACGGCTCCTTCAGCTTCTCTGGGGGGCCAATTCTGAAGGCAGAATGCAAATGGCCCCTGGTCAGCCCAGACCCAGGGCCCCGCAGGTCCCGGCCATGCTGTGCTGTCTCACGGAGTCCTGACCAGTGGGTGCAGGACACGGGCTGCCGTGGGCTCTGGATGTGTGGACGAGAGGAGTGCGGGGAGGAGTCCCTCTGGGCTTAGAGTCCCCCCTGGGACCACGGGCGCGGACTGTGCCAGGCCCATCAGCACCATCTGGCCCAGCAGCATCCTCGCCATGGCAACCGTACCTCACACCGAGGTCCCTGTGACCACGGCAGGTCCTCAGAGGTTCTGCCTGGACGTGCGGGTGCTCTGTGAGCTCAGCAGGGCGGGTACCTGGGGCAGGTGCAGGGCTGGCCTCCCAGGCCCGCCCCGAGAGGCCTGTCCACCTCCAGGCCTGGTGAGGAGGTGTGCCCTCGACTGTCTCCGTCGGTGCGTTGGGTCCCCGGCCTTGGTGGAGGACTCGGAGTCCCACCCTTAGGGAGGTGACATCACTTCTCAAAGAGCTGGCCCATGTTCCCTGGAGCCCAAGCCCTGCTCCCCAAAGGGGGCTGGACTGCGGCCATCCCACCCCACCCCAGGGTCTCCAGTCTCAGGCTTTCTGCCTAAAACACGTGTCATCTCACCCATGTCTCTGAGCTGCTGAGAGCATCGGAAAGACATAGTGTGGTGGGCTTCCTGGGCTCGGCCTCCGCAAGGCCCGGGCACCCTGGACGCTGTGTGTCCTGAGATTCCCGGGCACGGGACTGGGGGTCTGATGCTGAGTTCT
Source organism: Hydropotes inermis (assembly GCA_020226075.1). NCBI lineage: Eukaryota > Metazoa > Chordata > Mammalia > Artiodactyla > Cervidae > Hydropotes > Hydropotes inermis. The sequence continues at coordinate 1,455,352 of CM035292.1, forward strand.
GCTCCGCCACCACGAAGAGGGCCCTGTCTTCCTCTCAGGGGGAGAATGAAGGGTCCCCCTGGACGGGCAGGAAACTGCCCCATGCATCCACAACAGTCGAGTCCCCACTGCACTCTGACCCCAGACGGGCTCCATTCCAGAGCAAAACAGGCAGAAGGCGTCTCATTTTCCAACAAGTAATTAAAAAATGAACATTGAAGCTGTGCTGGAACGGGGTTAAGAGAGAGAGCCCTGGGTCACCAAGGAAGTCTGGGTTTTATTTTATTTCCATGTAAGCATCGGCGTCGTCTGCCGACTGGATCTGCCTCTTCATCAGAGGAGGGGGCGGACGGTGTGCTCTCCCCCGAGTCTCAGGGTTTCTCCGGAACGGCTTACGCTCTCCCAGTGGCCGGAGCCATGCGGCTCTGGTCAGAGGAGTCGGGGGGCGGCAGGGGAGGCAGAGGGGGCCTTCCCTCCTGCAGAGATGACGCCCTGCACGCCCACCGTCTGCCTCCCCCGACGCTGTCATCCCCCTCATCTCCTGTCACCACTAAGTCGGCCAGTCTCGGGCAGGCGCCTCAGCCCCGTGGCCAGGCCCCTCTGCGCTGTGCAGACGACAGAGGGTATCTCTGACCTCTCAGGGCCCGACTTGAAGCTGGAGCGCCTCCCTGTCGGGGACCCCGCAGGCTCCCGCCAAGTCCCCACCGGTGTCTAGACGTGCGCTGGGCCTTGGGTATACTGTCCGCTACGCCGACAGCCAGGCAGAAAGCAGAGCAGAGCTGGCGGGGGGTGGGGGTGCAGGCCTGCTAGTCGTGAACGACTCTGCGCGGCCCCGAGGACTGCAGCCGCCAGGCTCCTCCATCCGTGGGATTTCCCCGGCAAGGACGCTGCAGTGGGCTGCCGTCTCCTCCTGCGGGAGGAATCTTCCGGATTCTGGCGGCGCGTTCTTTACCACTGAGCCACCAGGGAAGCCAAGACTGCCTGGGGAGGGAGGATTGGCAATCAGCAGGTGGCACGGGGTGGCCAGCGGGGGCTCCTTCACCAGGAGCTGAGACCTGGCCAGAGCTGTCTCCCCACCCCCACCCTGCTGGGTGGGCTGGCAGCGTCCAAAGAGCGGAGTCGGAAAAGGGGAGGAGCAGGCGGCTTGGTGCTCGGGAGACACGCTCCGCTCCGTGGCCCTTCAGGGCCTGGGTCCCCAGGCAGCTCGCCTCCGAGGCCAGGCGCCCCCAAGGGTAGCCCCCGTGGCTGAGCCGCTGCAGGGTGTGTGTGCGGGTGTGGGTTCCTGGCTGCAGGGGCGGCCAGAAGCGAAGGGACCAGGGGCTTCTCCCACCCCTGGGAGGGGCTTATCGGTGGCCCCTGGCCCAGAGCTGGGTCCACAAGTCTGTGTGACGCTGGCCTTGGCCCATCTGGCGAGACGGGGGCCAGCCCATTGCCACCAAGAGTCCCTGCCCCGCCCGCAGGAGCCCTTTGATTCCTCAAAGAGCACCGGGTTCCCTGGAACAGAGGCTGAGCTGCTGAGGGAGAACACACGTGTGCTTCTTATCGTCCTGTTTCTCAGAATGTGTATATTAGAATTCTAACACTGCCTGGGGAGGGAGCGCACGTCCCCAGTGAGACAGCAGCGCCTCAGCCTGCAGACACCCATCCTGCCGACGCCCATCCTGCCGAGAGGCCGCCGCCTTAACAGGAAAGGACGCAAACTGAATTCTCGGTCGTCCTCATTCTCAGGGTGGGCTGCAAGGCATGATTTTGGAAGCCAATGTCCCCCCCTTGGGAAGTGGGGCAGACGGGGTGATGGGGGGTCACGACAGTCAAGTCTGGTCATGGAGGGAGCACAGACCAACCCTTTGCTAACAGGATGAGGGGACGAGACAGATGGGGAGTAAGACAGACAGACAGAGACGGCCCCACCCGCAGGGACCGGCCTCCCCTCCAGGCGGAAGCAGCGGGCCTGGGGCGCCCGGGGAGATGGAAGGGGTGTGGGAGGCTCAGCCTGTGAGCGGGGTCCCGGGGGCCTTGCCCCACCATGTGTCTGCTTCAGGAGAGGCTTCTGGGAGGGGCATCCTGGGCTGGATTCGCACACAAGGCCCGTAGCCCCCGTCTTTTGACCGTTTGCATAGAGAGAGGAAAGGCCTTGAGGTCCTCTCAGGCCCCGGACACGCACACCCCAGACCTCTGGCCACCACGCAATCTCTGCTTGCGGCCCTGCTGGAGTCCCTACGGGTGGCCAAGTGCCTGCCGTCCCACTAGCCCCGGCCCGGCTCCTCCAGGACACTTAAGAAGGGAAGCCCCCCTGGGTTTGCAGGGCTGGTGGAGAGAGAAAAGGACTCCAAACGAAACCATCACAGCAAGAAGGATGGCAGTCCCCCGTTACCCTGGCCCCGGATCTGGGTGCTGTCCCACAAACCCTTCTGCAAGAGTGCTGCGCCCTCCCTGGGGGTCAGCACCTCCCGGGCACTGAGTCCGGTGGGGGACTCACTCTCCTTTGAAGCAGGCATCACGTGAAGGGTCCTGGGAAGGCTAGGCCAGTTGCCAGGCAGCCGCCTCCAAGAACTGCATCCAGGCTGGCTCCAGAAGGAGCCCCGGGGCCCCGCAGGAGCCGCAGCATCGCCAGGCAGAGGGCAGGACACCCCAGAACCTCCTAGACTCCACTCAGCCCTGCTGCCCGCCCCGTGCCTGGTGGGAGAGGCCAGGTGTGTGACTCCCTCCCAGCCCCATCCTGGACAAGCCCGGTTGTCCACGTTTAAATCCTTGCAAAGGCGGCCATCAGCCTCAGGGGCCCGGGAGGCCAGGCTGCTGGCTGCCTGAAAAGCCATGATGGATTCTACTCCCTGCCTTTCATGCTGCAGAAGACACCACCCATTTGTTCTGGCTGAGGTGCGTCCACAGGTCTGCGAATATAATAACTTGAGAGGAAATTGAAGTAGTTAGTGTGAAGTGATGGGCATTTGAAGGAGACTCTCACTTGACCTGTGGGACTAATTTTTCAAACGCCATTTATTGTCTGACTTGAGCAGACGCGCGTGCATGGGGCCACCTCGCAGGCTCCATCAGGAGGCAGCTGAGGATTCTGGGGTTTGCCACCTCCCATGCAGCGGGGGCCCCCTCCCCTCTCTGTGATGCCTGCAGCCGGGGTGTCTCTTTTCCTCCCAGAAACAGTGGCCCCAGGCTCCGCCGGCTTGGACATTGTGGGGGACGCGGGCACTGGCTGTCGGCTTGCGGTCTGTGCGCAGCTGTCTGGAGTGCAGGACCACATGCACCGAGGGTTCAACGTCTCTGTTACGAGGACCTTTCCAGATGGCATTGCTTTTTAGGTGGACAGTTAGACACTGTAGCCCCAAGCAGTCTCAGGTGGGGACATTCATCTTGGAAAGAGTGGGAAACTGACACCTTCCCGTTTCACTGCCGAGGGAGAAAAGTGAGCTTGTCCGTCCGCCCCCAGATGGAAACCTCTGTCCCCCGCCAGCATCCGCATTAGACGGAGCGGGGGATGGGGGCTCCTGGATGCCAGGCAGTCGGGGTGTGGGTGAAGTCAGAGGCCTCCTTTAGGGCCTTGGAGCATGTATTTCACCGGCAGCTGTTCGGAGGTCTCGCCGAGCCCATCCCCGCCATTCTGGCTCCTGGCTCTTAATCCTCACACATCTCTTGTCATAACCGGTCATTTCAGGGCCTGCCCGACGACCCTGCCACCACGCCAGCCGCTCATTACTTGAGCACCGTCTCTCCCAGGATCGAGTCCATCGCCCACCCCGCCCTCGTCTGTCCTGGGGTGGGCCCCGCTTCTCCCCACCCCTCCCACCATGCCACCTTACCCACCTTGGGCCGCCCGTCCTGTCCTCATCCTCAACCTGTCCCTCCCCAGCGCCTTCTCCGAGGGGCTGTCCCGAGTGCACAGGTGACTGCCCCACGGGCTGGGGCTCCACGCACCCTTCTGAATCAGCGGAAGTAACTGGAACCAACCAGCTGCTCTGGTCTGGGTTGTGGCTTCCAAGGGCCGCGCCCTCCTGCGGGGTTTAAGGTGAGATCCTATATCTGCGTGCACCCCTGACTCTGACTCCACCCGAATGGCACTTAGCTGTTAGGTTCTAAAGCTCCTTCTAGTAGGAGGATCCTATCAGTGACGTCCGCGACTGCCCAGCGGGGCTCCCAGGAGGTGCCCACGTGCCTCTGAGCCCGAGGACCCCTGCCCACCAGGCGTCTGACGCTGCCTTGCTGTGCCCCTCCTGACCTCGGCGCCTCCCACGCCCCGTCCCGCCAGGCCCCTCCCAGGTCCTGATAACGCCCAGAAGCCCCTGGTCTCCTCCTGCCTACCCAGAACCCTGTTCCTCTCGGGCCTTCCTGGACCCGTGTGGCTGCAGCCAGGAGGGGTCTCCTCGTCCACCCGGACCCCCAGGCTCACAGCGGGTGTTTCCTGCATCACTGACGGATGGGTCTATGCGGTCTAGGACAAAGCCCCTGAATTTTGGTCCAAGCCAAATGGCTCAGACTCAGGCCTTCCTGACTAGCTGTGAGATCGGGCATCATCTCTCTAGCTTTCCATCCCCCTTTCTGCAAACACTGGGGTGTGGGATGAGGTAGGAGGTGGTTGGGCTCCAGGTCGGACATTTACAGCCAGCTTCCTGTTTATCCTCCGAAGTGGAAGTGACAAGAGAAACAGGGAAAACGGTCCGTCTTCACCTCTTGGAAACATCTCAGAGTGACAGTCATGGCAGGGGCAAAGGGAGGCAAACCTGTCCCAGCAAAGGATTAAGAGATCTCTGCTCCCGGTTTTCTTTTAGGACAAGGGAGACAGCACACATGTGCAGAAAGGCTCCTTGGAGTCAAATGTCAGAGGATAATTCCAGGCCATAATGAGTCTTGTTCTTCCCAGAAGCCTTCACTTCGAGATCCATCTTGGCTGAAGGATGGGTGTGCACGCCAGGGGTGGGTCCTGAGACAAAGTAACCGACAAGGGGGCAAAGCAAGATGATTGGCTTGAGGGGAGACAAAGGCCCGAAAAACTGCCCTCTTGTGAAGGATTAAACCCCCAAAGGCACGGCTCTCTCTGAACTCGCCAGCGTGCCTTTCCACACGTCCTTTGACTGGGCAGGCAAGGACTCAGGACTTCAGCCCTCACTGCTGGTCCCTGTGGTCTAGTGTTGAGGACCCCCAGTCCTGGGAACTAAGACCCTGCTTCCAGCTGCCACTCACTGCCGCGTGCATCCGAGATCAGGGAGATCCTCTTAGTGACTCAGAGAAGCCACTTAGGGGCGGGGAGCTGGGAGGTCGAAGGTCTTTCTGGACAGCAGAGGTGTGTCACTGCCCCAGGGTAAAGCATAGCTGACGCACGGATGGTGGTGAGTGTTTGTCTAGATGGATGGATGAGTGGATGAATGGATGGATGGATGGGTGGATGAATGAATGGATAGATGTCTAGGGTGGATGGATAGATAGATGGATGGATAGATGGGTGGATGGATGGATGGGTGGATGAATGGATAGATAGATGGGTGGATGGATAGATGGATGGATGGATAGATAGATGGATGGATGGATGGATGGATGGGTGGATGGATGGATGGATGAATAGATATATGGGTGGATGGATAGATGGGTGGATGAATGGATGGATAGATGGGTGGATGGATAAATGGTGGATGAATGGATAGATGGATGGATGGTAGGTAGATAGAATGATGGACGAATGATGGATGGATGGATGGACAGAATGAATGATGGATGGACAGATAAACATGTTTTGTGGGCATCCCCACCCAGAACTGGGTCTGGCCCCTCAGTGACCACAGGTCACACAGTCAGACCGCTGACAGTTACACTTGAGCTGCCCTGGAGGGAGTGCTCGGGGACCACCGAGGGTGATCCTCTCCCATCCTGTGCCGCCGCCTGGAGGTCAGTTCAGGGGCAGCTCCGGGAGTGTCCTCTCCCACAGGCCCAGGCCGGGTGTCCAGAAACCCGCTCACCTCTTTCCATGCAGCCTGGCCCCTTCCCATCCAGGGAGTGGACCGCTCACTGCAGAGTGTGGTTGCCACACCTCCAGGGTCACCTGCGGGTCCCTCGTCTCTTGGAGCAGAAGGAATCTCAGAACTGGACGGGAACTCGGCCTCGCGAACACCCGTTTCTGTCCCTGGATAACGCTGGGCCTGCTGCACTGTCCTGGGGGATCTTCGGTGGCAAAGCAGCTGTGACCCCTGAGGTCGGGATTTCAGTGGTGTTTGGAGCACAGGAGGCTGGGCCCTCCACCGGCCCACTTCCCACAGAGACGCAGCCCCGAAGACTCCTGTTGCCGTGCACACGGCTGCCAGGTGCCCGGGGCGCAGCGGGTGCACGCGGTCACCGCATCTGGGCGGCCACATCTGTGTCCCTCTCCCGATGCCGCTGAGGAAGCAGGGGGCTGCAGGCTTTGCTCTCGATGCCGCCCCCCTGGGATGCCCCTCGTGATGAAAGAGAGCATGACCCCGGAGAGTCAGACGTAGCAGTAGGAAGGACAGGAGCCCATGCGAGGCAGCGTGGGCAGCAGAGGAGATGCCCGGGCCCAGGCCAGGCCTCTCCGCAGGGGCAGCTGCGGGCACGGCCGGGGCCCCGGCAGAGAGCAGGTGGAGGGTGAGCACAGAGGCGGGGGCAGACCCCGGCGCCCCGTCTCGCCAGCACACCGGCCGGGGCCTCAGGGAGGTCCCGGTCCCCTTCTGTGCCCTTGCCCCGTGAGTGGTCAGTGCCTTTGACCTTGTGTGAGGGCCAGGGTGGGAAGGTGCCCATCCCAGCGAGCTGGCTCCGTCAGCCAGGCACGCGTGGGTGAGGCAACACAGCAAAGACACAAAGCAAGCGGTTCCTCATCAGAGCAGCGCTGGCGGGAGCCTCGTGCAGCTGCTGATGCTTTGTGCGTAAATAAATATAAACACAGATGGGGTTTCCCATGTGGCACGTGAACCTGAACGCCAATGCCGGAGACATCAGAGAGCTGGGCTCGATCCCTGGGCCAGGAAGATCCCCTGCAGGAGGGCTTGGCAACCCACTCCAGTGTTCTTACCTGGAGAATCCCGTGGACAGAGGGACCTGGCCCACTACGGTCCGTAGGATCACAAAGAGTCAGACACAACTGAAGTGACTGAGCATGCACGCAGGTGAACACGGGTACCTTTGTGTATCCTTAACAGGAAACAATAATTATAATTAGTACTGAGGGTTTATTTTGAATATAACCCAGGCACTTTATATGAATTATCTTATACCCCAAACTCTAAAATGTTTATTTTAGCTGGGATAAGGAGAAACTTTCAGATTTTCATCTTTCTGTGTTTCTTTTTTGTTTTGGTTTTGAACAGAAGTGAGCTCTCCCAGTGGCGTCTCCCCGGGGGTTGGAGAGAGGCCATCCACTCTCCAAAGCCCCACCCCCACCCGCGGCTAGGAAGCCCCCAGTGGCATTCTGTGTGCTGGGCGGGGACGTCTTAATGTCCCGCGTCCTGGGTCGAGGGCAGTGTCCTCACCCACTGGGGCTGGCAGGGTGACTGCCTGGGGAGAGGGGCTCCAAACGTTGCCGCTGCCCCGCTGTCTCCGAGTTGCTCCTGACTGGGCACCTGGGGAGGGCAGGGAGGGCCGACCCCATTCACATACTCCACTAATCTGCACTAATCTGCAGCATGCGAGGTCAAGGGGCTTTTTTTTTTTGTTTTCTTAACAACATCAGCTTTTTCAATATACCGTCACCAGGATATCTGCCCCCAGCTCTGCTGGGAGGAGAGACGCAGACTCTGCAAAGCAGAGCGTAGGGCTCAACTATGGGGAAAGCGGAGACAGGTCCCCAGCGTCTCTTGGCAAACAGGCGGGCTGACCGGGGGCCACCCGTCCTCCTGGGGATCCCTGCGTCCGGAGCCCTCGAAGCCACTCCTGCGCACTGCGGAGGGGACCTAGTGGGGGTGACCAGGCGTTTGTCGTGCAAACCCAGACGCCGGCCTGGGGTAGATGTGGCCTGGGCGAGACACAGGGGCAGCAGGAGGAGACCAATCAAACCCGCTCCGTGTCCCCCCTGCTTACAGGCTGGCCCCCTGGAAATAATGCCCACACTGAGAAGTACAAACAAGTCCACCGCGGTCCTCACTGTGCCCTCCAGCTCTCCAGGACAGCCAACCCATGCTGGTTGCGGGGAGCCCACAGCAGTGGCTGCTAGCTCACCACCAGCCTCCAGTCTCCCACTTCCCCTTCATCTAGTGGACACTCCCAAGTTTACCCGGGCACATGGCTGCCTAGCACGGGATGCCCTAGGTGTGGCCACATGACTGTCTTGGCCCCCAGGAGCAAAAGGGATGCACACCCCTTTGGGGTAATGATCTTCAAAACAGTGGGCATGTAGTCCTTTTGCCCTGTTCTTTCTTCTGGTCAAAGGAATTGCAGATGTGATGGCAGGACCCAGAGCAGCCACTCTGGGCCCAGAGTCGAAAGCTACCTGCTGAGATGGTAGTCACCCCACCAGCCCATCACCTCCTACCTTCTAACTGCTTAGTGAGGACTGTTTGTTACCCCTGATTAGATGGTACAAGTCATATAGGCTGAAGGAGCACGGATCCCTAACAAGCAGGCAGGAACTCAGGTTTCCACTCTGACGTGTCCTGGGGTCAGGATGCAGACAGCACCCTCAGGTGGGAGTGCAAAGCCATTTACACCAGTCCCTGCTCTTGCCTCTCAAGGAGTTTGGTGAGCCCAGCCGTTCGGCCCCGAGGAGAGCCAGCTGACCCTGCTGAGCAGGTTTCCTCCCGGCGGTGATGCAGGGACCAGCGGCTCCTCCTTCACAGCCCCAGGGTCTCAGAGCCCTTTGCTCCAGCCCAGCTCAGGGCATGAGCAGGGGAGAGACTGCAGGATCCTGAGCACAGCTAGCTTGGACCAGAGCGCCCTGTCCTCCTGATGCCCTTCATTTGGTAAGAACTGGCCCTGTCCTTCTGATGCCCTTCATTTGGTAAGAACTGGCCCTGTCCTTCTGATGCCCTTCATTTGGTAAGAACTGGCCCTGTCAGGAGAGTTAAGCCCCAAACCTGTGAAAACCATACAAATCCTGACTACACAGAACATTAAGGAATAAGAGTCCATCCAAAAGCCCCCATATCTACACCAAAACCAACCGCCACCCAAGAGCCAAGAAGCTCCAGGACAAGACATACTACATAAATTCTATAGTAACGCAGGAACATAGACCTAAGTGTCAACATACAGGCTGCCCAAAGTCACACCTAACTCATAGACCCATTGCAAAACTCATCACTGGGCACTCCATTGCACTCCAGAGAGAAGAAATCCATTTCCACGCTCCAGAACACTGACACAAGCTTCCCAAACCAGGAAACCTTGACAAGCCAATTGTCCAACACCACCCACTGGGTAAAATCTTCACAATAAAAAGGAACCACAGACCAGCAGAATACAGAAAGCCCACCCCAGACACAGCAATCTAAACAAGATGAAAAGGCAAAGAAATACCCAACAAGTAAAGGAACATGAAAAATGCCCACCAAATCAAACAAAAGAGGAGGAGATAGGGAATCTATCTGAAAAAGAATTTCGAATAATGATAATGAAAATGATCCAAAATCTTGAAAGCAAAATGGAGTTACAAATAAATAGCCTGGAGACAAAGATTGAGAAGATGCAAGAAATGTTTAACAAGGACCTAGAAGAAATAAGAGTCAATTAAAAGTCAATAATGCAATAAATGAGATCAGAATCACTCTGGAGGGAACCATGAGTAGAATAACAGAGACAGAAAACAGGATAAGTGAGGTAGAAGATAAAATGGTGGAAATAAATGAAGCAGAGAGGAAAAAAGAAAAAAGAATCAAAAGAAATGAGGACAACCTCAGAGACCTCTGGGACAATGTGAAACGCCCCAACATTCGAATCATAGGAGTCCCAGAAGAAGACAAAAAGAAAGGCCATGAGAAGTTATTCGAGGAGATAATAGCTGAAAACTTCCCTAAAATGGGGAAGGAAATAGTCACCCAAGTCCAAGAAACCCAGAGAGTTCCAAACAGGATAAACCCAAGGCGAAATACCCCAAGACACATATTAATCAAATTAGCAAAGATCAAACACAAAGAACAACTATTAAAAGCAGCAAGGGAGAAACAACAAATAACACATAAAGGGATTCCCATAAGGATAACAGCTGATTTATCAATAGAAACCCTTCAGGCCAGAAGGGAATGGCAGGACATACTTAGAGTAATGAAAGAGAATAACCTACAACCAAGACTACTGTACCCAGCAAGGATCTCATTCAGATATGAAGGAGAATTCAGAAGCTTTACAGACAAGCAAAAGCTGAGAGAATTCAGCACCACCAAACCAGCTCTTCAACAAATGCTAAAGGATCTTCTCTAGACAGGAAATACAGAAAGGTTGTATAAACGTGAACCCCAAAACAACAAACTAAATGGCAACGGGACCATACCTATCAATAATTACCTTAAATGTAAATGGGTTGAATGCCCCAACCAAAAGACAAAGACTGGCTGAATGGATACAAAAACAAGACCCCTATATATGCTGTCTACAAGAGACCCACTTCAAAACAAGGGACACATACAGACTAAAAGTGAAGGGCTGGAAAAAAATATTTCATGCAAACGGAGACCAAAAGAAAGCAGGAGTTGCAATACTCATATCAGATAAAATAGACTTTCAAATAAAGGCTATGAAGAGAGACAAAGAAGGACACTACATAATGATCAAAGGATCAATTCAAGAAGAAGATATAACAATTATAAATATATATGCACCCAACATAGCAGCACCACAATATGTAAGGCAAATACTAATGAGGATGAAAGAGGAAATTAATAGTAACACAATAATAGTGGGAAACTTTAATACCCCACTCACAACTATGGATAGATCAACTAAACAGAAAATTAACAAGGAAACACAAACTCTAAAGGACACAATGGACCAGCTAGACCTTACTGACATCTATAGGACCTTTCACCCCAAAGCAATCAAATTCACCTTTTTCTCAAGTGCACACGGAACCTTCTCAAGAATAGATCACATCCTGGGCCATAAATCTAGTCTGGGTAAATTAAAAAAAATTGAAATCATTCCAGTCATCTTTTCTGACCACAGTGCAGTAAGATAAGATCTCAAAAACAGGAAAAAAAACTATTAAAAATTCAAACATATGGAGGCTAAACAACACGCTTCTGAATAACCAACAAATCATAGAAGAAATCAAAAAAGAAATCAAAATATGCATAGAAACGAATGAAAATGAAAACACAACAACCCAAAACCTATGGGACACTGTAAAAGCAGTGCTAAGGGGAAGATTCATAGCATTACAGGCCTACCTCAAGAAACAAGAAAAAAGTCAAATAAATAACCTAACCCTACACCTAAAGCAACTAGAGAAGGAAGAAATGAAGAACCCCAGGGTTAGAAGAAGGAAAGAAATCTTAAAAATTAGGGCAGAAATAAATGCAAAAGAAACTAAAGAGACCATAGCAAAAATCAACAAAGCTAAAAGCTGGTTTTTTGAAAAAATAAACAAAATTGACAAACCATTAGCAAGACTCATTAAGAAACAAAGAGAGAAGAACCAAATTAACAAAATTAGAAATGAAAATGGAGAGATTACAACAGACAACACTGAAATACAAAGGATCATAAGAGACTACTACCAGCAGCTCTATGCCAATAAAATGGACAACTTGGAAGAAATGGACAAGTTCTTAGAGAAGTATAACTTTCCAAAACTGAACCAGGAAGAAATAGAAGATCTTAACAAACCCATCACAAGCAAGGAAATCCAAACTGTAATCAGAAATCTTCCAGCAAACAAAAGCCCGGGACCAGATGGCTTCACAGCAGAATTCTACCAAAAATTTAGAGAAGAGCTAACACCTATCTTACTCAAACTCTTCCAGAAAATAGCAGAAGAAGGTAAACTTCCAAACTCATTCTATGAGGCCACCATCACCTTAATTCCAAAACCAGACAAAGATGCCACAAAAAAAGAAAACTACAGGCCAATATCACTGATGAACGTAGATGCAAAAATCCTTAACAAAATTCTAGCAAACAGAAGCCAACAACATATTAAAAAAATTATACACCATGACCAAGTGGGCTTTATCCCAGGAATGCAAGGATTCTTTAATATCCGCAAATCAATCAACGTGATACACCACATTAACAAATTGAAAGATAAAAACCATATGATTATCTCAATAGATGCAGAAAAAGCCTTTGACAAAATTCAACATCCATTTATGATCAAAACTCTCCAGAAAGCAGGAATAGAAGGAACATACCTCAACATAATAAAAGCTATATATGACAAACCCACAGCAAGCATTACCCTCAATGGCGAAAAATTGAAAGCATTTCCCCTAAAATCAGGAACAAGACAAGGGTGCCCACTCTCACCACTTCTATTCAACATAGTTTTGGAAGTGTTGGCCACAGCAATCAGGGCAGAAAAAGAAGTAAAAGGAATCCAGATAGGAAAAGAAGAAGTGAAACTCTCACTGTTTGCAGATGACATGATCCTCTACATAGAAAACCCTAAAGACTCTACCAGAAAATTACTGGAGCTAATCAATGAATATAGTAAAGTTGCAGGATATAAAATTAACACATAGAAATCTCTTGCATTCTTATACACTAACAATGAGAAAACAGAAAGAGAAATTAAGGAAACAATACCATTCACCATTGCAACAAAAAGAATAAAATACTTAGGAATATATCTACCTAAAGAAACAAAAGACTCATACATAGAAAACTATAAATCACTGATGAAAGAAATCAAAGAGGACACAAACAGATGGAGAAACATACCATGTTCATGGATTGGAAGAATCAACATTGTCAAAATGGCCATACTACCCAAAGCAATCTACAGATTCAATGCAATCCCTATCAAGCTTCCAACGGTATTTTTCACAGAACTAGAACAAATAATTTCACAATTTGTATGGAAATACAAAAAACCTCGAATAGCCAAAGTAATCTTGAGAAAGAAGAATGGAACTGGAGGAATCAATCTGCCTGACTTCAGACTATACTACAAAGCTACAGTCATCAAGACAGTATGGTATTGGCACAAAGACAGATATATAGATCAATGGATCAGAATAGAAAGCCCAGAGATAAATCCACAAGCATATGGTCACCTTATCTTCGATAAAGGAGGCAAGGAGATACAATGGAAAAAAGATAGCCTCTTTAACAAGTGGTGCTGGGAAAATTGGTCAACCAATTGTAAAAGAATGAAAATAGAACACTTTCTAACACCATACACAAAAATAAACTCAAAATGGATTAAAGATCTCAATGTAAGACCAGAAACTATAAAACTCCTAGAGGAGAACATAGGTAAAACACTCTCCGACATAAATCACAGCAGGATCCTCTATGACCCATATCCCAGAATATTAGAAACAAAGGCAAAAATAAACAAATGGGACCTAATGAAACTTAAAAGCTTTTGCACAGCAAAGGAAACTATAAGCAAGGTGAAAAGACAGCCCTCAGATTGGGAGAAAACAATAGCAAACGAAGCAACAGACAAAGGATTAGTGTCAAAAATATACAAGCAACTCCTCCAGCTCAACTCCAGAAAAATAAATGACCCAATCAAAAAATGGGCCAAAGAACTAAACAGACACTTCTCCAAGGAAGACATACAGATAGCTAAGAAACACATGAAAAGATGCTCAACATCACTCATTATCAGAGAAATGCAAATCAAAACCACAATGAGGTACCGTTACACGCCATTCAGGATGGCTGCTATCCAAAAGTCTACAAGCAATAAATGCTGGAGAGGGTGTGGAGAAAAGGGAACCCTCTTACACTGTTGGTGGGAATGCAAACTAGTACAGCCACTAAGGAAAACAGTGTGGAGATTTCTTGAAAAACTGGAAATAGAACTGCCATATGATCCAGCAATCCCACTTCTGGGCATACACACCAAGGAAACCAGATCTGAAAGAGACACGTGCACCCCAATGTTCATCGCAGCACTGTTTATCATAGCCAGGACATGGAAGCAACCTAGACGCCCATCAGCAGACGAATGGATAAGGAAGCTGTGGTACATATACACCATGGAATATTACTCAGCCATTAGAAAGAATTCATTTGAATCAGTTCTAATGAGATGGATGAAACTGGAGCCCATTATACAGAGTGAAGTAAGCCAGAAAGATAAAGACCATTACAATATACTAACACATATATGGAATTTAGAAAGATGTTAATGATATCCCTATATGCAGAACAGAAAAAAAAAAAGACACAGATTTATAGAACAGTCTTTTAGACTCTGTGGGAGAAGGCGAGGGTGGGATGTTTCAAGAGAACAGCAATGAAACCTGTATATTATCTAGGGTGAAACAGATCACCAGCCCAGGTTGGATGCATGAGACAAGCGCTCGGACCTGGTGCACTGGGAAAACCTAGAGGGAACGGGTGGAGAGGGAGGTGGGTGGGGGGATTGGGATGGGGAACACACGTAAACCCATGGATGTTTCATTTTAATGTATGACAAAATCCACCACAAATAAAAAAATAAATAAAAATAAATAAATAAATAAAATCATTCACAATTAAAAAAAAAAAAAAAAAAGAACTGGCCCTGTCCTTCTGATGCCCTTCATTTGGTAAGAACTGGCCCTGTCCTTCTGATGCCCTTCATTTGGTAAGAACTGGCCGCGTGTCCCAGGGCCCTGGGGGTGTGGGCACTTGGGGAGCCTCCTAGCCATCATGGTTTTATCAGGAGAAAGAGGCTCGTCTACATCCAGGTCAGAACCGTCGACACGCCTCCTAAGACTCCACCTGACAGAAGGTCCGCGGAGAAAATGAAGGGTCGCGTGAGCTTAGGTCCCCAGTCGTGTCCTGACATCCTGTGACCCCACGGGCCGCAGCCCACCTGCTCCCCTGTCGACAGGATTTGTGACCCCATGAACTGCAGCCAGCCAGGCTCCTCCGTCCATGGGATTCTCCAGGCAAGAGTACTGGAGTGTTGCCATTTCCTCCTCCAGGGGGTCTTCCCGACCCGGGGATCAGGCCCACATCTCCTGCGTCTCCTGCATGGCAGTCAGGCTCTTTACCTGCTGGGCCACCAGGGAAGCAGAAGGATCATAAACTTTTCCTAAAATAAAAAAGAAAAAGTTTGCAGATACAAGAACTGGACAAGAAGAGAGAACTTTCAGATACAAATGAGACAGTTCCCAGGGTGCATGTGAGTCCATGGGCCTGTGGAGTGTGGTAACCACCCACGCGGAGTCATGGGAACAGTGGAAACAAAGAGAACCATGAAATGGGAAAATATTGGCACTTCTGGTCATGTGAAATCTAAAAAAAAAAAATTCTTGACTTTGAACAAAAGAGAAAATTACATAATGGTTATTATTAGATTAATGGCTGTTCCCACACCCAATTAGTAAATGTTGAACACATATTTAAAAAGCAATTAGAAGGATCCCCATGATACTGCAGTCTGGCTCTGCCCAGGTAATGAACTTGAACCTGGGGGCCCACAGCCTGCGCCCGCCCCCCGTCCTGACCCCCTGCTCCATGGGGACACCCTTCAGAGCGCCAACAGCAGAGCAGAGAGCTGCCCCACCCAGGGCTGCCTTGTTTTCCCTCCACCACTGTCCCCCCAGCACAGCTGAGCTCTGCACCACCCCCCCAGGGCCTTCTGCACTTCTGTGTCCTCGTGAGGGGCCATGCTCAGCTCCACCCCCCACTACCGGCCCCGCCCCTGCCTGTGACCTTGGGTGGATCATCTCAGGGACAACACGGGGCCGTTCAGCCCTCCAGCTTGATACGCGAACGCTCCATAAACGGGAGCCTAAGGGCCGCACGTCCTGCCTTCAGACCTGGCCTTGGGCTTTGGCAAGTCTAAGTCTCAGCTTAGCTCTGGGATGGGGGGACAACTCAGGCTGACCCGAGGTGATGCCTGTGGGGCGGGGAGCCCACGCCTGGTGATGAGTGAGCTTCCGTGTCGCAGCTCCCCCGGCTGACGCACAAATGTCCGTGAACTCAGGGCTTTCGGGGGTCTTTCCTCTCACGGTCAGGGGCCCAGAGTCTGGAAGCAATGTGCCTACAGGGCCATGCTCCCTCCTGGCTCTGGGCCAGGACCCTTCCTTGTGTCGACTTAAAAGACAGTCACAACCTAAAAGTTGGGAGCTGTGTTTTATTTGGTGGAAAATTTTTGGACTTCAAGCCGGGGAGACAGCATCTCAAAGTAACCTTGAGAAATTGCTCTTAGGAGATTGGCGGGGGATGGGGGGAGGTGGTGGAGGCGGGGGGGAGAGTGGGTTACACAGAAGTTTTACAACAAAGGGCAGTTAGTCTGAACCTCAAGAGATTATTGTTAAAGGAAACCACGTATTTCAGGTTAAGGAATTTAGCCCTTCTCTGTGATTGGGAGGACACAAGGGTCTGGGCTCCCTGAAATCAGTCCTTTCGTATGCATCTCAGCTTGGGCCCAGCATCCTGGTTTTGTTTGCACCCCGAGTGCCCTTGGGCTCACTGTAAGGAGTGGTTGCAACCCCGTGGCTGTTGGAACGCAGGTATTTTCCCTTCCCGAGCGTCCTGAAGGGCTGGGATCGCAGAAGACTGTGGCAGCTTGTTTACTGATATGAAGGAAACGCTCCCTTTCTCACCGGGTTCTCCGGAGGCTGCTGGTGGCTCCAGGGGCCCGGACTTGCGGCCACCTCGCCTGTCTCTGCCGCTGCCTTCACGTGGCCCCCTTCCTGCTGTGTATCTGAGTCTCAGAATCTCCCTTTTTTCTTCTTGTAAAGACTCCTCTCATTGGATTTAGGGCCCACCTTGAACCCAGGGTGAACACATCCTGATGCTTAATTACACCTGTGAAGACCCTTTATCCAAATCACATCACAGTCAACGTTCTCAAAGGTTAGGGCCTGGGCGTAGCTTCTGGGGCCACCGCTGAGCCCACCTTCCCCGCAGGCGCGTGCCCCTCCAAGCAGGTGTGCACCCAGCCTCTGCTTTTGAGAGCAGAAAATGCCGCTTCTCTCCTCCACTTCTCTCTGTGCTCCAACAGTGAAGGCCGCCCCTCACCCCAGAAACCTGCCTGGGCCCCCAGATCTTTTCTCTCATCTCAGAGCTCCCCACGGCCGTGCCCACCACTGCACCAGCTGCCCCATGTCTCCTCCCTGGCAGGTCTGCCCTCCTCGACCCGGACCAGAGCCCCCACTGCACAGGACGTCTAGCCTCAAGGCTCAGAAGTACAAGCGGAGTCAAAACCAGACCCGCAAAGGAGCGGGGTGTAAGGACAGCGATGCAGTCTGCAGCAGCAAGGGGAGACACGGGAAGTCTGCGGCCTCCAAGGGGCGCAAACCGCAGCTGGGAGCATCTGGGGAGAGACTGACCAGGGCCCATTAGCCCGCTCTGCTCCGAGAGCTTGATTGAATGAGGTTTTCGGTTCGGCTTCGCTGGTTATTGTAGTTTTTCCCATTATTTCATTGTGCAAATTCCTCGTAGAGTCAGCAGAATCTGGAGGTAAACTGAGCAGCTACTGTGAAGTGTGAAAAATTACCCTCAACGAACGCAGTCAAACTATTTGCTTATGGGATCAGCGTGTGGAAATGAGGCCTTGGGGCTGGCAGACTGGCCGCTGGCAGGCCGGCCAGGAGCGGTCACCTTCCCGGAGACTAGTCGCGGCTCCCTGGCCCCAGCGGTGGGCGGGATGTCCTGGCTCCCACAGGGCCAACGCCGCGTCATCTACGCAGTATTGCCAGCCTCCTTCACCGTGCCACTGACAACAGCTCCCGGGGGCGGGCAGGGCACGGGGGCTGGAAAGCACGTCCGTGGTGTAACTCAGTCACAGGGCAATTATTGACTCCTGCCCCCTCCCTGGGCTCCCCCAACGTGGGGCCTTAAATCTGGGCAGGCTGAGAACAGGAGCAGGCCTCTGGAGGCCGCGTTTGCTGTGCTGAGTGGACGCTCAGGTGCCTGCTAGACCTGCTCTGGACGACCCCAGCGCAGCCCCTGTCCTCCCTGGGTCAGTGGTCCTCTCCCTGGCTACGTGGCAGAATCCCCCGAGGGCTCTGCCTGACATCACCACTGACCGACGTCAGGACCAAGAATCAGGACGTGCAGGTGGAACCTCGGTGTCCATGTCCCTCCCGCACTCCTGGGGCATCAGGAGCAGCCACGGCTGAGAACCGTCCTCCTGAGCAGGGTGCTGGCTCGGTCTTAGAGGAGGCTGGGGGCCCCTCACCCATTAGAGCACATGCCTGGATGGGGACAGGAAGGCCTTGTACACACAGAGGCTTCCTCTGACCGGCATGGGGGCTGCCCCGACGTGCACACGTCCCTTCAGTATAGTCAGTGTTTGAAGAGGGAGGGGTGAGTTGGTGGAAGGAAGGATGGAAAGATGACGGATGAGTGGGTGGGTGGGTGGAAGGAGGAGTGAATGGATGGTTGAGTGGATGGATGAGAGGATGGGTGGGTGGATAGATGGATCGGGGGGTGGGTGGATGGGTGAATGGGTGGATGGATGGATGGATGATAGATGAGTGAATGGGTGGGTTGATAAGTGGATGGACAAGTGGATGGGTAGGTGGATGGATGAGTGAATGGATAGATGAGTGGATGGATGGATTGATGAATGCATGAGTGGATGGATGGGTGGATGAGTGGATGGTTGGGTGGATGGATGGACAAGTGGATGGGTGGGTGGGTGAATGAATGGGTGGATAGATGGGTGAATGGATAGGCAGATGGATGGAAGGGTGGATGATGGAGGATGGGAAATAAATGATAGTCACCCTTTGCTAGAGGACTGTTGAGAAGCATAAGACAGAATTCCTTACCTTACAATACATTAGAAAACCTTAGCTTTTAAGGATCTGTGAAAGCAATGGCTTACAGAGGCAGCAGGGGACACTGTGGTTGGTTTGGGGAACGGGGAGACCGATAACCACTGAGCAGGTGTGTGCTCTTGGCCCGGGACCTGGGCTGACCCACAGAACCTCCCTCCCACCCCCCTCACCCTGACCACTGTCCCCACCCCTGCCCCCACTGTCCTGCTGAAGACCCCACACTCACAGATGCTTGACTGCTGGCTCGAGCTTCTGCAGCTAGGAGGTAGAGGGACTGGACCCGAGGTTATCCGTGCCTGGGTGAAGGACTAGCGTTCTGAACACAGGGGACAAGGGCCAGGGCTTGGCGGGCGTGAGGAGGATGCAGAGAAAAGGTGAGACCTTTCTGGGCTCCACAGCACTAGGGGAGGTGGCGTCTGAGAAGGGTAAGCAACCCCGCCCGGTGGAAATGAGGCAGAGACACCCAGGCGCCGCGCCCCACCCCGCCCCCGAGTCCTGGCCGGGGCTCCTCGGGGCTTCTTAAATAAATGTGGCTGTGTTATACATCATTTTAATACACATTTCTTGCCTTATGCTTTTTTTGCTAGTGAATTATGACTTACTGTGTATATTTATTTTAGACTATGGAAAAGATGTTAGACAAAAAGCAAATTTGAGCAATTTTCTCACTTAGGTTCAAAACGGGTTGTAGAGCAGCAGAGACAGCTCACAAAACCAGCAACACGCTTGGCCCGGGAACTGCTAGTGCCGGGGCGGCTCAGGAAGTTTTGCGAAGGAGAGGAGAGTCTTGATGAGGAGCACGGTGGCCGGCCGGCGGAAGCTGACGATGACCGGCTGAGAGCCGTCTTCAACGGGAAGTTGAAGTTGGCCACTCTGTGGTTGAAGAGGTGAAAAAGCAAAGTGGGTGCCTCGTGAGCCGACCGAAAGCCAAAACATCATCGCTTTGAAGTATCGTCTTCTCTTACTCTGCAAAACAACAAAAACCATTTCTCGATCAGATCGTGATGCGCAACAAAATGTGGATTTTATGACGACAGGTGGCAACCAGCTCAGTGGTTGGACAGAGAAGAAGCTCCAAAGTGCTTCCCAAAGCCAGACTTGCACCAAAAAAGGTCATGGCCCCTGTTCGGTGGTCTGCTGCCCATCTGATCCCCTACAGCTTTCTGAATCCCAGGGAAACTGTTACATCTGAGAAGTGTGCTCAGTAACGATGAGACGCACTGAAAACTGCAACGTCTGCAGCAGGCGTTGGTCAGCAGAGGGGGCCCAGTTCCTCCCCACGAGGGTGCCTGACCCACTTTGCACAACCAACGCTTCAGAAGTTGAACGAATTGGGCTACGAAGTTTTGCCTCATCCACCATATTCACCTGACCTCCCACCGACTGACTACCACTTCTTCAAGCATCTTGACAACTTTTTTGCAGGGAAAACACTTCCACAACCAGCAGAAGGCAGAAAATGCTTTCCTAGAGTTCATCAGATCTCAAGGCACGGATTTGTACACTACAGGAATAAACAAACTTATTTCTCATTGGGAAGAATTTGTTGATTGTAACGGTTCCTACTTTGATTAATAAAGGTATGTTTGAGTCTAGTTATAATGATTTCAAATTCACGGTCTGAAACCACAGGTAGGCTTGCACCAACCTAGATAGAAGAGCTGGCAGACCAAGCCCAGCTCCACTCTGACCCACGGTCTCATCTGCAAAGCAGAGATGACACCGACTCTCTGTGCAGCAGTCCCCTCGGAAAGTGGACCCCTTCCTGGAAGGGGTCGGGACATACACTCCCTCTCCTCCCAGGACCCCGGCTCGCTCCTGGACCAGCATTAGAGAGGAAGGGAGGGTTTAGGGCAAGGAGACTGCTCTGTAGGTTACAGCTCTGCATAATGTCGGTATACATTTGTCCAAATCCATAGGATGTCCAATACCAGGCGTGAACTGTGATGTAAGCCATGGCCTTTGGGTGATGGTGATGTGTCAGTGGAGGCTCACCAGTTGTAAGAAATATCCCATCTGGAGGTGGATGTTGATGGTGGGGGAGGCCGGGCATGCAGGTGGAAGCGTACATGGGAAATGTGTGTACCTTCCACTCGATTTTACCTTAAACCTAAAACTGCTCTAAAAAGCAAAGTCTTAATTACAAAAAAGAGGATGAAGGGGAGGAGGAGGAGGGAGACTGGCAGGGCAGGTGGGTGGACCCTCCCGAGCCTCTCCCGCTCCAGGAGGCAGTGAGGCGAGTTGCCCGCAGGGGTGAAGCCGCAGCAGGGACCCAGCCCAGGGAGCCAGGAGGGGACACACACTGTGCTCCTGTCCCCCGGCCAGCCGCGCCAGCTGGTCCCCGAGACCACCAGCGACATTGCCAGGCGGAGCTGTTCAAATAAGCTCTTGGCGTTTGCACGTAAATCTCCAGGCTGAGAATGCCAACATGGGTTTGATCCTGAGTGTGGCTTCTGCAGCACTGATAATGACTCCGTAAATCTGCAAAGTATGTATCTTTAATCTGGCATAATTAAATGCTAAGTTATTTGCAAATGAAATGTTTAAAACCAGCAAAGCGGCTGCAGCGTCCCAAGGCTGAATCTCTGGAAGCAGGTCTTGGCCGAGCATCATCTCCACCTGCCCCTCTTCTGACGGCTGGTGGAGGAACAGGAGCGCAGACGGGAGCCCTGAGGCCCCGCTCTGGGGGTGCGTCACCCCGAGCTTTGGCAAGGGAGCTTGCTTGCCTTGGCGGGGGCAGCGGCAGGCAGCTCAGCTGGCTCCCCAGCGACGCTCTAGGCAGGCAGGTGCTCAGGGTACGGGAGTGAAGTGCCGCTAAGGTGATGCTTGGAGCACCCTTGCTGGGATGAAGGGTTGTGACTGTGAAGAGGATAAACAAGTGATGGGCTCCTTACAATCCTTCCTCCTCCCGTCCCCCCTCCCGTCGCTTCCACAGACAGGGGGCCGGGAGCAGGGCAGAGCTGGGACGTGATGGGTCAGGGCCCGGGCGGGTCAGGGGTCCAGGTCCATCCTCCTGTCTCCCTGAACAGTGTTTGCGGATGGAGGGTACCCGTGTGTGTGTGTGTGTGTGAGAGAGACACGCTGTGCGTGCAGGCTTTGTGTGAATCTGTGTGCAGGTGGGTGTGTGTCTGTGAGCAGGTCAGTACGTGTTCAGGGAACTGGCCCCAGGAAGCCTGATCGCACCTGTCCAGGTGATGCATTAGTTTTGGCTCCGTCGTCCAGCAGCCACTCCCTTGTAAGCGTGAGCTCCCAGCCAGACTCTACAGGCAGAGCCCACAGGTGCCGACAGTCAGCGGAGGCTGAACGTGGGCTGTCTGTGGTGTGATAGGGCCGTGTCAGCGGCAAAGGTCCTCCTTCAGTGACATCACTGTAGCATTAAAGGTGAAAAATTATGGCGCCGATATTGGCCTTAAAAGCCATACTACTAATAAAAACAGTGACCGCAGCAGAGTCAGCCACAACAGAGATAAGACCGATGCAGCCATTGGCAAATCCAGGTGAATGGTGTCTGTGTGTTGGCTGTGCTGTTCTTGCAACTTCTCACTAAGTGAGAAGCATTTTCAATATTAAAATAGTGAGTGGTGAAAATGATTTCACAAAGAAACAAAACAGGGGGAAGCTGGCCATGGTTTTCATGTCAAGGGCGTGTTTGTGACCACACAGACAGACTAACAGAGGCAGAATCCACAAACATGAGTGACTGGCCCAGTAAGCGACGCAACCAACATAAAGACATTAGCGGATACACAAGGATTTAAATGATCCAATTAGAGGGCTTGCAGTGGAAGACATATGTACTATTTTACACCAAGACACGCAGACTACAAATTCCTTTGGATACACCAGAAATAGCATGTGTGCAGGCATTAACAATGAAGCAGACTAC
The DNA here is from genome assembly GCA_020226075.1 of Hydropotes inermis. Taxonomy (NCBI): domain Eukaryota; kingdom Metazoa; phylum Chordata; class Mammalia; order Artiodactyla; family Cervidae; genus Hydropotes; species Hydropotes inermis. Next base: position 1,478,056 of record CM035292.1, read on the forward strand.
AGAAGAACTGCCCAGATGCTGAAGAATCCATACTGTACAGATTATCCTTTTGGCCAAAGAATAATAAAATTAGAATCTATTGATTTTAAAGTGTCATTGAAACCTACACAACATAGAACTCAGTAAATGTGGGTAAGAACACAATCGGGTTGAAATGACAAAGAGTTTCTAATGAAACTTTGCATTCCCTTCTGGAGCATGGCTAAAGCATAATTAGGAATTTGATTTTAAGTATGGTTATCAGGGGGCTTCCTGGGGGCTCCCCAGTGAAGGATCTGCCTGCCAGTGCAGGAGACATGGGTTCTGCGTCCCTGACTCAGGAAGATCCCATGTGCCGTGGAGCGACTAAGCCTCCACACAACTACAGGGCCTGCGCTCTAGAGCCTGGGGGGCGGAAACGACTGAAGCCCGCGGGCCCTAGAACGTGCTCCTCAGCAAGAGAAGCCCCCGCCGCGAGACGCCGCCCGCTGCGACTCGAGAGCAGCCGTCCCGTAACCAGAGAAAGGACAAGGCAGCAACAAAGACCCAGCACGGCCGAAAATAAATTAAATTAAAACAAATAAATTAATTAATTAGCGTGCAGACCGGGGAACCGAAGCTAAGTCTTCAACCCAGGAGGTTAGGAAAGAACCAAAGCAAGTGTCCCTCCCTTCCTTGGCCTTAAAGGAAAGAAGGAAATAATAAGACAAAGCCGGCAGGAGCACTGAGCCAAGTAAGAGGGAAAAGCAAAGGCTTACAACGCAGGGAACTGTGCTCAAGGCTAGAGATGAGAGAAAGGGGAGAAGCAACAAAGTCAGAATAGGAGGGGCGACTAAAAACATCCCGGGGAGCTTTTCCGTTCTCCTCACTTCTTGCTGCTTAAAGTTCCTGCCCTCCACACCTTGTCACCACGCCACGCAAAACTGAGGAAATCTGGGCCTTCCGCTCACAGCCGGGCGAAAGGATGCCAGGTCTGTCAAGATCAGGAAAGGTAAGGATGATGCGATGTTTAAAGTTCGACGCAGCAGATGCCTTTGCACCTTGGTCATCACAGACCAAGAGGGGGCAGAGATGCTGACATGGTCCCTGCCTCCCGGTTTGGCAGAGAAAGAGCGGAAATGAACCATGTACACTGATTTGAACTGTGTTAAAATATTTTAAATCCTCAAAAAAAAAAAAAAAAAACACAAAGAAGGTAACATGATATTTCTCCAAAAAGCTCTGTGTTAATGAGTTGGAAAACATAGATAAAACATATATGTTTTTGGAAAATCTGAAAATGCCAAACTTGAACCAAGGAGAAAGGAAGATTTGACCAGGAGAGGGGTCATTAAAGTCTCCCCAAGGGGAGGCTCAGGCCTAGTGTGGCAGTCAGGTGTTAATATCCACAGAGAAGGGCATCTTCACCCTTCCCAGGAAAATAAGCTAATAACCAACTTTGGAACTTAACTTGGTTTCCAGACTGGACAATTGCATTGTGAGGTAATACAATTTTAAGCCTGTTTTATTTATAGCCATAGATGCAAAACTTATAAACAAATTGTTACTGAAATTCATGTCCATGTTGGAAAAAACTGTCTGATATGATTATGATTTTCCCTTGAATGTGAGCATGTCTCAAGACTAGAAAATCTAACCACGAGATTCCACCAATTCAATGGATTAAAACGATAAGATTTATGTGACTACCAGGAGAGATGTAGAAAAATGTTTAGGGTTAAAAAACAAACAAACAAAAAAACCAAAAACCCCAAACTGCTCAGATTAAAAAAAAGAAAAATCTATCAGAAGACTAGTAACCAAGGGAATTCTCTTGGTTAAGACCATATAATAAAAACCTTTAGTAAATACTATGCTTAAAAGAAATTGAAAATGGATTTCCAGTTAAATCAGACTAAAGAGAAAGTTCGCTCATTAGCACAGCCACTGGTTGTGGCATCAGAGAACTTGGCCATGGACAATGTGTGTGAAATAGAGTGGTTCTTATAGAGAGATGATCATATGCACGGAAATCCAAACAGAAGCAGAGATGAAAGCCTGGGACTAATCAAAGGACTTGGAAGGCTTCTCAGATGCAAGGTCAGCTTAGCATCACTTAGCTCTGGACCTCAGTGGGAGCAACACCCAACTACAATGTTGATCCTAAAAAGAAGTATAATTTACTAAAATGACAGCCCATTTTAGATAAACTGGTCCAACAAGGAACACACAAGATCTTCTTGAAGGTTTTTTTTTAAAGATTTCATTGAAGTGTATAAAATACACCCAACATGATCTCATTCAAAATTTCATGTGGCTTATTTGGAGATGAGATTCTACAAAATGGTTCAAAGTCATTCCAAAATACACATGAAATCTGCACAACTCTTATAAACTCTAGTCAACTCTAATAAAAGAACTGCCAGCACAGGCAACTTGCCTAAGGGGTATTATGACTTATGAAAAAGTTACACAAATAATTTAATGGACAAAAGCTGAGTGGTTGGACAGAGGAATGAGCAGCTGAGGCCAGGAAGAGAGATCAGTGAGGTCTGGATGTGGATGGGCCCCTGGCACAAGGTAGAAGTGCAGACTGATGGCCCCGAAAAGCTCTCAGCCACAGGAAATGTCCAGCAGGTGCTGAAATGAGAAAGACAGGAAATGCTGAGTAAGGCTAAGCAGCAAACAGACCTTTCCTACCGGATGGATGAGATTGCAAACTGGGACAAAGACCTTAAAAAAAAAAGTAATAAAGCCTACAAAGGCTATAGTTAGGGCCAGCCCATGACTCAGAAACTCCAGACCTAGAGATACAGTCAGCAGAAATGCATGCACTGGAAACAGGAAAAGATGTCGATCCTTATATTTTGCCTCAGGGTCCCATGTGGCTGCTGGTGCTCCACCCATCACATTAACTTTCCCAGAAGGAAGGGACTTTCCATAATCCTACACTACACTCTATTACCACTTTATTGACCAGAACCCAGTCACCTGGCCTTGACTATCTGCAAAGTAGGCTGGGAGTGTAGTCCCATAAAGGAGTGCAGGGCAATCCTACATAAAACCACAAGTCTCTGGAAAGGTGTCCAGTTGCTCAGTCATGTCATTCTCTTTGTGACCCCATGGACTGCAGTATGCCAGGTTTTCCTGTTCTTCACCGTCTCCTGTAGTTTGTTCAGCTTCAGCATCAATCCTTCCAATGAACATTCAGGGCTCATTTTCTTTAGGATGGCCTGGTTGTATCTCCTTGTAGTTCAAGGGACTTTCAAGAGTCTTCTCCAACACCACAGTTTGAAGGCATTAATTTCTAGGCACCTTCTCCCTGCAGCCCTTCCTTTCTGCCTCCCAGGCATGCTTATGTCCACTTGTCCAAAATGCTCTGTCCTTTCAATGCCCTTGAAGTTACAAGTTGATCCTGCTTCCTGGAAAGACTTATCGCCCAACATTCCTTTTGTGAACTCCTACTTTACCCTCAACACCCACGTCACAGAGTCCTTAATTATTATTCCTTAATTATTCCTCTGCATACACAGCTGTCCCCCAACTAGAATGGGGCCTTCTCAAGGGCAGGTACCATTGGGTCTGAATCCCTCCTGTGGGGCACACAGTGGATACAGTCTGATATTGGTTGAATTAATAAATGTTTACTTTCTAAAGTTTAAGCCTTCCTTTTTTGGCAGGGAAGTTCTGCCTTTGATGTCAGGGGGTTGAAATGCAATTGACGTTTCCTGTGAATTGATTCCCTTGGTTCCCAGCAAGAGCCCCCTCCTTTCCAGGACACCCCTGTCCACTCTGCTTACTGCGTCCTGGTGGGGCTTCTCGGGGTGGGGCTGGTCTCCTGGGAGTGAGGACAAACCCGCCTGCTTCCTAATGGGTCACCCATGCCTCTCTAACATCTTCCAGGGAAATCACCCCTAATATCAAAAACAAAGCCCAGCGCTGGTGACTGAGGGGGCTGGCTCCCAGGGGCTCCTAGGCGGCGGGCTCTCTCCTGAGACCCCGGGCACATCCGGCCAGGTTGCCCTCTGCAGGGGTTGCAGCTTGTGGGGCTACGGCACCTGAGCCAGGAGAGTCTAGATTGAGGCATGTGCTCTAAGTGGGAAATGCACCCCGGATTTCAAAGACACTACAAAAAAGCTGGACTAGATCATGCATCAGTTTTTAAATTGGCTACATATTGAAATGATAATATTGGATAATTGGAGTTGAAATGATGATAAATGGATAATTAGATTAAATGAAAGAGATGATTAAAGTATAAATATTTCACCTGTTTTCCCTCCCTGAGTGTGACCAGTAGAAATTTTTAAATTATACAGTTGGCTGGTAGTCCAGTCCCCTGAGACGGCGTGGGTCTCCTGGGCAGGGCAGGGCCCGTGGTGTCAGATTCATGGGGGCTCTCAGCTCTCACACACAGACCCCACAGCTTCTGATGCACCCGGGTGACAAAGGGACCGGTGACCTGTCCCAATCATCTCCCATCACCGGGGAAAGACACGGAGGGAGCTTCCTCAAAGTCCTTGGACACAGAGGAGTGTACACCCAGAGAGTCTGCAAGCTGACCCTGCAGGTGCTGTCTGAGCCCCACGAATGTCAGAGACGGGGGCTCCTCCAGGAGGAAGGGCTCCACAGAACTGCAAATCCAGCTTGGGCTGCCTCCACGACGGAAGCTCTGTGCTCCAACCTCGTGGCACCGGCACTGAGGCTCACGGTCAGCTGGATGGAAGGAATAGGAGGATGTGTGGCTTACAGACCCTGGTGCCCGCCGTGACTGCCCGCCGTGACCTGGTCCTGCTGAGTCACAGTTTTGGGGGTGCACGTGCTGCCCCCACACTTATGCAGCCTTGGTCTCCCCAGGGTCTGGTCTGCACACCTGGGCCCCACTTTCCTGGCCTCAGATAAGGTCTCTCCATCCCTGCTCTGCACACCAGCTCTTACAAGCTCCAGCCCAGAAAGGACCCCCTGCTCTGCCCGTCTCAGCCCATGGAAGGGAGTAGAAGTCACAGCCCGTGGAAGAAGGGAAGGAACTCCTCTTCCTCAGAGCTGGCTGAGCAGTCTGGGGTGAGTAGAGAACCACCAGGGGCTCAGGGAGCAGGACATGTCCCTTCACGGTCGCCCAGGTCCTCCAGCCGGGGAGGCAGAAGGGCTGGACCATGCCTGGCTTGCGGTTTGGGTTTAATTAAACTGTGGTGAGAGCCCAGGTCATTTTCTGATGACCTTTACCTGACAGCAGTTTCTCCAGCGGCTTCTATAAAATAGGCATGGTGGCTGTCAGAGTTTCTGCATCCACCCCTGCAGAGTGGACTCTTGGTGCCTGGAGACTTAGATGGTTCTGGCTTTGACAATGGACCTCCTGGGTTTGGAGCTGGCATCCAGTAACTACAGGCTTCCCTGATGGCTCAGATGGTAAGGAATCCACCTGCAACGCAAGAGACCTGAGTTTGATCCCTGGGTCAGGAAGTCCCCCTGGAGGAGGAAATGGCAACCACTCCAGTATTCTTGCCTGGAAAATTCCATGGACAGAGGAGCCTGGCGGGCTATGGTCCATGGGGTGGCAAAAAGAGTCGGATGTGACTGAGCAGCTAACACTTTCGCTTTGCGGTAACCATGGAGACTTTCGCCTTGGGACCAGTTCCTGTCTGTAGAGTGGACTTCTAGCAGCATCTCCGGCAGGGCTCGGAGGACTCAGCCACGTGCTGCCCACACGCCCCTGGGAACAGATGCAGACAGATAGAGGCCGGCTCTTCTTCCCACTGATGCTTGAGAATCAGACCCAGGGGGCCAGGCCTCCCACTCCTGATGTCAGGAATGACTATGGGAAAGGCAGGCTGTCTGTAGATCCTTCCAGAGAGAGGATGTTGTCTGAGCCCATGAAAGAAAATAAAGACCCCAAATCACCTCTGAAGTTAGGCGAACAGTAACAGAGAAAGCAAATTAATGGTTTAAGGAAATGTTCAAAAATAGAAAACTAATAACTATTCATTTTAAAATAAATTAATTAGGCAAGCTTGAAAGAATGCCATTTTTTCCTGAACTGTCAGCAATGAGGAGCTAAGAGTGCCTCACAGATGACACTATAAATTTCACTTATATTCTAGTGATTAAACCAAAGTGATTTATTGGAGTTTTATGAGGGCATTTTCCCTCTGTAACTTAAAACACAGACTGTATCAAAAGCGCCCACTTACTGCCATTATTCCAACATTGCTTATATTCTATCCTCTTATTTTGTGATTTATAACTTTGTTTTTCTCGAGATTCTAATCTTAACACTGCTGGGGTGCTGTGCGTGTTAAGTCGCCTCCGTTGTATCCAATTCTTCACGAGCCCGTGGACTGTAGCCCGCCAGGCCCCTCTGTCCATGGGATTCTCCAGGCAGGAATACAGGAGCGGGTTGCCATGCCCGCCTCCAGGGCACACACAAAGAACTTAGGGAAAAAAACGTTAATACGAGAAACAGTGACAGGTTGGAGAGGTGTTGTATTTGAGTGTGCACGAGTGTGTGGGTGTGCACCTGGGTTGGGTGGTCTCTGCTGGCCGGGCCTGCCCTGAGGACGAGGAACTCAGCCCCTCCCTGCCCTCCCCCCAGCACCTCCCCGGCTTGTATAGTCACGTCACTCACCCTTGCGCTACTATTGTAAGGTCCAAGATCGCCAAGGTTGGGTCATCTTCTCTGCACTGAAACACACTTTAATCCGTACACCGCTGGCGTTTGCACCAAGTATTCTTCCTGCATCGGCCTGTTTGCTGTGGCCCAGCCATCACCTGGACCAAATGCCTCCGTGAGACATCTCATGTCTCCCGAGCTTTGGTTTAGGTGGGACTTAATTCACTCTGAGCCCACAGAGTCCTTTCTCACATGTCCGTCTTCGTATACAAAGAAACGGCTTCCGATGGGCAGCGCCCCCTTCCCCACTGCCCCCCGCGGCCTCGCTCCTGCGTCGCGTGAGGTCAGGGTGGTGAGAGCGCGCCTGAGGCAGGCGTCCCCGCCCCAACCCTCAGCAGGCTCGCTGCTGCGCCTACGTGGGAGGGCAGGGGGTGGCGGCCTAGCCCAGCGGACAGCGAGGCGCAGGGCCTGAGCCGCAGCCTCAGGTCGTCCATCCCTTGCGGTCGGAGCCCATCCCTCTCCTGGTGAGATTTCATCCCAAAGCAGGTGTGTCCAGCAGAAGGCAGAATCCACTGTGTACTTTATTTTTTTTCCTTTATTAGTTGGAGGCTAATTACTTTACAGTATTGCAGTGTTTTTGCCGCACACTGGCATGAATCAGCCATGGATTTACATGCGCTCCCCATCCTGAGCCCCCCTCCCGCCTCCCTCCCCATCCCTCCGTCGGGGTCACCCCAGTGCACTTTAGAATGACTGCTATTGCCCTTACAGTTCAGGGAAGCTTCACTTCTCCTGCCAAGAACCACACTGCCTTCCTCCTGGAAGGCGCCCCGAGCAGACAGAGCAACCACGCGCGGTCCCTGGAGCTACGTGCTCCCGAGGAACCGGACCGTCCTCGCTCCCCCCGAGGGCGACGAGGCCACCAGGCGGCGTCCTGCCCTCGTCGTTCTGGGTCAGCACGCTGCAGCGCGCGTGCCCTTCTGGGATGAGCCGGTTCTGTGCCTGTTGTAGCTTCGAGGGCATTTTCTCACGTCAGGTTTTCCGGGTTGCCTACATGTGGTCCCTGGACCTTTAGCTCTTCCAGGCGCTCAGCCCCCACCTAACTGCACGCTTTCTGCTCAGTTCTCTCTGAACAGATCTCAGCCTCGTCCTCTGTCAACAGCTTAGTTTTCATCCACGTCTCCTCTATTCATCGCGGCTCTAATGAATATTCTGGTTTGCAAATCGTGGCACTTCTGCTTGGTTCTTCCGAGCTCAGAAATCTTCATCATTTTCCTATAATTTTCTAATCATCTCATCTCGAGCTCATGTCCTGTGGAAATAGTGTTCTAATTAAGCTTTTAACTAATTCACAGAAAGCTTCACTGCGTAGGCTATTCTTTCCTCCAGTTCGCTTTTATAAATGTTTCTATTGTATTTCTTTTCTCGTGTTGCCAATTTCTTTCTCTTTCTCCTCCTTCTTCTTCTTTGCCAGTAAGTCCATGCGGTTGCCAGACTGTTCTTTTCTCCTCTGATCCTTCCGGAAAGGCAGGCCTCCCTGGACAATTTGTTCTTGGACAGTGTAGGGGACTTTCCTTGACCCCAGCTCACCGGAAGCCCGTTTGCTTTTCCTTCTGGGAAAAGCGGGTGGTGAAGGGCGATCCTCACACAAGCACCTGCACTTAGGAAGGGGTCCGCGATGCAGCCTCCCCGCTGAGATTTCTAACAAACTCCAGCCACACAGGCGAGTGCTAGTCCCTCAGGCGTGTCCAACTCTTTGCAACCCCAGGCTCCTCTGTCCGCGGAATTCTCCAGGCAAGAATAAGGGAGTGAGTAGCCATACCCTTCTCCAGGGATGCCCCCAAGCCAGGGATGAAACCCGGGTCTCCTGCATTGCAGGCGGATTCTTTACCGTCTGACCCCCAGGGCAGCCCCACTCCCCCAGCTACGTGGTATTTATCCTGTCACTGTGAAGAAATCCCTCCCCTGTTCAGCACCAACACTTGGAAAATAGTGAGTCCTCAGTGGCCTGTCTGCCTCCGCTGGCATCCTCCACAGAAGGGTCAGCGTTTCTGTTCTCAATGGTTTTTTAAAATTCATGTTTGATAGGAGGATAGTTACTTACACCACTGTGTTGTCTTCTGCCCTACATCAACGTGAATCAGCTGTAAGTGTGCATGGACCCCTCCCTCCCACCGCACACCCCTCTCGGTTGTCACAGAGCACCAGGTTTGAGCTCCCTGCATCATTGAAATTCCCTCTGGCTATCTGTTTTGCAGGTGGTAATGTAGACGTTTCCATGCTGCTCTCTCAGTTCACTCCACCCTCTCCTTCAGCAGCGGTGTCCACAGGTCTATTCTCTGCATCTCCATTTGTTATCGTTCAGTCGCTCAGTCATGTCCGATTCTTTGTGACCCCGTGAACTGCAGCACGCCCGGCCTCCCTGTCCATCACCAACTCCCGGAGCTTGCTCAAACTCATGTCGGTGATGCCATCCAGCCATCTCATCCTCTGTCGTACCCTTCTCCTCCTGCCCCCAATCCCTCCCAGCATCAGGGTCTTTTCCAATGAGTCAGCTCTTCACATCAGGTGACCAAAGTATCGGAGTTTCAGCTTCAGCATCAGTCCTTCCAATGAACACCCAGGACCAATCTCCTTCAGGATGGACTGGTTGGATCTCCTTGCAGTCCAAGCGACTCCCAAGAGTCTTCTCCAACACCACAGTTCAAAAGCATCAATTCTTCAGTGCCCAGCCTTCTTTATGGTCCAACTCTCACACCCATACATGACCTCTGGAGAAACCACAGCTTTGACTAGATGGTACCCTCCCAGGAAGGCGTGGAACTCAGGGCAGGTGGGAACGTCTGCATGTGGTCCACACCCGAGGCTGCAGAGACGCGTGAGGTTGCTCAGAGAGGGCCTGGGAGAGGGAAGGACAAGGCGGTCTCGTCACCCTGGAGGGCCTCCGTCGCCCAGGGGCTGGCAGGAGAGGAGGTGCCGCTGGGGGCAGAAGGAGCCCAGGGGGCCGTTTGGAGGGAGGAGGGCGAGAGGTGGGGAGGAGGGAGTGGGGGCGGGGTGGGGGCTGGGGTCGTGGCTGCGGAGGGGAGCGGGCAGAGAGGGTCCCGGGTCCACGAGCAGCGGACACAGACATGCATCCGAGCCGAGGCTCCTCCCCAGGTGTGTGCGCTGGAACCTTCTAGAAGCTCCCCAGTTAGGAGCACTCGGAGGGGGCCTCTGTCCTGTGCAAAAACACGCTTTTCTTTGTGGTCCTTGAACCCTTCAGTCCTCGGGGCACTTTGGGGATGTGACCTCAATGTCATAGTGGGTCTGGGGCCGGTTAACAGAGAATCTCATGTCCTCTTTCTCACCGGCTCTTGACCATATACGTGTGGGCACGTGTGCTTTATTTCTCCTCTCAGCCAAGTCACTCACTTAAAATCTGTATTTCAGCGACTTCCCTGGAGGTCCAGTGGCTACGATATTGTGCTCCCAATGCAGGGTCAGGGAACTGTATCCCGCATGCCAAAACTAAGACCCAGTACAGCAAAGTAAATATTAAAAACAAAGAAACTGTATTTCATTTGTCTTCCAGTTGATCCATCACACACACACACACACACACACAAATCCCCTAACTTATTTTACAAAACCCTCATGTGATCTCCATCAGTCCTGACCTCACAGCGATCGCAGCTGTGACCGCTGTCCTGTGGGGGCAGATGGGCCCCTAGTCACTGCAGACGACTCACTCGGGGACTTGGCTCTGCCTGGAGCCCACAGGCCGTCCTCCAACCTCGGGGCCACCAGACGGAGGCTGGCTGCAGCCGGGGCTCAGCCTGGGCCTCCAGCTCCCTCCCACCGACCCCGCAGAGCCCACCGGGCCACCCGGGGCTTCGTCCCACCTCATCCGGGAGTGTCAGAAGGGCCCACTCTGTAAGCCCCCAGGAGGCAGGGCGGGGGGCTGAGCACCCAGCCTGTTCCTGCCGCCCCCCTTTCCGACTCACTGCTCTGCTTCTGGGGGCCTCTGTGCCAGGCCCGTCTCTACAGCAAGCGGTGTCCAAGGAGGGGAGTTTCACCCCCATTCAGCCAGAAGACCGTCCTCTGAGTCTGAGCTGGAGGCCCAGCCCTCCGTCCAGCTGGGAAGCTGTGACGGGGTCTGTGTGGGGTCGGGACCAGCCCTGGGGTAGGGGTGGGGAGACACCAGCCCACCCACAAGGCTGCCAGGAGGTCATGGCTGGCGGGCTCTGGGCCTTCTGCGGACTCCATCGCAGGCGTGAATACAGCTAATGGTCACCAAGCCTCTAATTCCGTTGTTTTATGATATTAAAACCTATAATTTAATAGAACTTAGCCCAGTGAGAAGTTCCCACCTAACACCCACTGTGATTCTCGGTCACTTGCCAAGGCTGATGGGGCTCGGGTCACTACCTTGATACTATGCAGCCCGCTCCTCCCGCTCAGCAGGTCCAGGCCAGGAGCAGGGGAGGTGCCGATGGGGAGGGGGCAGAGATGGGGGCTGCAGGGCAGCGAGGGGAGCTACGTGGGGCCCTGGGGGTCTCAGGACCAGGCTGTTGGGTCCTGTGGTGCTCGCGTGGAGTTGCATCTCCCAGGGGCTGCTGAAACCCCGCCTGATGCTATGAGGGTCTCGGCACAAACCAGGCCTGTCCCTGGGGGTTGACAGAGGCCCCCCGAGAGAGAAAGCAGGGGAGGACTCGGAGCCTCCAGGCTGAACTGTGGCTTGAGAGGCCACCTTGCCTGCCTCCCTCCTCCGGGTCAGCGGGAACCTCCGTCTCGTGCACACCCCCTGGGTTGCGGCCTCCCTGCCTCTCTGGTGCTCCGAGGGGCCGTGTGCTCTCGGGGATGATCACTAGGTGTGAGCAGGCAGCTGCTGAGCTCTGAACCCCATTTCTGGCCATGAAGAGCCAGGTCCTCCGAAGAACCTGGGTACGGTTGTCTCTGGGCTGACCCGAGTCCTGATCAAGGGCCCATAGACACAGGGCTGGGCTCCGCTGGGTGCTCAGAGCCCCCCATAACCCCCTGCAGCCGTGATGGGAAGACAGGTGCTTGGTGAGACCCCCACGGCCCCACCTGCCCCACAGGCTCTGGTTCCCACTGGACAAACCTCTGGGGCCACATGGAGGCCCTTGGCTTCATGGCAGCACTGGGGAGGGCTGCTTCTGCAGTGAACGCCTGACAGGAAGCTAACAGGTCACGTGTTCTGGACCCCGTCTGGGGCGGGAGCAGGAAGGGAGTTGATTTCGGGTGTCAGGATGCTCTGGGCA
>CM035292.1:1490281-1508484 GCA_020226075.1 Hydropotes inermis
AGGGTTGGTGATGGGGTGGGTGATCCAGGGTGGGTGGTCCGGGGTGGGTGATCCAGGCTGGGTGACAGGGTGGGTGATCCAGGGTGGGTGACAAGGGTGGGTGACCCCGGGGATGGTTGACCCTGGGTGGGGTCTCTCCTCCTGCTGTCCCCTGTGAGGAGGGAGGAGCGGGCCTGGGGGGCTGTGAGGGTCCGTGGTGAAGGGTCTCTGGTCATCTTGTTGGGCAGCTCGGTCAGGGGGCCCATGACGCCCACTCACACATGCCCTCCATGCCCCCTCCCTCCAGGCGTCCGGGCACCGTAATACCAGGACGAAGGCATCGATCTGTGCTGAGAGAGCAGTGAGATCTATCGACAGAGACGTTTGCATCGATCACGCAGGAAGCAAGGTCGGGGGCCTCCCGGTGGGGGGTGCAAATCAACTCTTTGCCTGAGACGGGGGTCAGTACCTGCTCCTTCCAGGCCTCACTCAGTGGCCTGGCCTCCACTGTCCACGCTCAAGATTAACCCAGTCAGCAAGGCAGGGAGGTCAGCGAGTCAGTGAAAAAGCCTTGGTCACAGGGGGTGAGGACTCGGGGGCCCAGGACATGGGCCACGTGGGCCCTGGGGGGCGGTGAGCCCGAGGCCAAGCACACAGCAGCCCTGGGCCCGGCTGATGCTGCCTCGCCAACTCAAAGGAGCCCCTTTGGTGAGCAGACGGCTCGCCCGCTGCCCCACACTCACGGTCCACAGCAGAGCAGGCCGATGGACCGGGGCCGCGTGGCCCAGCCCCAGAGCACGGCCCGGTCTGAGGGTGACCCTTCCCACACGCCTCCCTTCTGGAAAGTGGACATGGGGCTGCAACTGGAAAGACCACCCCAGGGCCTCTGCCTCCTCCTCTCGTCTGACTGTCCCGGGGCAGGGCGCCCGGGGAAGGACTGGGGCAGGGAGCCCCACCGCACCCCTGTGGCCCCCGTCACCCTCTAGACAGACAGTGCTTGGCCAGACGGAAGCAGCGGTCTGTCCTGTACGCTCTGCCACGTCCTGGGGTCTTGGACGGGTGCAGTGGGGTCCGGCGGCCCCACGCAGCCTCGGGGCCCATCAGTGTGCCCGGAGACCATGTTTCCCAGACAAGCTGAGTCTTACCGTAGTATTCCCTGCAGATCCATCTCAATGACAGGTGACTGGGGGCTGGAGGGAGCACATGTACGCAGCAGGGGAATCACCATGCTCTCCCTGGCCAGGCGACACTCTCAGCGAGCCGCAGGCCTTAGGCCCACTGGATGGGAGCCCAGCCCACGAGGGCGGGCAGGCGAGGCTGCAAGTCGCGGGGGGAGCCAGGCCCTGGACCCCGGGGACAGGAGCCCGCTGTCCCCTGAGAGGGCCCTGTGAGCTCAGGTGCTGGGTGAACATGGATGAGGGAACGTCAGCAGACCCTCGCAGGGACGGGCTCACCTTGGCCGAGAGCAGAGATGTGGAGATTCACGGGAGAGATACACGCTCTGACTCAGCAGGCAGAGCGTTTTAACCTGACCCACCTGCCTTTGCTCAGCAGTTTCTGACCCACACACTAGCTCTGTGCCCACCTCCCCCAGGGCACCCTCCGGGCTGGGGGCTTTGAGGAGGGGCTGCCCGGCTGTCGGAACAAGGAGACGGGGAGAAAGCCAGAGTCCTGAGGGCTGGAGGTAAGTACAACGGGAGTGAGTAACACAATGGGAGCGACAGCTTACAGTGAACGATGTCGGGTTCGTGATCTCCGAAGACGATTCAGCTTCGGGATCAGGGACCCAGGCTTTATCCCTCAAGAGCCTTTGTGTGGCAGAGTTTTATTAAAGTAAGACAAGGCACAGAGGAAGCTTCTGATACAGACATCAGAAGGGGGACGCAGTGCCCCCGTGCTCGTCCTAGCAAGGGAGCTAGATACTTCTTAACTGGCTATTGCAATAAGTCAAAAGAATGTCTCAAGGTTGTAAAGATCTTCCCAGACCCACTCCCAAAGTACACACTTTAAGATAACAGGATTAGTCAGAAAGTTTTCAGGAAGGAGAAACATGTCCTCAAGCAGGATACATTGTTGTTACATAATCCTTACTAAGGAATGTAGAAAAAGACATTTGTCCTTTCCTCCTCCTTGAGAGCCCCAGACCCTTCTCTCCTCCTCGGGGACCCCGGACCCCGGGCTTCTTATCGACCGGCCTCGGTGTTGACTCCCAGGAGTCGGTGACCCTGAAGGTCCCAGGGGGCCTGGGCTGGGCGGGAGTGGGGCGGGGACAAGGCGGGGAGGAGCTTGGCCCTAAGGAAAGAGGGAGCGGCTGTGTGGACCGGACCCACACAGAGGAAAGGCGCCTCTGCTGGCTTCTGTGATGTTTTAAAAAGTTTTATTTGCATATAGTTGATTTACGAAGTGTGTTAGTTTCAGGCGTCCAGCAGAGACTCAGTTACACACGTGTCCCCTCTTTTCTAGCTTCTTTGCCAGTGTGTGTCATTGCAGAGTTTGAGGGGCATCCCTGTGCCCCTCAAATAGGGACAGCGGGTCCCTATTTGTTGTCTGCTTCCCATCTAGGGGGGTGTGTGTGTGAGTTCCAGCCTCCTCAGGTAGAAGAGACGCTTGTCTGCCCAGCAGCGCCAGAAGTGCTGGTTTGACACAGGGGAGAAAGCTGAGGAAGCGACCCCAGGGAAACAGGACAAGGACAAGTGTCTGCCTCCCAGGAGAGCAGCCCCTGGGGCAGGAACTCTGATCCCCTGTTACCTACACGGGGTGGGGCCTGGAGGCCCAGAAAGCAGGAAATCCAGCCGTGATGGGGGGACGCCAGGCAGGGGGCCACAGGCCTGGGCAGCAGGGCCTGCAGATACCAGGGAGAGGACGGGGAGTGGGGAGCGGGGGGCGTCAGAGGGGAGAGGGGGAGGGACGGACGTGGAAGGGAGGGAGCAGGGAGGCCCTCGGAAAGGGAGCGGTGTTCAGAGAGGCCTGCTTCAGCGGCGTGGGGTCACTTCCCGGCAAATGAGACCCACTACATACGAGAGACGAGGGGGCTACCGACGGCGGGGAGGGTCAGGGCTCCGAGGCTGCAGGACCCCCGGCCTGGGAGACAGCCGCGCATGTTCAGGATGGGCAGAGGGGCTGGAGAGCGGGGGGGAGAGGCCGCCCACGGAGGGGTGGACGTGGACGCAGCGTGGCCCTGCCCGGCCCACCCATGGGGAGACACACAGCGGAGCCCCGGGGGGTCTCCCACCCTGACCTCAGGGAGGGGGAAGAGCTGTAGTCATGGAAACCACTCCCTCGTCTGAATTTCAGAGCCGGGAATATTTGAGTCAATCAAGAAATTCGATTAGCGGAGTGACATTTTGTCACGTGCGGCTCTGCTGCCCCGCTTCCCATTTTCCAGGAGATGATTGGTATATTTGCAACAAAACTGCAATTCAATATTCATCAGCTGCTGCTTTTCAATAAAGGAATGCTCTGTTAACCGCCCTCCTTAGGATGTCATTTTTGCTCAAACCTGCTGACACGTGGGTCCTGGTTCTGGCACACCCCAGGGACTCAGACGGGGTCAAGGACAGGGGCACAGAGGCTCAGGCCGGGGGTCTGTGTCCACGGGGGGCAGGCGGCCCCGGCTCAGCCCCCCAGAAAGGCTGGGGTCCAGTGGGGGGCCGGGGCCCCCAGCCCAGCTCCCACTGTGTCACCCACGGCCCCGTGGCGGAGGAGAAGCTGTCTGCTGACCCACAGGGGCAGAGGGGAGCCACGCCAGCAGGGCCCAGCTCCGGCGCGGCCTTGGGACCGCAGGCCACAGTCCCGAGCACAGATGTGGCGGCGGCTGGGACGTGGGTCTCACACGCTGTCCCTGCTCGGGAGCAGCCACGGGAGGGTTGGGCGCACGACCCCTGGGGTCCTCTCACGACCACGCAGATGCCCCAGGCACCGTCCGGCATGCGTGCTGTCATGGCTGCGGTCATCAGTTCTCTCGCTGTAAAGTTCGGTAAAATAATAAGTGAACACCGCGAGGTCGCTTGGCTGCTCATGAGGTCCCCGGGGCTTCCTCCTCCCTCCTGTTGCCCTCCCCTGGGGTGGGAGCCCCCTCGGGGCACCCCACCCGGGTCACCGCTCCCCAGGCCCTGCTGTTCCCTGTTTCGGATGGATGTGTCAGATGAGAGCAAATCCAGACCTGAAGGAGGAGAGACGAGATGTCAAAGTCTGTTATCCTGGGGGAGAGTCGCCCCCATCTCAGGCTCCATGAGGCCCCAGTACCACAGGAAGAGGCTTTCACAGGAGGGGAGCGGGCTGATGGCAGGTGGGGGCCCCGACTCTGAGGGGGTGTCCCCACTTCAGTAGCTGTGCGGGACCAGAGGCTCAGCCCCATGAGGGCTGGTGTGGCTGGATGATCCTGGCTGCCCTGTTCCAGCCCTACCTCCTCAGGCCAGGGGCCCCGTCATTCTGTGGGGACCTCAGGTTTAGGACAAGAAAACAGAGTCCGTGCCCCATCAGCCCCGGGTCCCAGACCGCCCCCTGGGCAGCGGCCAGTCTCCCAGCGTCTCTGGGAGTCCCTCCCGAGTCAGCGTCCAGCAGGCTGGGCAGTGGGCAGAGGCCGTGGCTGCCGCTGTGACGTGGGGGAAGCAGTGAGCGGTGGGGGCGGCCAAGCAGTGAGCCCCCTACCCCCCCCCGTGTTAAGTCCCCAGGGCTGAGACCAGGACCACCCCCAGCATCCAGCTCGAGGGGTCCCCAGAGCTTGGTGGGGAATGCACGGCGGATCAGGGTCAGACGCCGAGCGCCTCACAGCCCTTGTGCAGGTCTAATCTCTGGTCTCACAGCCTTCTCGCCTGCAAAGCAGCTTTTGTGCTCTGTCAACTCCCAGCTCCTTCCACCCAGGTGGGGCCTGCCGTGGAAGCCCCATCGTGGACGTGGGTGAAAGGTTGGGCATGTTGAGGCATGCCCCAGAAAAATGCCACAGACAAGTTCCGGAGGCTGGCTAAACTTCGGGGACCGACCCCCTGCAGCCTGGTCCAAGCAGGTACCGACACGGAGCCCTTGGACACCACCCGCCGCTGTAGCCCGCGCTTTCTTCCTTATATGGGAAGACCTGGCTTGGACGCCGGCCCTGGCTATAAGACCTCTCCCCACCCCTCATCCCTCGCAGACTCCCTTTGTCTCCTCGCTCACCCATCCCCGGGAGTTCTGCCCGAGAGCGACCGCCCAATAAAGGCCTTCATCAACGGTCCTTAGAGGTGGCTCTTTCTTCCCGCGGCGTTTTTCTAACAGTGGGCACAAGGCTCGGAGCGTCGCTGGGGCCGGTGGGGCTGTGCTGGGGGGCTCCGCGGGGGCCCCGCGACGGCTCTGCAGAGGGCAGGGGCCCCCGGGCCCCCTTCCCCGGAGACACGGAGAAGGCTGGGGCAGGGATCAGGACGCTTCCTTTCAAAGCCCTTCCTACGCAGGCAGGGTGCAGAAAGTGGAGAGCAAATGGATTCAGAGATGATCTGCTTTTATTTAAGGAAAAAAAAAAAACCACTTTAATTTTGCAAACTCCACTGGTGTGCTGAAGTTGGCGGGGATCCTGGGCTCCGTTAAGGAAAAGAAAGGCCTGGAGGCTGGGCCCAGCGTCTTCCGGCAGGTGGCGGCGCTGAGTGCCCAGGGCTCTCCGAACGCCCAGCCGCTCCTCTGCGATCCTGCGGGGAGAGCTGGCTCGGCGCCCCAGGGCCCGGGGGCGAGCCTGGGTGTCTGTGCCGGTGGGCGGAGGTGGCTCTGCAGGATTGCTTCCTGCGAGGGCCGCCCCCTCGCAGCCTCCAGCGAGGGGCAGAGGTCCCCTCTCTACAGGGTTTGACCTTGTCCTTGTTTAACCCTCCTTTTCCACCCCTGCCCTTGTCGTTCACCCGAATCCTGTAGGCTCCACTGCTGGGGTCTGAACGTTCGAGTCCCTCCTGAATGTGTTTGTAGAGATCCTCGCCCCAGCATGATGGTATTGGAAGGTGATGACGTCAGCAGGGTGGGGCTCCGGGAATGAAATTAGTGCCCTTAGGGAGACCCCAGCAAGCCCCTCACCCCCCACCACCTGCGGACCTGGCAGGGAGGTGCCACCGGGGGCCAGGAGGAACCCACCCCTCCGGCACCTCGAGCTCCCGGCCTCCAGAGTTGTGGGAGGTCAGGTCCTGCTGCTCGTAGGCCCCCCAGCCTCACAAGAGTTCAGTCATTCTTGTTCCTGGGAGAGAGCAGAGGCCCCAAACCTTACACAGGCCGGGATCCAGGGCTGGGGCTGGGGGCAGAGAGGGCGGAGACAGGGGCGATGGGCTAGGGAGTGCCCACCAATGCCAGCAACTGCCGGACGGCCAGCAGGACTCGTCACCCCAGAGGCAGGGCTGGGCCCAGCGGGAGGAGGGGGTCCCCATTCTCCTCCATCACTCCGTGAGGAGGGCAGCCGGAAACACATCTCCAAGCCCAAGGATTTGCCCCAGAGGTTGCATTGCCCAGACTGGACAGCTCCAGATGAGACTGCGGAGGGGACAGCCCCCAGGGAGGCCTTGCTGGTGACAGGGGAGGAAGGGGCCGTCCCAGCTTTGGGGGCCCCGCCCCGTGACCCAGCCTTCCACCTTCTCCCGCCCTGCAGGGAGCTGACTGTCCAACCTTGCGGGCCTCAGTGACAGGCCCCCAGGGGGTGGCCGGAGGCTCCCTTCAGACGCAGGGCTCGCTCATGGGGGCACGGGTGGGGCGGGGCTGGGGAGGGGCAGCGGCTCAGAGCAGGACCCAACAGAGAGGGGCCAGAGGGGCGGACGGGGTGAAGAAGGGGGTGCCGGGGGGGGGACCCTGCACCAGCAGCCTCCCCGGAAGGCCGGGCTGCGAGCGGGACGGCGGAGCTGGCCTCTCTGTTTGTGCTGACGCTGGGGGCTTGCTGCTGAGAACAGAGGGCGGTGGGAGGTGCTGGCAGGAGGCAGGCGCCTGGGGCGTCTCCCAGCCGCCCTGACTCCATCAGCAGGGAGTCAGAGCGGGCCGCCAGCCCCCACGGCACAGCCCTCTCCACCCAGGGGGGCGGGCAGCAGACTCCCGTCCCGTCCCCACGAGGGGCTCAGCCCCTGGGAACAGAGCCCAGCATCCAGGCACCCTTTTTAGCTGGTCCCTGGGCTCCGGCCGCAGAGACTGTGAGGCCCTGGCAACCGCTCACCAGCCTGGGAAAGCCAGGCAGGAGTCAGGGCCGCTCAGGGACCAGGGCAGGGCGGCGCAGAGGCCCTGGGCCTGTGACCACTTCCGCGACCTTCGTCATCCGAGGGTGAAGACGGAGGCCACAGTCCCCCTCCGTCTGCCCCCCATCTGGAGATGTGAGTTTGCTGGAGGAGTTTCCATGGGTGCGGGGACCCTGAGACATCACAGCGAGGACCCCCACCACCCCCCGCTGCCTCCCTTCCTGGTGGTGGGTGGTGCTGGCACCGACCTGCCCACCAGAGCCAGCCTCCCGCCGCGCCGCAGCAACAGTGCCCCCTCCCTGGGCCCCAGGCCCTGCCTCCAGCCTGACGCCCCCTGAGACCTCTGTGCGCAGAGCGTGAAGTCAGCCCGGGAGGCCCAAGCCTGCTGGGCCTGAGTCTCCGGCCACGTCCAGGAGCAACCCCCTGGGAACGGCCAGACTGCAGCCCCACACCAGGACCCCGGGCTCCAGGAGGATGTGAGAGGAGGCGGCATCCTGAGGACTCTGGTCTCGAAGCGCCGAGGTGGGCCGAGCAAGCTACAAAGCCCTCCTGCCAGCTGAGGGGATGGGGTGGCCGGCGCTCATTTTGTTGTTTTAAGTCCCTAACTCTGACTGCGACCCCAAGGACGGCAGCACGCCAGGCTTCCCCGTCCTTCACTATCTCCCGGGGTTTGCTCAAACCCTTGTCCATTGAGTCGGTGATGCCATCCAACCATCTCATCCTCTGTGGTCCCCTTCTCCTCCTGCCTTTAATCTTTCCCAGCATCAGGGTCTTTCCCAGTGAGTCGGCTCTTTGCATCAGCATCAGGTGGCCAAAGTACTGGAGCTTCAGTTTCAGCATCAGTCCCTCAAATGAATATTCATTTACAAGGAGATAAAGGAGATGAGCCTCCAAGGATTAAATGTAACAGGAAATGCACCAGGCCGGCATGAGAGCAACTTTAAGACATTCGTGAATTTAAAAAAAGTAAATTTACTCAAATGCAAATAAACTTAGCCTCACAAAGATGCTGATTCTGTTCATTTATAAATTTAGCACAATCACACACACAAAATACTAATGGGTTGCTTTCTCTGGGATTAGCTGGGGAATATTTAAATGTCATATGGGGGAAAATAAAAGCAGAAGCAACCAGGAAAAACGTGTGTGTGGGGGCTGGCTAGCTCTGGCAAAACCACAGTGCCCGTGAGCCCTCTACTTTGATCAGCATGGCCCGGAGTGAGGGGACAGACAGACAGACGGACGGAGAGATGGAGGGGCAGAGTGGGAAGTGCAGAAAGAGACGGACGGTGCTGGGTGGGACGGACATGGCCCATGATGGGCGGGACAAGGGTGTGAGACCAGGAGAGACCCCTGAACTGCACGTGCTGCCCCAGGGGGTGGGGCGGGCCGCGGCATTGGCCAAAGCCCTTCACAGGCTCACCCCCAAACCTAGCAAGTCCCAGATAGATCGCTGAGAACAGGAAGCCAGGAAAGAAAAAGCAAGTGGAGAAATGCAAATCAAAACCACAATGAGGTACCGTTACACGCCAGTCAGGATGGCTGCTATCCAAAAGTCTGCAAGCAATAAATGCTGGAGAGGGTGTGGAGAAAAGGGAACCCTCCTACACTGTTGGTGGGAATGCAAACTAGTACAGCCGCTATGGAGAACAGTGTGGAGATTCCTTAAAAAACTGGAAATAGAACTGCCATATGACCCAGCAATCCCACTTCTGGGCATACACACCAAGGAAACCAGATCTGAAAGAGACACGTGCACCCCAATGTTCATCGCAGCACTGTTTATCATAGCCAGGACATGGAAGCAACCTAGATGCCCATCAGCAGACGAATGGATAAGGAAGTTGTGGTACATATACACCATGGAATATTACTCAGCCATTAAAAAGAATTCATTTGAATCAGTTCTAATGAGATGGATGAAACTGGAGCCCATTATACAGAGTGAAGTAAGCCAGAAAGATAAAGACCATTACAATATACTAACACATATATATGGAATTTAGAAAGATGTTAATGATAACCCTATATGCAGAACAGAAAAAAAAAAAAAGACACAGATTTATAGAACAGTCTTTTAGACTCTGTGGGAGAAGGCGAGGGTGGGATGTTTCAAGAGAACAGCATCGAAACATGTATATTATCTAGGGTGAAACAGATCACCAGCCCAGGTTGGATGCATGAGACAAGCGCTCGGACCTGGTGCATTGGGAAGACCTAGAGGGAGCAGGTGGAGAGGGAGGTGGGAGGGGGGATCGGGATGGGGAACACATGTAAACCCATGGCTGTTTTATTCCAATGTATGACAAAATTCACTACAAATAAAAAAAAAGAAAAAGCAAGTGGAACTCAGAAGAGCGGAGCATGGCAGGGCAGCCACTCCAAGGCCTGTCCCTGATGCACCGGACGGATCCCACGTCCCGGGTTCCCCCTGCCCTTGGTGGTGCCTGAAAACACAGGCAGGAGACAGGAGACAGCCCGCAGCCAGGGGAGTCGGCTCCTGCCTCATTCTGAATAACCCCAAGGAAAAGTTCTCGGAATGGTTCTGATAATCGGCCAATACGCTTGTCCTTCCACAAAGGCATGGGGGTGGGGGAGGGCTCCGAGAAAGACAAAATCTCCTCTTTTAAAGTAATATCCTTGTTTGTGGAGTGGAATTAATATCTCGTTCATAGCATTTGCTATTGTGTATCTGTCTCTCTCAATCTGGCTGCAGGAGGTGACCTCCAAATAGAGCTAATTTAATCTGCAGAAATCACCCTGCAATTGACTTTCCCCAAACTGATATTAGATGAAGTCTCTATTCCAATGAGCCTGCCTGTCATTAACTATTCCCCGTGAAAGGCCTAATGTACAACGTTTAAAAATCTTCCCTAATGTTGTCAGATTTCATAAATGCGCTCTTTTATTAAGGAATTAGTAGCGAGGGCTGAGGGACTCTGATGAACAGGCGGATCCCGGGATCTTGCCCTGGACAGACAGTCTCCTGAGGACGGAGGCTGAGAGCGGTGGGCAGCAGAAATGCTGACGCCAACTGCCCAGGGATGAAGAAAGGTGTGGGGACCCCAAGAGGGCAGAGGGACGGGGCTGGATCCTTGCTGAGCTAGCTCGGGGTCCCCAGGGGCCCAGGAAAGACGTGATGGCCAGGTTCAGCCGGTCCACCTGCCCCCAGTTCTGGGCTGGAGCTGTGCCGCATGACGACGTGACCACGGACAAGTCCATGTGTCAGGAGTGTTTCTGCTTCCTACACGCGTGTGCTTCAGGTCTGGCGGGGAGGTCGACCTCTGACCCCAGCACACAAACCCGCGTAGCGCTCTCTGGGTTGGGACCAGGGAGCCAAAGTGAGCGCTTTTAGGCTGCAAAGGGCGCCAAGCCGCCCGCCTCCTGGGCATGCTGGAATTCCCGGAGGCCACGCGGTAGGGGCCAGCCCACCGCAGACACACATCAAGGGCTCCCCGCCCGTGACCTCGGATTAATACGCTGAGTAGCGCTTTCACCTCCCGCATCCGTAAGGTGAGTGGTGGGCGGTGGGCTTGTCTGGAGTCCTGTAGCTCGCCAGAGCCTGCTGGGGGCTGGGGGTGCCCAGGCCAGTCACTGGTTCCCAGTTCAACCAAGAGCTACATCTGCTTTCTCCTCAGAAAACAGGCAGGCAAGAGCGGAATGGAGTGAAACATTCAAAGTGCTGAGAGAAAAGGCAACAACCTAAAGTTCTGCAACCTGAGTAATTATCCCTCCTTCAAAACGGAAGATGCATAGAGCCCTTCTCAGAGAAGCAGAGTTTGAAGGCGCCCGTGTCAGCACACATGCCTTGTGAGAAATGCTAGGGAAGCTCTTTAGAGAGAAAGAATGCTATAGTTCAGAGACTCAGATCTAGCTAAAGCAAGGAAGAGTGGAAAAGGACTAGTTGACGGTAAAATGAAAACTTATTTTCTTATTCTTAGTTGAACTGATTGCAGTTTGTTACAAATGATGCTGACAGTGTATTTGATTATATATTCTTATGCATATGTCTTATGTACTTATCCTTGGAGAAGGGAATGTTTACCTACTCCAGTATTCTTGCCTGGAGAATTCCATGGACAGAGGAGCCTGGGGTTGCAAAGAATCGGACACGACAGAGCAACTAACACACACACATATGTACACATATCTATATGGTTCTATAAAAAATGAATGTCAGAGTAATACAAGTGACAAGAGGGAGGAATCAGAATTAGTGACAAGAGGGAGGAATTAGAATTATTTGGCTATTACTAGGCATTTAAACCACCCTTTAAGTGGTAGAGTATATACTGAACGTGTTCTTGGATCTGTTGTAAATGTATTCTGCAAACTCTAGGCAATCAGTTAAAAAAAAAAGGTACAAAAGAAATACAACTGATATGCTAAGAGAGGAAATTATATAAAAAAGCTCAATTAAAACCACAAAAGGCAGATAAAGAGTGGAAGATAAAAATAGGAAGAAAGAACAAAGGCCGCAGATAGAAAACAGGTTTGGTTTTGTAGAAGCTGAAAGATTATTCTAAAATGTATGCAAAAATTCAGAGTCAAAAATAGATGATACAATCTTGAAAAGGAGCAAGGTGACCAGACTTCTCCATCGCATCCTCGTGTGTCCTGCGTGCTAGCGTTCGGGGCTGATGCTTCAGGAGTGAGTGGCTCAGTGTCACGTAACTCGGGACGGGATTGGAACTGGAGAAGGGGCTGGCGGTTTCAGAGCAGGAGCGGGCCCTGTGCAATCTGCCCTTCAGTACCTGACGCGCCTCCGAGGAAACTAAACTCAGAGGCATCTTCGCTTGTGTGCTTAGTCGCTCAGTCGTGTCTGACTCTGTGACACCGTGGATTATAGCCCACCGGGCTCCTCTGTCCATGGGGTTTTTTCAGGTGAAAACACTGGAGTGGGTCGCCATTTCCTCCTCCAGGGGATCTTCCCGACTCAGGGATCAAACCCTCGTCTCCTGTGTCTCCTGCATTGCAGGCAGACCTTTACCCACTGAGCCACGTGAGAGCCCAAGATGCACCTTATGAATTAGGTGTTATTCTTTGTGTTAGAGGGTTTACAAATGGTGATCACTCAAACTTGTCACCATAACTGTAAATAGTCGCAAAAATGTGATTTTCATGGTATTTCAGATATTGAAACAAAACCACCACCATCATCACTTCTTATTTTTGCAACAGAATCTAAACATATAGCAATGGACATCAGGCATCTTTTTTCAAAGACTTCAGTAAATGCTTGTTTTAAGTTGAAAGCACTTAATTTTTACCTTCCTCTCATATTTCTATTCTAGTCCTCCATTAAATCGTAAACTAATATATTTTATGCATCCAGGGTTTTTGGTCACCCTATCATAATTCCCTATCATAACATGAATAAACATGTATATAAATTGATATTTTAAATATCCAGGTGTCATTGGGCTCTAAATGCTAAATTTTCTTCTAGGTTGAGTTATTATTACCATTATTTTCACAACACTAGATTAAAAGCACGTGAAAGTAGTATACGTACTGACAAGCGATTAGCAAACATGGAAAGCTTTTTTAAATGCATCTCATCCCCACATTTAAATCACATTCTCTTAGATGACTAATTGCTGGAATGAAGCAGTGTTCCCTTTTTCCCCCTATTTTTAATTTTTAAAATTTAATCTAAAGCACTGTGAACATGCTTATATAAATCAGATGAGGATGAAGGGAACTTTCTCATTCAGTGAACATCATTTGGTTGCAGTTGGACGTTGAGCTCTGTGCTGGTGAGCACGCTGTGTGTGGTACCCACACGTTCCCCCGCCAAGGCGCGCACCCCCTGTGTGATGTTGACACGGGGTTCAGGCTCCCTCCCCTGGAAAAGCTGCCGGCCTGGGGCTCTGGGACTCTGAGGCTGGGGCTCTGGGACTCTGAGGCTGGGGCACACAGGGGACACGTACCATCTCCCACCACGGGGGTGACTGACGCCCAAATCCAGAAAACGACAGGTGTCAGGAGTGCGTGGAGGCTTCGGACTGAAATGGAATAGGACCCTGTATCGTCCTTGTCCCCCACGTCCTCAGCCTGCCTTTTGACTGGAAAACAAGTAACCAAAGAGTAAGTTTTTGGTCTTCTTTTTAATAGTTGTCTGATGCTGAGATTTCTCCACTTTTACGGGTTAAACATTCAAAACCAAATGGCGGGGGGCTTCCTTGGTGGCTCCGTGATAAAGAATTTGCCAGCCAGTGCAAGAGACATGGGTTTTGCTCTCTGGCCCGGGAAGATCCCACACGCCGCGGAGCAGCTAAACCCGCTGCCAGAGCTGCTGAGCCCCCGCCCGGAGCCCGTGTTGGAGGAGAGGAACCACAGCAACCAGACGCCCAGGCCCCGCGACCAGAGAGCAGGCACCGCTCACCGCGACGAGAGAAAGCCCGAGCGGCAGTGGAGACCCAGCACAGCCAAACACCAGCCAATAAATAAAGTTCAAAAAAGCCCGAACGGGCTCTGGGGTCAGCGTCTCACCCCGAGTCGCCCCATGAGCTGGGGTCCGTGTCTGCCGCCCCATGCCATTCACGGAGCAGCCAGCCTCAGTGTTCCGTGCCGAGCTGGTCGGCACAGCTTTACCTGGGAGTCTGTCCACCTGGGAGAAGCACCTGGGCCTCTTTTCTCGTCCTGTCCGGTTTCCAAACTGTGCAGCTGGGTGAGTGAAGATCCAGCTGAGGACGGAGCCCACCACCTTCCCCCGTGACCTCGGGCGACCCCGTGCCCCACTCTGTTCACTGCCTCCATAGCCAGGGACGGAGCTCGTGACATTGTACAGGAGGCAGGGATCGAGACCATCCCCAAGAAAAAGAAAGGCGAAAAGGCAAAACGGCTGTCTGAGGAGGCCTTGCAAACAGCTGAGAGAACAAGAGAAGCGAAAGGCAAAGGACAAAAGGAAAGGTATTCCCATCTGAACGCAGAGTTCCAAAGAGTAGCCAGGAGAGATAAGAAAGCCTTCCTCAGCGATCGGTGCCAAGAAATAGAAGAAAACAATAGAATGGGAAGACTAGAGATCTCTTCAAGAAAATTAGAGATACCAAGAGAACATTTCATGCAAAGATGGGCTCAATAAAGGACAGAAATGGTACAGACCTGACAGAAGCAGAAGTTATTAAGAAGAGGTGGCAAGAATACACAGAAGAACTGTACAAAAAAGATCCTCACAACCCAGATAACCACTATGTTCTGATCACTCACCTAGAGCCAGACATCCTGGAATGTGAAGTCAAGTGGGCCTTAGGAAGCCCTATATAAACAAAGCTAGTGGAGGTGATGGAATTCCAGCTGAGCCATTTCAAATCCTGAAAGATGATGCTGTGAAAGTGCTGCACTCAATATGCCAGCAAATTTGGAAAGCTCAGCAGTGGCCACAGGACTGGAAAAGGTCAGTTTTCGTTCCAATCCCAAAGAAAGGCAATGCCAAAGAATGCTCAAACTACTGCACAGTTGCACTCATCTCACACGCTAGTAAAGTAATGCTCAAAATTCTCCAAGTCAGGCTTCAGCAATACGTGAACTGTGAACTTCCAGATATTCAAGCTGGTTTTAGAAAATGCAGAGGAACCAGAGATCAAACTGCCAACATCCACTGGACCATTGAAAAAGCAAGAGAGTTCCAGAAAAACATCTATTTCTGCTTTATTTACTATACCAAAGCCTTTGACTGTGTGGATCACAATAAACTGTGGAAAATTCTGGAAGACATGGGAATACCAGACCACTTGACCTGCCTCTTGAGAAATCTGTATGCAGGTCAGGAAGCAACAGTTAGAACTGAACGTGGAACAACAGACTGGTTCCAAATTGGAAAGGGAGTATGTCAAGGCTGTATATTGTCACCCTGTTTCTTTAACTTATATGCAGAGCACATCACAAGAAACTCTGGGCTGGAGGAAGCACAAGCTGGAATCAAGATTGCCGGGAGAAATATCAATAACCTCAGATATGCAGATGACACCACCCTTATGGCAGAGAGTGAAGAGGAACTAAAAAGCCTCTTGATAAAAGTGAAAGAGGAGAGTGAAAAAGTTGGCTTAAAGCTTAACATTCAGAAAACTAAGATCATGGCCTCTGGTCCCATCACCTCACGGGATATAGATGGGGAAACAGCGGAAACAGTGTCAGTATTTATTTTGGGGGCTCCAAAATCACTGCAGATGGTGACTGCAGCCATGAAATTAAAAGATGCTTACTCCTTGGAAGGAAAGTTATGACCAACCTAGACAGCATATTAAAAAGCAGAGACATCACTTTGTCAACAAAGGTCCGTCTGGTCAAGGCTATGGTTTTTCCAGTGGTCATGTACGGATGCGAGAGTTGGACTGTAAAGAAAGCTGAGCACTGAAGAATTGACGCTTTTGAACTGTGGTGTTGGAGAAGACTCTTGAGAGTCCCTTGGACTGCAGGGAGATCCAACCAGTCCATCCTAAGGGAGATCAGTCCTGGGTGTTCATTGGAAGGACTGATACTGAAGCTGAAACTCCAATACTTTGGCCACCTCATGCGAAGAGCTGACTCACTGGAAAAGACCCTGATGCTGGGAGGGATTGGGGGCAGGAGGATAAGGGGATGACAGAAGATGAGATGGCTGGATGGCATCACTGACTTGATGAACATGAGTTTGAGTAGACTCTGGGAGTTGGTGATGGACAGGGAGGCCTGGTGTGCTGCAGTCCATGAGGTCGTGAAGAGTCAGACACGACTGAGCAACTGGACTGAACTGAACTGAGCACGTGGCACACACATATGAGCACCTGGCCTCCTGAACATAAGGTGGGCCTGGGATTACCTGGTGGAGGAGCCGCTTAGTTCAGCGAGTCAGGCAGCGGGTTTAATCAGGGAGGTCTCAGGGCTAGAGTGCCTCCATCCCTGTCGTCCCAGCCATCCGGCAGCCACTATGTGACCGCGTCCACCTTCAGTCCTGGGGCGAAGAGGCCTGGGGCCACACCCTCCACAGCCTCCCCATCACCATACCCTGGACAGGGCCCCCCGAGAGGAAGCAGGTCAGGCACTTTCTGAGCTCAGCTGAGCCCTGGGGCCGGGGCTCCGGGAGAGGCAGGGCTAGACGGGCGGCCTCCCATGGCCGGTTCCCAGGCCTGGCTGACCGTGGGGGGTCTCTGCAGGAGGCAGTCTGTCCGCTCTTCATCCTACGGCGGCAGCGCCAGCATCTCCAGAGGCTCAGAAGGACCTGTACCTGCCATGTGGAAGGGGGCGTGGGCTACATGCTGGTCTCCAGCGGGGTTAACTTCTCCCAGGGACATTCATCTGAACCGGTACCATCACCATCGGCAGGGTCACTGACCTGGGGTTCTGTGTCACCAGCTGGGTTCACATCCTTTGACTTCTGGGTGCTGGGGGACAATGCCAGGTTGCCTGCACCCCTGAGCACCCCGGGACTTGCTCCAGAGAAGCACGCTGGGACTGTGGGACCTGACCCTTCACCCCAAACTCGAGCCACATGCCCCTTTGACACAACAGCTCCAGCCTGAGGGGTGGCCTGCGTCTCACCTGAGGGAGGTGTCAGGCGTGTTGGGGTGCAGCCGTGGCCGGGGCAGGGGCAGAGGGAGGCAGGTGGGGGACGGACGTGTCTGGGCCAGGGTCCTCCTCCCTGCCCTGGGCTCTGCAGGGAGGTCCAGGGCACGGAGGACTGGGGCGTCTGAGGACAGGCGGGGCTGGGGGTGCAGCAGGGGCTGTGTGATAGACGAGGGGGGCCGGCCGGGGAGCATGGACGAGGGGGGCCCTGGAGCAGAGAGCCGGCTCTCCGTGGGCTCCTCCAGGAAGGGCAGAGCCGGACATCAAGGAGAACAAATGTACCCACCAGTCTCGCTGTGTTCTTAAGGCACTCAGGGGGCAGGATTTCATCCGCAGTAAATAATTCACTCCGACACCAAAAACAACAGTGATGTTCTTCAAATGGCCAAGAAGAAACCTGTGGGATTCCGGGGGCTGAACTCGGTGGGCTGGGGGGCTTTGTCCTTCCCCCAGATCCTGGCCTCCAGCCAAGCACAGCCCCGGCCAGCGAGCCCGTCTCGGGGAGAACCGTCGGGGGCTGGGTTGATAAGACTCCCGCTCACCCTCAGTGGGTGACCCAGGCCCACCCGGCCCTTTGACGTGGAGACTCAAGTCCAGTGAGCATGCCTGTGCTCTCCTTCAGTCTTGGAGAATGCAGACCAGGAGCTGGCTTGGTGCTCGCTGGGGGAGCCACTGCTGCAGACGGTGCGGAAACCGGCGCCCTCCTGCAGCCCTCCGGACTCGCCGCTGGCTCCTGGGCGATCCCGACGGCTGCCTCTCCTCCGGGTGGCGTGTTTGGCCGTGAGGTCAGGGTTCAGCCCCGAGCCGGCCTGGCCTCTGTGCCCCCAGCACCTTCCTGACCGCTGGTGTGTGGGGGCTGGGGACCCGATTGGCCGGGCAGACAGCCTGCAGGACACGAGGCGGGACACCCAGAGCCAGGCGGGCACCAGGAGGGGCAGCAGGTCCTGGAGAAAGTGTCTCCGATGGGGGAGCGGGCGGCGGAGGGCGGGGCCAAGGGAGGAAGCGGCCTCAGGACAGCTGCCCGACGGCGCGGCCAGAATGCTGGATGGGGCGGAGCGGGATGTGGACCCGGGGAAGACCGCCCAACGGGCCGGGCCACGGAGGGGACTGCCCAGGGATGACTGCCCTCCTCACAGGACTCGGGGCAGTCTGGCAGGCTTTGAAGCATCAGAGCGGATGGTGCCCAGCCAGGTGGATACAACGTCCTCTCCAGGGGATGAGGCGGGAACCACGGCGTGGGCAGCAAGCAAGCAGGGCCCCATGTCCATCCTTCTCTATGCCCTGCTGCAGCCCAGGGGCAGACTCTAGTCCTCCCCTGGTCTACACCCTACTCCTCCCAGTGGTATACACCCTAGACCTCCCCCTGGCCCTCATCCTAGTCCTCCCCTGGCCCTCATTCTAGTCCTCCCCCTGGCCCTCACCCGAGTCCTCCCCTGGCCCTCACCCGAGTCCTCCCCGGCCCTCACATTAGTCCTCCCCATGGCCCTCATCCTAGTCCTACCCTGGCCCTCACCC
>CM035292.1:1517508-1570956 GCA_020226075.1 Hydropotes inermis
CTGGAGGGATGCTGATGGAGCTCTCGAGGAGAGCTGGAGGGATGCTGATGGAGCTCTCGAGGAGAGCTGGAGGGATGCTGATGGAGCTCTCGAGGAGAAGATGACCTTCCAATGGTCTCCAAGAGGCCGCCCTGGGAACCGGACTTAACACACACACCTGAGGAGTTAAAGCCCTGCTTATCCTCAGCTGAGAACGTTTGATTAGAAGGTTTTGTGACGGGCGCTAGAGGGAGGCCCAGCAGGCCTGATCCGGCTTCTGTGGAGGCGGACGCGGCTGTTGGCTCGGGGGCTGCGGGCAGCTCTCGGGCTCTGGGCCCTCCAGGAGCTGGGGGTTAGGGAGCTGGCGTCCCAGTAAGGGCTCCTTGGGGAAGGACAAGATGCCTGCAACATGTTCCAGTGGACGTGCCCTCCAGGCGGGCCCCCCACCCCCGCCTTGAATGGCTCCCACTCAGGCCCATCGCACCCGGGCCCTGCCAGTCACTCCCATCCGCCCCAGCTAGGCGGCATCCCGAAGCTGGCCCTGCGCTTGGCGGCTGCAGGCTGCCCAGCTCTAAGACACGGGCTCAGGAGCAGACGGCCCTCGCCGGTCACTGGGACCCTCAGAGTCTCAGGCACGGTCTGGGCATCCCACGGATACCCACCCCGGAGCCTTACCTCCTGGGAAGTCGTTGTTCTGACCCGAGCTGGGGGCAGGGCCCTGTGAGTGACCCAGCCACAGGAGCTGAGAACCCGGTGAGGGCAGCTTCCAGGAGGAGGGAGCGCAGGGGAGGCCGTGGGACTGGAGGGGGTGTCCTGTCTCCTTCCCGCCTGCATCTGTTGTCCAGGCGTGGAGGCCCCAGGGCGCAGGGGTCCGGACAGGATGACCCAGCGTCCACAGAGGCTCCCAGACTGGCCTTGGGGAGGACTTTAGGGACAATCGGCCAGGGAGCCAGCAGAGGGAGGCGGCGAGGGCCTCACTGGGGCTGGAGGAGAAGAGGAGCAGACGGGAGCTAAGCGTTCTGGCCGAGCTGGATTTTAACCAGAGACGCTGGCTTGTGGGGGGCTTGCAGGGTTTCTCTGTCCCCAGGCCTCCAGCCGTCCCCTGCCAACGCTGCCCTTAGCACCCTCGCCGTGTCCCTGCGTCTCTGGGCACCCCCCACCCAGGGACCCAGCCTGCTCCTCCTCTCGAGAGCCCCCGCCCCAGCCGCCTGGAGGCCGGTCTGCAGCTGGTCTGAATGCACTTGGCCCCTGCCTGGGCAGACGCAGCACACGGCGGAGGACCACGGCCATCCATCTCCTTAATGAGCCCATTTGTCACGTGCGGGCCGGTGTTGTCCACCCACTTGGCGAGCGGTCTGTTCCTGCTGGACGAGCCCCAGCCAGGCCCCAGGGTCTGGGGCACTTTGCAGGCCTCTGGAGGGGGGCTCGGTCACGGCTGTTACCGAGGGAAGCGATCTGTCTGGGCCCCTCAGCTTGTAGCAGACCACGGGGTTTCTGGAGGAGCCCAGGGAGGGTCTACTGGGTTGTTTGTCCAGAAACAAGGGGGTCTGATGGGTGGTCACACCCTCTGGACACCTGGGAGGGAGCAGCTGCCATCTCCCCATTGTCCTGGCCTGGACTTCAGCTGACCTGTCTGGAGCAGATGGGGACAGTTGCCTGGATACCAGCCATGGATGGGGTCTGGTCCTACTGGGAACAGAGAGAGTGAGGTCCCTTGGTCCCATGCGGCTGCCCCATAGCCGAGCACCTTGGAGACACCGTCCACCCTCCTGGTTCCTCCAGAACCTTCCAAAGGGCACAGTGGCATGCCTGCCACCCCCTCTCAGTTACCCCGGGTGCCTGCTCCTGGGTTGCTGAGTCGCTGGACTGTCAGCCCACGTGAAGGGCTGTGTCCCTCCCTGCACAGTGAGCGGCTCAAGGCCACGGGCTGTAGGTGGAGGCTCGGGGACACGCTTGGGTGGGCTTCTGTCCCCAGGGGCTCCCAGGTACCCGCCAGGCAGCTCTGCAGGGAGCCATCACCTGGCCCTGGGCTGGTAGACTCGGAGGGAGAAGGAAGGCATGAGCGGGGCAGGGCTGAGTGGTGTGGTTGCAGCTGAAGTAGCCCTCCCTGGGGGCAACAGGGGTGGGCAGGAGAGGAAGACCCCGCCCTGCATCACCAGGCCCCACGCTCCACACAGGAGCCGTCCCCCGCGTCCCCTCCTGGGACAGCCTGGCCATCCCTGGGCGGGGCTGGCAGGGAGGCACACACAGGCAGAGCTCTTAATAAAAAGAGGGAGTCAGGACTCAAAGACATGGGTGTGTGCCGAGGCCTACGTGGAGACACTGGACACCGGAGGGGCCCAGACCCGCTGTGGGTCCTGGCTCTGCTCAGCCGTCTTCGGGGCCTGTGATCCACGGAGCAGGACGCCCCAGGCGGCGGTCTCAGCCCGGGTCACCCAGGCTGTCCCCCAGTTCCTGACCCCAGCAGAACCCATGAGGTTGTCCCAGGCGCCCTTCACCAGTGCCCAGAGTGCTCCCAGCGCCATGGCAGGCCTGCCTCCTCGTGCCCTGGTCCCTGTAAACCTGCCCTGTGAACGTCTGCCAGACTGTGTCTACTCCGATCCCCAGTCCTTTACCTGGGGGCCCATCCCACACGGTCTCCCAGCCCCATTAGGGTTCACCCCCGGTCCCTCAGCTCCTTGGGCGTCAGTTCTCTCTCTCGAGTCCCTTGGACAGAAAGGAGACCAAGGCAGTCCATCCTAAAGGAAATCAACCCTGAATATTCATCGGAAGCATTGCTGCTGAAGCCAAAGCTTCAATCCTTTGGCCACCTGATGTGAAGAGCTGACACGCTGGAAAAGACTCTGATGATGGGAAGAGAAGGGGGTGACAGAGGATGAGATGGTTGCATGGCGTTACCGACTCGATGGACGTGGGTTTGCACAAACTCCAGGAGACGGCGATGGGCAGGGAGGCCCGGTGTGCTGCAGTCCACGGGGCGCGAAGAGTCGGACACGACTGAGCGGCTGAAGAACAGCGGCCCAGGGGCAGGCGCGCTGCCCACAGCTGGGCTCGCACAGCCTCTCAGGGGGAGAGGGGAGCGCAGACCTGCAGCTGTCCGGCCGCGCCTGTGTTCTGACGGGGGCAGCCTGCCTCCCTGCGCCCCCTGCTCTCCCCCCAGGCGCCCGGGGCACCAGCCCGCCCCCTCGGTCCTAGCAGGCCAGTCCCGCTGGCCCATCTCAGGGCCCCCGCACCTCTGAAGCCTGGACCCCTGTCCGGGGCACCTGCGGGTGGCGTCCAGCGCTGACGGGGGCCCCGCCTCTCTGGGCCCCGCAGGTCCCTCGGGTTCCGCCCTTGCTTGGCTGCAGGCTCTGATCCGTAGCCAGCCCACCTGCCCGCCGTCCCTTCCCACGGTTCCCTGACCTCCGGAGGCGGACTGAGGCTGCTGCTTTCTCTGCCGGCAGCCTGAACCCAGGGCCTGAATCCGCCCAGCACTCTCCTCTGAATCCCAAGTAGAGCCTCATCAGACGTAACACAGCCATCTGCGCACGGCTGGCAGCTGTGGAGAACCGATTACCAGGGTCCGGCGGGAGAGAAAAGAGCCTGGCGTGCTCCCTAATGGTATTAGGGACGCTGGAAGAGGTGTTTCCTGTCCCGCGGGCGGCGCGAGCCCGTGGTCACACTCGCCGCCTCTGCTCTGCTCAGGGCCCCCTGGGGCCTGCCGGGCCAGGCCGTCAGCACCAGCCGCATCCCTGGTGATGCTGTCCCCCGAGTCGCATCTCCAGGTTCAGGTCCAGAGACCTGCAGACCAGGGCACACAGAGGCATCCTCCCAGCTCGGCCTGCCTGGGACGGAGAACAGTCCCCCAGCCCCCTGAACCCATTCAGTCCTCCCGGAAGCCCTGGGCACGCTTCCTCCAAAACCAGTCAGGGCCCTCTCCTCCCTTCATCCCTGCCTCCACCTCCCTCCTCAAGCCCCTACTTGCTGTCCCCTGGGGGGCTGCCCTGGCCCCCTGCTCACCCCTTGCTGCCTCTCTGGGCCCCACAGTCCGGCCTTTTGCAAGAACAACCCTTTTCACACTCTGCAGTGTCATCTGATAAATGCAACCCCGGGCTAAGCCCATCCACATCCCGCCTTCCAGCCTCACTGGGAGCTGATCCGCCTGCCCCAGAGCTCCTCACGCCCCACCCCATCCATGGCGCACTGGGGCCATCAGCGTGCTGGTGCCCACCCAAACCCGCTGCCAGGGGGACGTGCCCTCCTGGGCTCCTGCCCACCCCTCGGATTAAGCACCCGCGTTGCCGTAGGCGAGGCTCCCTGACTCTCTGACGCTGTGCAGCGCTGGTTCCTCGTCCATGAAGCCAGGCGGTCAGTTCCCGTGGCCCCCACTCACTGCCCGTCCCACCCTCCTCGTGGACGCAATGGGCTCCGTGTTCCCTGGGTTCTCAGCGCTGTGGACAGCACCTCCACCTGAGCCGGGAAGGGGCTCATCTGAAAGGGGGCGGTGGGGGGGCGGGGGGGCGCAGGACAGAGGGGTGGGGGTGGGGCCCGCACCCGGGGCGCACGCTTCCTGTGGGACCGCCCTCTGGGGCTAGGGGAGAAAGCATCTCACTTCTAAGTGCCAGTGTTTCTCCACGTGGTTTCACGTGGCCCTCGGGTAGCTCATCTCAGAGCAAACCAGTCTAGACACCAGCGTGCAGACGCCAGTGTGTGAGCCCCAGCCTTCTCCCCGGCTGTCACCCAGCCCCGCTCAGGTGACAGACGCGCCAGGTCAGCCTCCGTGTTCCCGAACTCACCGCGAGTGAGCAGCTCTGCCCACGGGGTCCAGCCACAGCGTGCAGCCGGATGCCGGGGGTCGCAGACGGGTGGACGGGGGGACATGAGCTGCGGTGGCGAAGACCCCTCGGGAAGTTCTCGGGTGGGAACCCCGGGGGCAGGGCTCAAAGCCCGAGTCACAGATCCGGCTTCTTCCTGACAAGGGCAAAAACCACACCCACTGTGGAATTAACACAGCAGTCAAGCCAGCAGGCAGGCGCGTCCTGCAGAACCCAGCTCCCACGTGGCCCGAGCGATGTTCAGCTCAGCTCCCACGGCCCCTGGCCTCTTCCCTGGGGCCAGGTTCAGGAATCTGGTGCGTCAAGGGTCTTTCCTGACAGCACGGTCATCTGGGCAGCTCTGGGTGGAACGTGGGGACGTGGACCCCTGGCTGATGGAGGTGGGGGTGTGACCGGTCTCCCCCAGGCAGCCAGGATCTCAGAGCCACTGCACTCTCACCCACCCCACCCAGCTCCACTGCTGTGCCCACGGGATGGCGGGGATTCAGCTGCAGGTCACGTGACTCCCCTCAGCCCCCTGGGCAGATGGTGGACGTGGCCTGCACGAAGCCCCTCCCACCAGCCCTGGGAAAGCATCGCTTGTCCTTGGTCATCATGAGCAACAACCACACTGCCCTCATTGAGGGCCTGGGCTTCACCGAGACAGTGCTGGGCGGCCCTGGCCCCACGGCCTGGGAAGGTGCTGGTCAAGGTATCAGTCCCGGGACCCTACTTAGGGTCCCACCAGGAGCTTAAGGAAATGGCCAGGGAGCGAAGGAAGGCCTTCAATTTCATCTTCAAAGCATAAGGGGTGGGTCCACGGGAGCAGCAAGAATGGGGGACCCAGAAGCCCAAAGAGAGGCCCCTGGGGCTCCCCTCAGGCTGGCGGCCCTCTCCAGGGGCTGAGGTCACTCCTTCCCCTTGGACAGGCAACTCTGCCTGCGGAAGAACAGACACACAGGCTGGAATGTAGACGACAGACAGGTGGCCCAGCTGCCGACAAGCGCCCGCAGACCGGCGGGGCCGGCACAGGGGTGGAGCCTGGGTCTGCACGGAGCGCAGGAGGGTGGCGTCTCCAGGCGGCTCCGTCTCCTCATCACTTGTCGTCAGCAGCCCCTGAATGTCGGCGTGTTTCCTGATGAGAAGATGAACCACTCGTCCGATTTCCTGGCACTCCTCTAAGGCAACAGTCAGATGCTCTGCACAGGCTCAGACATCAGGGGGTCTTAGTAATGCACAGCTGCATGGCTTCCACTCGTGAGCTCGGGGACCAGACCGAGTGCCCCTCCCAGCCCTGCCCCGTGGACGCTGACCGGCCCGGGACACGGAATGGAGACTGCGGTCCTCCTCCTCTCGCCTTGTGAAGTCAGGCTCCAGCTCATTGGCCTCGGAGACAGGGAAGGGGGCTCCTTCTCTCCACCAGAGATGAAGGCTCAAAACATTCCAGAGGCAAGAGCCAAGGGACGTGAGCCCGGAACTCTACAGCAAAGTCCCCTCCGGGTACCGACTGATTCCCCAGCTACGTGCGCCCGGGTGCGAGGCTGAGAACACAAACAGAATCCAGTAGCTGAGACAGCGGGAAGGTAGGTGTCACTTCAGCAGGTCTGCACCCAGGGAGGGAACCACCGAGGGTTCCTGGGCTTCCATGGAAGAGGGGCCCCAGAGAGCATCTGGCTGGCTGTCATGTGATCCCAGAAGTCTGTCCCCTGGGAGTGAGGGTGAAGAAGAAAAAAGGGGGCAGTCCCTAAAGGAGGAGAGAAAGGGAGGGGGGAAAAGAAGGAAGGAGGGAGACAGGGAGGGACCACATGTCGTCTTAAGGTCAAGGGCAGGTCAGGGGACACGGGGCATCTGAAAGAGCCCATGTCGTCAAAGCTGGAACCATTTGAGCATCAAGACGCGTGGTCTGGGAGACACCCAAACATCTGAAATAGACCTCCATGAGTTCAGACTGATACAGATGATTGAGCAGATATGTAAACAGGAGAGAAGAGACCAGTCTGCGCACAGCCATCGCAGTGTTTGCAAACCCCTGGGCCTCGAGGAGCTGGGGCAGGACCCCACCCGGGAGTGTGGGCTGCGCCCGGTGGCTTCCGTCCGAGGAGGGCAGGGGGCCTGGGGGGCGACAGGACCCCTCAGCCAGGTGGCGAGGCCGGCATGAAGGCGACAGTCACGGTGGCAGCACGCACCCTGGGTCCTCGCCTTCCAGGATGACAGGAGGGCCCATCAGACAGCCCCGCCTGCCCCGACGCCCAGACGGCCAAGGTGGCAGAGGCAGGGAGGCTGCAGGGACTGTCCCCGCCGCAGGGGGCGCTCAAGGAGACAGGGGGACTTTGGGTCGCGGGGGGTCCTGGAGAAAAAGGGCGTTAGATGAAAGCCGAGGGATTCAGATACAAACTGAGGAACTGGGAGGAATGCTTGGACTTCAGCTAATGCTAGTGTATGAATACCGCTTCATTTGTGGTAATGAGTAAATAAGCATGCTAAGGTGGATGTCAACTGGAGACCCTCGGGGTGGGGGTGTGGGAACTCTGCAAATCTAAAACTGGCCTGAAAAATGAAATTTGCAAAAATCAAAGCAGAGTTCCACCAGGAGGCACCGCCGGCTGTCGAGCCCCTCCCACTCTGTCTGGGCAGCCCCGCCCCCAGGCCGCACCCCCGGCCCCCGCAGGCCCCCACCTGCTTCCCTGCCCGGACCCGCGCCTCCCAGCCGCCCCCCACCCGCCCTTGCAGGAAGCCAGACTGCTTCCCCCTGCATCTGCTACAGACTCTCCCGGCCAGTTCTGAGCTCCTGACCATGGGGTCCCGCCTCTCTGGAGCCTGGTCCTTGGCCCCCACTCTCTCTCCTGGGGGGCCCTTACTGTGGTCTCCTGGCTTCAGTGGCTTTGCTCAGGTGGTCCCATCCATCTGGAGCCCCTACCCCTTCACTAATGTGGGTGAACTCCTTCCCACGCTCCAGGCGCCTCCCCCACTACGTTGGAAAACCTGCCGAGCTCCCAGGCCAGAAGCTGGTGGGGTGGGTCCCCAGCGGCTCTGAGAGCCGTGGGGGTCACAGCCTCCTTCCTCCCCTGCGCAGGCGTCCCTCAGAGAGAACTCAGGGAGGGGCCGGAACCAGGACTCCGGGGCGAGGCTGCTGCCCAGCAAGGGTGGGCCTGGGGACACGCGGCCCCTACGGGAGCTGGTGGCCTCCCGGGCGTCCTCGCTGGGAAGTGGGGCCCGGGACACCCGCCCTCAAGGAGTCAGGGAGAGTCAGCAAAGCAGCCCACCTCCAGAGACCCTGCGGATGGCGCCCAGCCCCCGACAGACCCTCCCCACTGCGTCTCTGTCTGGGGTGAGGCTGCCACCAGTAGGTCGGTCCCATCCACAGAGACGGCGTAAGTTCCATCCTTTCTGTGAGGCCCTGGGAGAGGGGAAAGGCCGCTCCCCGCCCCTACCCCGGGCCATGACCCACCCCCCCACCCCGCCCCGGGCTCCAAGGCCTTGACTGCAGCCCTGGCCC
This sequence comes from Hydropotes inermis, assembly GCA_020226075.1. Taxonomy (NCBI): domain Eukaryota; kingdom Metazoa; phylum Chordata; class Mammalia; order Artiodactyla; family Cervidae; genus Hydropotes; species Hydropotes inermis. Next base: position 1,525,777 of record CM035292.1, read on the forward strand.
ACCCTGGAAGCCTGGCCAGCTCCAGTCACACCAGGGTCCCCTCAAGACCCTCCACCCCAGCCCACCAGGACACTGCCACTTCTCTTCAAAGCTCCCTGATCCTTCTCTAGGCCAGCTCCCAGGCTGTGGAGAAGCCCCAACCTGCTCCCCGACATCATGGGGGAGGGTCCCTCGGGCACCCCCCAGCACTTCCTGCCCAGGGACACCTGACCCCCGCTCCCTCTGTTCCCGGGTGACCAGTCCCGGCCTCAGGGCCTTTGGACGGCTGCTGCCTTGCCTGACCCCTTGGCTCAGGTGCCGTGGGTCCGGGACAGACGGTGGCCACAGGTATGCTCGGAGGCTCGCCTGCCATGCTCAGAAGGATGCTCAGAAGCAGCAGCCCCTGCAGGATACACCTCATCTGGCCTGAGCTGGTCAAGGCCAGGGAGGGTCCGGCAGCCCCAGCCTTGGGATGGGCTCGGCCCTCTGAGGATGGGATGCGAGGGGTCCTTCCTCCTCAGTAGCCCCAGCAGTGCCCCCCAGCCTGCGTCAGATCCAGGAGGCCCCTGGCCACCCCAGCTCCCGGCTCCAGGGGCCGCCCTCGGGCCTGGATGGTCCCCAGAGGAGCCAGCGTCATCAGGAGGCCCCCACCCCAAGGCGGGGGAGGAGGCTAGAGCATCTTACCCCCTTACCTCGCTGTGCCCCGGGGGAGGCGGCCTGTGGTTTCCTGAGCCCCGGGCTCACCAGCCCCCAGGCCTGCTGGCACCCTCCTCTCCCCCCCATCCCCACCCCTACCCCCTACATCCTGCGAGTCAGGCCCCTGCTGGAGCTGGGATGCTATTAAGCACTGCTAAATGTACACTCTTGAGAGTCCCTTGGACTGCAAGGAGATCCAGCCAGTCCATCCTAAAGGATCAGTCCTGAGTGTTCATTGGAAGGACTGATGCTGAAGCTGAAACTCCAATACTTTGGCCACCTGATGTGAAAGGCTGACTCATTTGAAAAAACCCTGATGCTGGGAAAGATTGAAGGCAGGAGGAGAAGGGGACGACGGAGGATAAGGTGATTGGATGGCATCACCGACTCAGTGGACATGAGTTTGAGTAAACTCCAGGAGCTGGTGATGGACAGGGAGGCCTGGCGTGCTGCGGTTCATGGGGTCACAATGAGTGGGACATGACTGAGCGACTGAATTGAACTGAAATGTACCCTGGCCACGTAGGTTGTTACTGGGCCCCAGAGGCAGGTGCCAGAGAGGGTCCCCCTCCCGGAGGACGCGTGGGGACCGTCCACTCTCCCGCACCTGACGGGAGAGCTTTCTACACTTGGCTCACCTTCAGCTCACAGGGGAGGCCAGGGCCGACGTGCGGTCACAGAAATTCCCCACCTGGCCCTTGTTGCCTGATGACACGTCTCTTGCGCTTGTGAATAATCAGCAGAGCCGCTCCCACCACAATCAACCAAGCTGGACAGCCGGGCGCTGCCACCGGAGTGACCCGCTTCCTGCCAGCCCTGAGATCGGACAGAAGCCCCAGGCCCGGCAGAGCCCCCTGGGCACCAGCGGGCAGGCTCCTCGGGGTCCAGGCCCCCAGCCCTGCCTCCAGGGGGTGGAAGCATCCAGAGCACCCAGCGTCCCCAGGGCATGGCTGGGCAGGAAGGCCGGGGGATGAAGGCAGGGCCTGGCCTCAGAGCCTCCAGCGGGAAGGGACGCTGGCTGGGTGCTGACATGGCCGGGGTCCTCGGTCCTGGTGGCAGGGGCCGTCAATCTGATGGCCTTTCCACTCAGCTGCCTGCCCAGAACCGGGGGCTGGACGGCGTGACTGGCCGACCACAGGAACGAACCCTGGTGGGTAAGCGCCCGTGGTGGGGGCCCCAGGGCTCAGCAGAGGCCTCAGCACCCCAGGCCGTGCGTCTGGTGGTGGGGACCCAAGCCCTGACTTCGTGGCACCCGCAGCGGCCGCGGGCAGGCTTCTCCAGCAGCGGGCCCTGCAGCACGGCTGAGGTTGCAGGGGACGGGACGGGTCAGCGCCAGAGCCGGGCCGGGCCCTCCACCCCCGTGGCCGTAAACACACTGTCCTCGGACGCCCCATGAGTTTTATGGACCGACAGTGCCTCTCATCACCTGATGATTATTTTTTTAATTTTGGCATTAATCATCCAAGGTCCCACTACATATTTTATGAAACGTTCTATCTCCCATTTAACGAGCTCTATGTGACTAATCAGAAAGTAAAACGTAAAATGTAGAATGATTTAGCTGGTGGGATGGAGTAGGAACGGGAGCCAGTTAAGTCGAGGAGGGCTACTCAGAGCAGAGTTGACCTTGGGATGGTTGAGGGGGGCGGGGGTCATTCTGAGGGGGGTTTGGAGAGGCCAGAGGCAGGGCAGGGGTCCTGATGGTCAGAAGCCGGCCCGGGCCCAGTCTCCACACGGCTCAGCTCAGGACTGGGGGGTCCCCTTGACCTGGGGGGCAAGGCAGGGTCCCAGGCGCAGGGCGTGTCTCTGACTGTTTGCCTGGAAACCATTCCCTCGCCGACCCACCCCAGTGGAGGAGGCCAGGCAGCTGCGAAGCATTGGCTACTACGCCTGTCGGTTACAGCTGATTCAGCTTTTAAAGGCTCCAGAGCTGAGCCCCCAGAGCTCAGGTTAGGTTTTCAAATCATTAGCCTGAAGCAGAGTTCCCTGTTAACATGCAAATCTCTCTGAGCTGAGGCCTTGCCAAGCTGCTGTCATCCGCCCTTGGACAGCGACCGCGGAGCCCAGGGCATTGGGGGGAGGGCGGGGGAGTCTGTGGGGGAGGCTGGGGGTGCACGGAGCTGGCAGAGCCGGCAGGGGTGTCTTTGACCTGTGGCTGGACGCCCTTTGAAGCTGGAGGACTGGACCCCTCTGAAGCTGGAGGACTGGATCCCCCTTAAGCTGGAGGACAGGACCCCTCTGAAGCTGGAGGATGGGCCCTGCCTGGGGTGGCGCCTAATCCGCCCTCCCCCTGCCCAGGGACCAGGTCTTTGAGCCCCTGATGGAGGAGGCCGGCTGGCATTTTTTAAAGGCTCCATAAATGTTAAGGACTTATTTACATAAATGGCCAATAAACGTATGAAAAGATGTTCAAACTCAATAGTCATCAAAGGCATGCAAATGCAAGCGACAAAGCCATTGATACCGCTTTTTGTTTAGCAAACTGGCAGAGATTAGAGAGGAGGTCACCCCTAGTGTGGGCGGCCTGTGGGAAAGGGGCCTTCTCTGGGTTGGTGGGCTTCTGAAGCGCTCCCAGTTTCCCAAGAGGGATCTGGCCGTGGGCAGCAAGTGTGAACGTGCACGGGGCGCTTACACCGTCCTCTAACAAAGTCCTGCCCAGGGTTTCGGTAAGGGAATTTCTAAATGAGTTTGAAGGTCATACATGGATATATTCAAGGCAGCGTCAATCGTCCCAACAGGAAGGGGCCAGGTCAGCGAGATTGAGGAGGGGCTGCTGTCTCTGGAGGGATTCCCGGGCCCACGTTTTAAAGAGCAGGCATGCATGCGATTTAAAACTATCTTTCTGAGAACTTCCCTGGTGGCTCAGTAGGTAAAGAATCCACCTGCAATGCAGGAGACCCTGGTTCGATCCCTGGGCCGGGAAGATATCCTGGAGAAGGGAAAGGTCACCCACTCCAGTATTCTTGGGCTTACCCTGTGGCTCAGCTGGTGAAGAATCTGCCTGCAATGAGGGAGACCTTGGTTCGATCCCTGGGTTGGGAAGATCCTCTGGAGAAGGGAATGGCTACCCACTCCAGTATTCTGGCCTGGAGAATTCATGCACTGTATAGGCTACGGGGTCGCAAAGAGTCAGACAGGACTGAGTGACTTTCACCTTCAAAGTGATGACTATAGCCCTGGAGACAGCACCCCAGAGCTCTGAGAAGCTGCTCCAAAGAGCCGGGGGGAGGCCAATACAGGTTCGATTTTGGTGAAAAGGGAACATGTGCCATTCAGCACATGTTTATTTTTTTTTTTGCAAAATGTTTCTGCTAGTCAACAGGGCTTCCCTGGGGGCTCAGACGGTAAAGTGTCTGCCTGCCAAGCAGGAGACCCCAGTTTGATCCCTGGGTCGGGAAGATCCCCTGGAGAAGGAAATGGTAACCTGTTCCAGTATTCTTGCTTGGGAAATCCCATAGACGGAGGAGCCTGGTGGTCAGACATGACTGACTTCGCTTTTCTGCTGGTCACGAGGAGCAGATGTCTCCATGAAGGATTTTAGTGCCTTTCTAGATACGAGGAGATGCAAGGGTCAGGCTCATAAAATCTCCTGAAAGTGTCTAACTATCCAAAGACCTGTTCTGAAGGCCTCGTTCCTGATCTCCACCCTGAGCTCCTTTCTGGGGAGACCTGTTCTGAAGGCCTCGTTCCTGATCTCCACCCTGAGTTCCTTTCTGGGGCTGTTGAAGGCTGGCAGCTGTAGCAGCTCACGTTTCTATCCTTGGCGAGGTAGACGGCAAGTGCCAACCCGGACGAAGCTGGGGCTGAGCTCACGGTGACAGCAAGACAAAGCCACGTCCACAGGGAGCGGAAGGCGAGGCAGAGTCAGTCTCCACGGGCTGCCGGGCATCTGTCACAACCCGGGCGGCTTGTGGCCGTGGGGACGCGTTCGTTCAGGCTCTGGAGGGCGGGAGTCTCAAGGTGGGGGCGGGTCAGCTTCCTCTGGAGGCTCGGGAAGGGTCCTTCCTGCCTCCTCCGGCTCCGGGAGGCTGCAGTTGGGCCTCGGCCTGCTGCCGTCGCCATCCCTGGCCCTGTCTGCACATGGCCACTCCCGGTGTCCGCTTCCCTGCGTCTCCCACGGGGACCCTGGTCACTGTGGGCAGCACCCGCCCTTCTCAGCAGGGCCAGCTCTTAACTTGACCCCGGCTACGAAGACCAAACAAGGCTGAGCTCCCAGGGTGGGCGTCAGGACCTCAGTGTGCTTTCCGGGGGACGCAGTTCAATCGACACCAGACCGCAACCGCCCATCTCCGAATCCAGCGGCTCCTCTGGTTGCCACGACAACCCTGAACAGGCCTGATGGACGAGGACGCTCCGCCGGGGATCAGGAGCTGGTCCAGGGCCACCGACCTGACTTGGAGGGTGGGTCAGACTCCTCGCTCACCCCTCCACCTCCGTCCCCAGGGACCTCCCCCATCACAGGCCCACCCTCCCGTCCCCAGACCGGCCTCCTTCCTGCCCTCGGGTGAAGCAAACTCCTCAATGTCGTGGAGGTAACTTCCTTGTTTTCTTTTATGGTTTCACCACCCGTGTCTACAGCCCTGAAATACGAGCGTGATTTTGCCTTTGGGGGGACTTTGTGAAAACAGAAGTGTGTGCACGTATTTGTTCAGTACCCTGCGTCTTCCGCTCAGCTTGACGGTTTTGAGATTAATCCCTGCTTTTCCCAGATTTATGGCTAATTCCTTTTCACTGTGAGTGATGTCTCACTCTGCTGTTAAGCCTCTGGCCCGTCCCTCGAGGCTGTAAGGAGCACTGAGACCCAGTGCTGCCCCCTGGCAAGGGCTCCCGTGTGGGCACGGCGGCCCGGGGTTTCCAGGCTCACACGCTAGACACGGCCCCTACTGCCCTTGGGAAGGCCAGCCCGGCTCCGTGAGGTTGGAAGAGGCCAGTCTCTATTTCCCCCTCTGCGTTTTAGAGATTGCTTAGAGATTTACAAACATTGCTTGAATAGTTACATTATTTTGGATCACGTTAAGAGAGAGGAGGCTGAACAGTCTTGTGCGGAAAGCTTGAACTCTGCGGCCGGAGGGACAGCGACTCTGCCCACGGCCCACGTGATGCTGGACAAATAGCGCCTCCTCCCTGGGCCCGGGCTCCTCACTGTGCTGCCTCGTGGGCAGAGGGGGTTAAAGAAGTCACGTCCAGATGGGTTTGCTAGGACCGCTATTCTCAGAGAGACAGAAGCATTCTTGCTTTGGAAAATAACAAAGCCTCACGAAAGCAGACGGACAGCGGCCCCGCGCATGGAGCCGATGTTCCCCGAAAGGCCCACCCCCAGTGCTGTGGCCACCAGAAGCCTTCTCCCGGAGTCCCGGCGCACCTGCCTCCAACTCTGTCCCGGCCTCTGTGGGGTGACTCTGCTCTCAGGGGGCTTCAGGGTCTCCAGGCAGAGCCCTGACCAGTGAGTTAACATGTGAAGCCACGGGTCAGGGTCACGGTCCCGTGTCTGAAGATTTGGAGCCAGGATTTAGCTCAGGGTCTAGCGAGTGGACTTGGCCCCCGGGCCCCCAGACACCCAAGGCAGCAGCGTCCACATACAGGCCAGCTCTTCACTCTGACCGTCTGTGTGTCCCCCAAATGCAAGTGATGAAACCCCCACTGCGAGGACCTCAGCATGTGAGTGTATGTGGACATGGGTCTCTAAGACGATGGTACAAGGAGATCACGATGGTGGGCCTCGGTCCAGCATCACCAGAGTCCTTGTAAGAAGATACCGGGACCCAGACACTCAGGGCGATGACCACACGAGGACATGGGGAGAAAACCGCGTCTACCGAGGGGCGGGGCCTCGGCAGGAGCCAGCCCTGTGAACACCTTGGCCTCGGACTTCCGCCCTCCAGGAGGCGAGGAAGTAAGCGTCTGCTGTCGGAACCGCCCGGGCTCTAGGAAACTAAAGCAGCCTCCTCATCTCCCCCTTCCAAGCTCTGCCTGGCTCCTGTCTCCATGCTGGCTCCAAAAACGGCCCATCCTTTCCCCCTCCTCCTGCTCAGGTCTGTCCCTGGACACTTGGTCACAGTGAGGGTTAGCTTTATGTGTCCGCTCGACGGGCCGTGGGGGCCCCGGCAGCTGCTTGGACGCGGCTCTGGGTATGTCTTAGAGGGTTCTGTGGGCAGAGTGAGTCCGGTCTCCTCAAGGCTGTGTGTGTTGGGTGGGTGGGAGACATACAACCCCTCGACCCCAGGATGTCACAGAAGGGAGAGGAGGCGCGAGCTCTCCCTCTGCAAACCCGATGCCCAGCTGCTCCCGTCCAGAGGCCTCGAGGACACTGTTGCTGTGGGCGCTAGTGTTTGAGATTTGCCTGGGACTCAAAGGACCGGCTGACCCTTCCTTATCTCAGGCCTCAGACTCGGCGGGGATCTGCTCACTGGCTGTCCTGGGGCCCCAGCCTGCAGGCAGCTTGTGGGGCTTCTCGGTCTCCATCGCCATGGACACGGATTCCTACAATAAATCTCTTCTGTTTGGAGGCTTCCCTGGTGCCTCAGTAGGTAAAGAATCCACCTGCCAATGCAGGAGACGCGAGTTCCGTCCCTGGGGGGGAGATCCCTCGGAGGAGGAAATGGCCACCCACTCCAGTGTTTTTGCCTAGAGAATCCCATGGACAGAAGAGCCTGGTGGGCTACGGTCTGCCAATTCTTTGGGGCCGCCAAGAATCGGGCACGACTGAGCACGCACCGCAGCACATCCCGCTGGTTCCGCTTCTCTGATGACTCCTGACTCCTCGCTGAGGAGGCCCCGGGGGAGTTCTGCCGGAGTACAGGGTGGGGAAGCTGTGAGCTCCAGCCGCTGCTGGAAAGTCTCCCGAGTCCCCAGACTGGGCGACACCATAGCGCCCGGCCGGCCGTGTGGACCTCATGGGGCATCAGCCCCCTGTGTCTCCTCTGAAAACCAGCAGCTGCCTGGGAGGCAGCTACCCAGATTAAACAAGAGGCCCATCCCACCAGCCATTCTACACACGGCGGCCAGTGCTCCCTCTCCCCTGGTGAGGCCAGCCACTTCCGGTGTGTTCTGAGTGAGGAGGGGTGCCGGGGTGCCCTGCGCCAGCCCAGGTTGGGGCATGCACCCACCGCACCAACGGCAGAGCCTCCGGAGGTGAGAGGAGGGAGGCCTGACGGGCCGGGAGCAAAGCGGAGACAGATGACTGGCTGATGTTCCGTTACATCTCAAGAAAGTTCGCTCAGAGAAGTCTTGCAAAGTCCATTTACAGGAAAATAAAGGCCCATGGCCCAGTTTAAGATGCTACATCAGCCACCATCACATGGAGACTGTGCGCCTCGCTGTGGAGATGACAGGTGACCCCCTTGTCCACACTGTCCCGGCCGGGGAGCAGCTCCCCGAGCCTCACCTTCCTGAGGCTTTCATTGCTGGTGCAGGGCACTGGTCAGTGGGAGCAGGGCCGGGCTCCGCGAGCAGTGCTCAGGGAGGCTCCCCAACATGTGCGTCCTGCGGCGTGGCCCAGCCTGCACACCCCCAGCCCCGCGTCCTGGCCCCCGGGACGCGGACCCCACATCCCTGCACTCGGCCCCCACTGTCCCCGGGCACGGGGCCCCCCACAGAGGCCTCCAGTCTGGGCTCCTTGCCCGTGACCCAAGCACTCCTTCCTGAGGCCCTAGGCCCTTCGCAGGGACTCCCCACCTCCCCCGAGAGGCCTCTCCCGCGCCCTTCTCTGTGGTGCTCCCCGCACGCCTTGGCCGCGGGACCGTGGCGTCGGCTTCAGCGGGGGGTGGGGGCCCTCAGGTCCCTGCGGCCGGGCTGCCTCCTCAGCATCAGGACACCGTGGACAGAGCGGCCCTGGGCCCTCTCTCCTCAGGGCCGAGCTCTGCGAGGTCCTGCTCAGAGCCCACGACCCGAGACAGAGCAGCCCGGCTGGGACTCACCACACCAACGGGCTGACTCCCCTCACGAGGCAGATGGAGACGGGGAGGAGGGGAAGTGGGAACACGGCCTCTGGTCTCTGGACTTCAGTGTGTGTGATCTAGTCCCCAGGAGGTAAGGCAGACCAGGGGTCCACACAGCGCAAGCCTGCTCTGAAGCAGCCGGCACTCTGGGGGGCACGTGCCCTGGGACAGGGGCAAAGAGGCACCTGGGCACTGTACGGGCTTCCCTGAAACTCCGACACTGCGAGGGGCCACATAGCTGAGATGGACAAGGAAAAGCACTGCCATCTTTGCAGGAGGCGGTTAGTCCAACACACGCTGGAAGAAAGGCATCCTGCCCGTGAGGAGTGGCTCTGAAAGCACTGATGGCCTGGACGGAAGCTCAGTGTAGACCAACGTCAGACAATATGCGACAAGGGTGCCCGTGTGCGTGCACACACTCACACAAATACATGTGTGCACATGTACAACACACACACGCACATACCTACAGATGCATGCACACACGCGCGCTTATGAAAACATACATGCACGCACATGTGTACACATATGTACACACGCAAACACACATACATGTACATGTATGCACACAAGCACACATACATTTGCACATGCATACGCATGCACATGGCATTTATCTGTTCATGACGATGGACTACCATAGCTTCGGGTAGGTGGAAGTGAGTGTGGAAACTATGAGCAAAATGAAATAATTTGGTTAAGTTTTCAAATACAAGGGAGAATGTGATGGCCATAAAAGAAGAATAAGATCGCTACCTGTATATAATTGTTTGCCTTAAAGAAGAGGAGGTAAAATTCCTGGACTTGAAAGATATAGAAGCAATACTGTGAAAACCCACCTCTCCCTCCAAAATTTAATCAAATATTAGGGGAAGATGTTGGTCCATCTCAGGACTTTTCCACAGGAACTTTCGATATTGGAAAAGCCAGATTGAAGTTCATAGATTTATGAAATGAAAATGCCACTTGATAATTTTATGCCCAGCTCAACTATTATTTGAGTGCAAAATAAAGAGATACCTTTTGTTGTATAGAGAAGTTCCATTGCCTTCTTGAAGAATTCACTAGAGGCCAAAGCAGTCTGCTCCAAGCCATCCTGTTCAAAAGCTGTAACAAGTGAACTGGTGTGGAGCTCATTATGAAATCTTATAAACTCAATATGCAGTCTAAAGCAAGGGTAGAAATGATGGCTATGGAATGAGGATTAAATATTATAGGCTATAGCACTGCGAAAATAAAGATATGAACTAAAGAACCAGTGGTGGGGAAAGCAGGCTGGGCGTTGGATCAGCAGTGACCTTACCATCCTGCTCAGCACAGGCCAGTGGTTTAAAGCTCATTAATCAAGCAATCCAAGTATCATTATCACATTCAAGTGAATGAAGTTGTGCATGTGTGCTCAGTCGTGTCTGACTCCTTGTGACCCCATGGACTGTAGCCCACCAGGCTCCTCTGTCCACAGAACTTTCCAGGCAAGAACATTGGAGCAGGTTGCCCTTTCCTCCTCCAGTAGATGTTCCCAACCCAGGGACTGAACCTGCATCCCCTGTGTTTCTTGAATTGGCAGGAGGATTCTTTGTCCTTGCACCACCTGGGAAGCCCTGTAAGTATGAAGCTGACAACTAGAATTAATGAGAGTAATTGTGAAGCCATCTTATCTTGATCGCCTCCCCCACCCCAGCTCCCGAGCCCACTGGCTCGCAGTTGAATTTGGTCAAGCAGGTAACAGGAGAGACCCAGGGGAACAGGCACACAGCCTTCTTCCCAGGGGTCCCCTCGGCGCCCCTGGAGCTGCCGCGGCCCCTGACAGCAGGTCGCTTCTCCTGTCCACGTGGCCTGCTTCACCCACCGCTGCCTTCTTCCACGTTTCAGCAGCTCTCCGTCTCCTGGGCCCTTGTGCTATAGAGCTGGCTCTTCCCTCACGACATGTCCACACACAGCCTGCTTTCAGCACAAGGAAAGAAGAGGGAGGGAAAAAAGTAAAGAAATTCAGAGAAGGCAGAAAAAATAACACAGTATTCATTGCACTGGAGTGGGTAGCCTCTCCCGTCTCCAGGGGAGCTTCCCAACCCAGGGATTGAACCCAGGTCTCCCGCATTGCAGGCTGAGCCACAAGGGAAACCCACACATGTAAAAATATTCCAATATAACTAATTATAGCAAATTTAAGAAAAGCAGTCATATGGCAAACACAACAGACACGCCCACAACATAAGGAGACATTGTGCAAGCCCAAGAAGGGACAGAGACTCGGAGGCAGATGAAAGGACAGGGTCCCGGAGCAGCTAGCAGTGGATGCGGGAGAGGAGTTACTGCAGATGAGGAGGGTGACTTGACGGCGAAGAGCCTAACTCATCAGGGGCACACGCAAAAGCCCAAATACGCCTACCCACAACACAACTCCAGATTTCGGCGTGCCCAGGTAATAGACCTGCAAGCACACGTAGACGCGCCCACCACCATTATGCAAGACTGTAATAGAGCTTTCACAGTGAACCGAGAAAGCAAAAATATGAGTATATGAAAGATCAAAGCAACACAATTACCAATTAGCAAGGAGATCATGTGAAAATACGGACTGTAAGAGAACGCAGCTGTGACTTGTGGGACTGGCTTTCTTTTGAGTATACGCAGGATGCTTATGGAAACTGACCTGGATTAGACTATAAATCAGTGCATTTCAAAACCAAACCAATTTTACCATGAAACAGAGCATACTTTATGAACATAATTATATGGCAAGTCACTGACAAAAAATAACTTAAAATAGCCATATGTTTAGAACAGTTACGCAAGCTGCACCCCCCGCGCCCCACCGTGGACTGGTCAGCAATGAAACTAGCTACCTGCACCCTGGCATGGAGCTTCAGGGAATTACGTGGAGCAAAGAGAAAGGCCCACGGCTGCACGGCATACGGTTCTCGCTGTGTGACATCTTCAAAACGATGAAATTTTAGGACTGGAAGATGGACTAGTGTTTGCTGGAAGGTGGGGTGTGGGGAAGGTGAGGGGGCAGGGAATGTGCTTAGAATGTGCTGGGTGTGAGAACTGTTGGGTGTCATGACAGCTGCTAGATTCACGACGATAATATCGTACAGGACTGAATTCACACACAAGACACAACCTGCCATGCCACACACACACACACACACACACACACACACACAAGTCCAAGGAAAAGTGGGGAAATCTGAACAAGATCAGTGAACCGTGCCGCTCCAGCGAAACGCCACACTGTAATTTTACATGATACTTGGACTGGTGAAAACAAGGCCAAATTGCATGAGATTGTCTCCATATTATTTCTTCTACCTGCATGCAAATCTCTATCTCAGAGGAATTTTCAATTAAAGATCCTGTGTATTAAAAAAAAGTTAAATACTTGTGGTTTAAAGGAGAAATAGCAATGTAAAGTATACAACAGACTTTCTAAATAATGAAAGACTCTATGATCAAAAATGTTAGACACAGCTGATGCAAAACTGAAGAAAAGTTTACAACCTTAAACTCTTACTTTTGGAAGGAAGAATGACCAAAAATAACTTAAGGTAACTTAAGAAGTTAGGAAAAATGACGAAAACAAAACCAACAGTGTAAATATCAAAAAATATAGAATGAAGGTAATAAAAGAGTAGAAATTGATAAAATTGAAACCAAACTAAAGGCATTTAACATCTTCAACCTTAAAAGTTAGACTTTTAAAGAAAAATTTATCAATATTGACAACTTCCCAGAAATTTATCCAGAAAAAACTTCCAAAAATTAAAAGTCCATTGCATCTTGAGGACAAATAAACCAATGCTAGGGATGCAGAAGAGGATAACTAATTCCAGCATGACCATATCATTTCTTCAAATATAAGATCATTTAGAAATTAAGATGGCAGAGTGCATATTCCATCTATTTTTGCAACTTCCCCAGAACATTAATAAAATGACTTTTTAACCTGAAAATCTTTTCTGAAGTTCTAAAAAGATGGGGGTAGAAGGAATAAAAAATTTGAAGCCAAGAAATAGACCAGTGAAAAATAGCTAATTGAGTGAGACTGAGAAATCTGTATTCCAAGCAGTGCGTGGGAATGTGGGGAACCAAATGGATGTATCCCAGAGAATTCACAAGGAAGGAAGAAGGAAGGGAGAGAAGATGCCCAGGGCCTGTGGCACCAGCACCACCTCTGTTTGGAGAAGCTGGCTCCTAGCTTTCCTCCCCCACCCCACGGCCCTCCCCTGCCTCTGCTGGGGTCTGGAGATGCAGTTCCCACCTTTGGCAAAACGGAGACGTGGTTACCGTATGCAAAGGACTAAGACGTGACCTGGCAGGAAACCTTCACCTTTTAGGTAAGAGATAAGAAGATAGTCTTCTGGGAGATCAGCCAACCAAAGAGAAAACATCTAAATGCACCTTGAGTCTCCAAGGTGATGAGAATGGTGACCGAATGGGCCATCCACATGTCCTTGTAGCAAAGTCCAGATTCCATGAATTGACCCTGTAAAGCTTCCAAACACGCCGCACCGTGAGTCATCAGCCCAGGAGTGTGGAGTGGAGGGAAAGTTTCCAACGTGGGAGACAGCGGCCAGAGCTATAGACAGAGCCACGCCACTGGGAGGAAACAAGGACTTTTCAGAGAGCAGAAACCTTCCCCAAAGTCGTCGTATACCCCAGAGAAATAAGAAAAATATTGCAATAATAAAACAAGAACAACGTGCTATCTATAACACACGAGGAAATTCAGAGAACAGTAACAAAATAGTGATTGGAAATTAAAAACATGGCGGTCAAAATGAAAAACTCTAGAGAAAGTCTGCAAGATAAAATTGAAGCAATCTCACAGTGAGACAAAGTCACAAAAACAGAAAGCGGAAGTAAAAGGAAAGCAAGGGAAAGTGAAGAAATCAAATTAGACAATCAGTGCAGAAGGTCCAACAGCCCAGTAATAGATGCTGTAGACGAGAAAAGCAAAAATACACTAAACAAATAGAAGAGATTAAATCAACAACAACAACAACAACAACAAAAATCGAGAAAATGTCTCAGAAATGAAGGGCGTGGGTTGATGGATTGGAAAGGCCCTGTAGATATCTAGCACAGAAATGAAAAGAAGCCCGCACCAAGGCTCCTCACGTGAGGCTGGGCAGCAGAGCGGAGAGCACGCTGCAATCTTGCTTGCAGAAAAGTTGGCTCAGAGGGTGGAATCAGCAAGACTTGGGTTTTCTCAACAGCACAATAGGAACGCAAAAGACGGTGATGTGCCTCCTTTGAGTCAGAAGGAATCAGTTTCTAACCAGAAGTCTTTACCCAGCCAAACCCTTCAGTACGTTTTGATAGTCAACAACAAAATAAAATGTGTAGAAAAAGATAAAAACCACTTTGGCAAGAAGACTCTGAAACCGCTGCTTCCCTAGAGTGCTTTCTTGGGAGGCTCGGGAGGTTGTGAGCACCTGGCTGATCGCAGGAGCCCACTGAGGGCTCGGGACAGCAGACGTGCAGGGCAGAGCGTGGCCGCCAGCCTCGGGAGGCAGGTGAAGGCCTCCGTGGATGGCCGCCCCCAGATGCAGAGGTCACCGCGCCTGGATCGGAGGGCATCCCTGTCAACGCGCATGTGGGGGTCCACCCGGGGGCCTCACTCCGACCGTGCCAGAATCTGACCCACGCTCTGTGCCCCTGAACCGCTGACCCGGGTCCTTCTCTGTGCCATTCCTCGGCCCTGTGCGTGGCTCACCTCCTCCCGGGACTCTGCCACCTGAGGGCGTGCACCCCACTGCGCAGACGGGGCTGCTTGGGGCTCAGCCCGGGAGTGGAGGAGGGTGGGAGCGTGAGCACGGCTGTGGCTCTGATTGTGGCCGCGCTCCCCCTGGTCCGCACCACAGCCCCTGCAGGGGCCGGGCCGCGGCGAGCCCAGGGGGCCCCTGGGGTTCACGGCCTGCCCGGGGCACTCTGCACAGGCCGCACTGACCCTCCGGGCTGCCAGCTCCCCACGCTCTGCTGAGCGTGCTCTCCCTGGGCGCCTCCCCGGAGCGGTGGCCACGGTGCGCTGACCTTTACACTCAGCTCCCTGACTGCTGCTCTCACTGTGAACCCGGACACGTTCCTAGCTTACCAACTCTTAAAAATGTGAGCGTGTGATTTCCACTAAGTCAGGGAGATGACGGCTCTGGGGAGAGAGCGGAAGAAGGAAAGACTGGGGCAAGTGGTGGCGGCTTCGTCAGACCTGGGGAGGCTCCGACTCTTCCTGGAAATGCTGGAAGGAGGCGTGTTTCCTGGGTTACTGCTGTTCGCTTGCATCGTTGAATGAGTGATGTGATACGTCTCACAGTAAAGACATTAAAGATGAGAGAACTCCATAAACACGTCTGTCCAGATAAACGTGCAAACCAAAGTCAGCTTGAAAAGTGTCTGATAAAGTATAACTTCCCAAAAATGACCCCCAAAGAAATAGCAAGCCTGAAAAGACCTGTAAGAGTTAAAGAAACTGGACGGGTATTTTAAAGGCCATTTAGCCTATATTTTAAAACAGGCACAGATAGTTTTATGGGTGAATTCTACCAAATAGTCAATGAACAGAAATCATTCCAATTTCATAAAGATCGTCCAGACAATAAAAAATGGAAGAACTCTTTTTATGAGGTATCATCTTGATCCCAAGTCAGTGAAGGACAGTGTAAGAGAAACAGAGGTCAGTATAATTTATGAGCACAGATTTAAAAATCAATCAAAGTGTTAACAACTCAAATGTGGGAATCCATTAAAAATTACTCATGATCAAACTGAGTTTTCTTAGGAATAAAAGGATGCATTAATACCACATGTATAATTCACCACTTAAAAATATACAGTTATGAGAACAGAGGCAAGAAAGTGCATTTAAAAAATTTAACTTCATTTTTGATAAAAGCTCTGAAAAAGCTATGAATAGGAGAGTAATTCCTTAAGTTGATATAGGTTATCTATAAAAATGGACCACAGACATTATACTTCAGTATAAAACTTCTAGATACACTCTCTTTAAAATGTGGGACAAGTTAAGAGTATTTCAATTTGGTGGAGTAAAACAAGATAAATAGTAAAAGATTTAAAAGGGAAAATGTGATACTATTGCCAGACAATTTTGTGGCATCAACAGATGTATTATTCAAAATAAGCTTCTCAAAGTTGCTCTCTGTAAAACCTAAAGGAATGAACACTTAGTAGATGAAAACCTGTTAAGGAGAAAATAACACAATGATAATGAAAGAGAATCAGAAGATCTAAATAAATATTAAAATAAACTTTATATTCATTTATGTAAAGTCTCGATACCTGTAAAATGCCATATTCATTAAGTTCATTTTCTAATATTTTTGGTAGAACCAGACAGAGCGAATTTTAAAAGTTTATATTTGGACATGTGGTATTTATAACAGTTGATATTTACAGGGCACAAATGTGACACTTACAAAATACACATTTATTTAAAATCAATACAGTACATTCACTTCGATAGATCATACAATGGGCCATCAAACAGGCTCCATTTCAAAGGGCTGAAATCACACAGAATACTTTCTTTGGCCACGATGCAACTTATTTAGACTTCAGTAACCCTAAAATATCTAGAAACCCCCCAATATTTAAAAGTTAAATAACCCATTTCTGAACAATCCATGGGTCGAAAATGAATAACCAAGCAAATTAGAGAAATACTCTGAACAGGACGATAATGAAAACACAGCAGACCCGCACGTGTAAGATGCAGCAGAACCAGCTCTGGGAGGGAGATTCACAGCTTTACATGTTTACATTGGAAAAGAAGGAAATCCAGAACCAGATGTGCAGATGTTCACGTCAATAAGGCAGAAACAGGAGTACAGAAAACCCAGAGCAGGAGGAAGAAAATGAGACAGGAGCCCAGATCAGTGAAGCAGAAAATAGAGGGGCTTGTGAGGGCGGGGGTGAGGAAGGACCGGAGGCGGCTTTGGGTCTGGTGGGCACATCCCTTACATTGACTGTAGATGTTGGGAGCTGAATCGTGCCCCCTCAAAACCCTTATGTTGAATCCCCAACCCCCAACGTGGTGGTCCTTCCTTTGGGAGGTATTTAGGGTTGGATGAAGTCAGGAGGGTGGGGCCCTGGTCTTATGGGATTGGTGACCTTCTAGGAAGAGACACCCTGTCTCCCTGTCTCCCTCCATCTCTCCCTCTTTTCCTCCCTCCCCGCTTCCCTGACACCCTGCGAGTTCACAGAGGCAGCCACCTGTAACCCAGGGGGAACAGCCTGGCCAGGAGCCCAACCAACCGGCACCTCCATCTTGGACTTTTCAGCCTCCAGGATGGTGAGAGACTGACCTCCTCCCCCACTGTTTCAGCCGCTGGCCCGAGGTTTGCTGTTAGCGCAGCCAAAGCAGACTGAGATGGCGCGATGGTTTCAATGGTGTGCATACACGCCAAAACGCTGACGTGTTCCCCAGGTGTATGCTTAAAATATGTGCAGCTAACTGCACATCCATCATAACTCTGTGTGGGCTTCCCGGATAGCTCAGCTGGTAAAGAATCCGCCTGCAATGCAGGAGACCTGGGTTTAATCCCTGGGTTGGGAAGATCCCCTGGAGAAGGGAAAGGCTACCCACTCCAGTATTCTGGCCTGGAGAGTTCCAAGAAGTGTATAGTCCATGGAGTTGCAGAGAGTCGGACACGACTGAGCGACTTTCACTTTCACAACTCTGTAAAGCTGCTTTTTAAAATGCCACCATTTGGTTTCCTTGCTTTTCCCTATTACTTATTCACTTCCTGTTTCACTGATTCCTGCCTTACCTGCATCACCTTCTTCCCATGTACATGGAGTTTGCTCGCATGCGTGCATGCTAAGTTGCTTCAGTTGTGTCTGACTCTTTCCAGCCCCAGAGACTGTAACCTGCCAGCCTCATCTGTCCATGGGATTTCCCAGGCAAGAATACTGGAGTGGGTTGCATGCCCTCCAGGGGATCTTCCCAACCCGGGGATTCAACCTGCATCTCCTAGGTCTCCTGCATTGGCAGGAGGGTTCTTTACCACAAGGGCCACCTGGGGAGGCCCTCATGGAGTTTCCTCTGGTTTCTTAAGGAGGACACTGATGTCAATCGCTTCAGACCTTCCCCATCCCTAATATAGTCTTTTAAAGCACTGCACTGGCTACACTGAAGAGATTTTCAGTGTAGTGTGTTTGTATGTTTATTCAAGTCAAAATATTTAAATAAATTTAATTAAACATGTTAAGTTCACAGTTTTTCTTACCTCCTGGATTGTTTAGAAGGTATTTCCAAGTATTGGGGAATTTTCCCGATATTGTTTTCTGATTGATTTCTAACTTAATTCAGTTGTGGTCGGAGAGCATGTATTATATGATTTTCGTTTCTTGAAATTTTTTGAGATTTGCTTTTTGTCCAACACTTGGTCTGTCCTGGATCATCTTCCATGTGTCTTGAAGAGAGTCTGAGTAAAGTTAGCTCATTAGAATGTCTAAAGTTAAAAAAGACTGATCAGACATGTACAACTACTTTTGAGCAGAGTTCAGTAATTTGAGAAAATACAGGTGCACAGCCCTACCATGGGTCCCGGCACTTGTAGGGGCCATTCTGTCGCTGGAATGTTCTAGAAGTGCAGTTAGATACTGGCTGATCTTATCTGAGTCACCCATGGCCTTACTGATTTTGTGTTTCTTTCATCGGTTACTGATGGCGGAACAATGACATCCCCGTTTCTAATGGCTGTGGCCTCTGAATTTCCTTGCAGTTCTGTCCATTTTGTTTCATGTACAATGTACTCATTTCCAGGCACATATGCATCTATAATTATTTTATCTTCCTGGTATGTGGACACCTTGTCATTATTAGACTCCATCTCGTCTATTATTACTCATAAATCCCCTCCCGACTTCTCACGCCTGTTGTCTGGATGGTACCAGTTGTCCATCCTTTCACTGTGTGTGTTTCCGTGTTAGGGTTTGTCTGCATAAAGCACATATTATTGTTTTACCCCATCTGTCCTATCTTGACTTTTCATTGGAGTTTATTCTATTTGCATGTAGCTGCTGCTGTGCTTGGGTTTGGGACCAGCTCACTGTCTTTTCCATGTTCTCAGCTCATGTTTCTTCCTGAGGCCTCCCCTGCCTGCCTTCCTGGGCTCACTGCGTATCATTAGCACACCGCTTCCCTTCCGCTTTCAACTTTCTAGGTGAAACTCTGCTTTTAGCATTGCACAATGGATTATACTATGTTATCGTACCTTATTTAAGATTAAGTGACTTCTAAAAAAACAGGAACTTTGTAACAGAATATTTTGTATCTGCAACCATCATCTTTCGGGCTATATGCCTTTGTACAAGACAAATAAAACCTCTGTACATTTGAAACCCAACAAAATGTATTTTGAAGAAATTGTGAAACTGCGCACACACTACTGTTGTTTGCATTTATATGACACCTGACCCTTCGTTGCGCTGCAAGGCTACAGGCAAGGACTTTTCTTGGCTTCATTTTACTGGAAATGTCTTTATCTCACATTCTATTTTGAGAGATAGTTTTTCTGGAAGTAGATTCTTTGTTTGGTAGATTTTTTTTTCCTCCTAGACACTTGCGATGTGACTCTGCAGTGTCTGACCTCCACACGGTTTTCTGTTTGCTTTTTTAAAAAAATAGAATTATGGTTGATTTTCAGTGTTGTTAGTTTCAGGTGCACAACACAGTTATTCTGTTATAACATAAATACTCACACATTTACAAATCTGTTCTGTTTCAGATTCTTTCTCCTTATAGGTTATTGCAAAATATTGAGAATAGTTCCCTGTGGTATTCAGTAGGTCCTCGTAGTTTATCTATTTTGCATGTAGGAGTGTGTATATGAACATCCCAGCCTCTTAACTGACCTCCTCCCTTACCTCCTTGCCCTCTGGTAACCATATGTTTGTTTTCTATGTCTGTGGGTCTGTTTTTGTTTTGTAAGTTAGTTCATTTCTGTCATATTTTAGATCCCACATATAGGTGACATCATATGATATCTGTCTTTCTCTGACTTACTTCACTTATTACGATAATCTGAGTCCATGCATATTGCTGCAAATGGAATTATTTATTCTCTTTCATGGCTGAGTAATGTTCCCTTGTATACATACCTGTGCGTAACACCTTCTTTACCCATTCCTCTGTCTATGGCCTCCCTGGCCTCTGTCAGGACGTCAGCCACGAGTCCTAGCACTGTCGGCTGTGTGAAATGCGTTGCTCCCTCTCTCGCTGTTTTCAAGGATGTCTCTTGGTCTTTGCCTTTCAGAGCTTTGACCAGCACGTGCATCATTGCGGGTTCTTGTGTTTGCTCCGCTTTGGGGTGTCGACCTGAAGGATCTGTGTGTTCGTGTTTTCTCCAGATTTGGGAGGCCTTGGCCAGCAGTCCTACAAACGCTGCTTCTATACCGCATTTCCCCCTCTCATTCCAGGAACTGATGCCCCCTCTCTTGGACAGTTCCACGTCACCCCCAAAGGTCTCTGAAGCCTTCCCATCTTCCTTCCATAGTTTCTGTCCATTTTTCAGATTGCCTCACTTTTACTGGCCCATCTCCAGGCTCACTGGCTTGCTCCTCTGCTGGCTGCCAGCTGCTATTGAGCCCATCTGGTTAGTTTTTCAGTTTGCTTCCTAACATTGCACTTTTCAGCCCCAGAACCACCATTCCACGTGGCTGTAGCTTCCCTTGTTGGCCTTCTCTGCCTCTCTACCAGTCAGTACCACACGGCACGGTGTGGCGTCCACGCTCAGTCATGACCAGCTCTTTGAGGCCCCAGGCTGCTTTGTCCACGAGATTTTTTTCAGCCATGAATCCTGGAGTGGCTTGTTGTTTCCTCCTCCAGGGGATCTTCCCAACCAGGGACTGAACCCTTGTCTCTTGCCTCCGCAAGGGGCAGGCAGGTTCTTTACCAGCTGAGCCACAGGGAAAGTGCCCTGATACCACATTGCCCTTTAATTATTCGAGCATCTGCATAAGAGCTCTTGGAAGTCTCTGATAGATCCCGCAGGAGGCTGGTCTGAGATGGTGTCTATGTGTAACCTTTCTCCTGACTGCAAATCACACGTCTCTGCTTCTTGGCGCATCTGACAAATTTAGGCGGAAAGCTCAAAGTGGTGTGCTGTGGGCGCTCTGAAACGCGCTATTTTTTGAGGGTTGTTGCTTTCGTTACACTTGGCAGTTATGTTGCCTGCACTCAGACTGAGAAATCTGTCTTCCCTGAAGTGGGGAGCAGCTGATGCTTCTGCTTTGAGCTCTTGTCTTCTGGGTTCGTTTCGTGTTCCTTGGTTTCCAGCTCTGCTCGCTTTAAAGCCTGACTCCATGCGTGTGTCTCACACCTGTGTGGTCTAGTGCTCCTCTGAGGATATGGGGGAGTCCACCAAGGTTTGGGGGCTTGCCCACTGTCTGGGCCTTTGGCTTCTGTCTTCCTTGGTCGCCCTGTGTTCCTCCTCCTGATGCCTCAAGCTGGAGCATCTCATCCGGCAGCAGCCTGGACCGTGCAGGTTGTAGAGCGTCCTTTATCAAGGGCACGGCCTTCCCACACGTCATCACAAGCCTTTGCCTCCAGTTTCCGCCCCATGTCCCCTGTTGCCTCGTGACCAGCCAGGAACGCGGGCAAACTGGATACTCAGTCTTGGATCTGGACCGCCTGTGTCCCCTGCTCACAAACGGGCTCTTTCTGCACCCTTCCTGCTGCCTCATCCTCGGAGGCTGTGCGTCTTCACTGCCGCAGCTGGGGGTGGGAGTGGCCCCAGGAAGAGAGCCATGAACTTGCAGTTTTCACCTGATCAGCAGCAATCTTCCGAAAGTAAACTCTTCCCCGTTTCTTCCGGCCTCTGTTGAGTGCCTTCAGAGCGCTGTGCTGGAGAACCGGATTCAGGTTTTGTAGCTCCTTGGAAAGAGTTGCCAACCTTACCATTCTCCAGCAACCAGCACCCCGGCCCCCTGCTCCCTGTTCCTTGCTGAACCTCCACGATTCCGGCCAGTGATCTGCTGGGGCCCGTATCTCGAGGCCTGGGAGTATGGTCTCCTTCGAATTCCTCGTGCAGGCAGCTTGGCATTCCCCTTACAGAAGAGGAACAGGGTCCAGGAGATGAGGCTCTGAATAGGCGCCTTTTTCTGCCAAGGGCGCGGGGCGTCTGCAGCACAGCACGTGGTGGTGACCCCGTGGCTGTGGCCGTGGACTGTCTGGCACGTGTCCCGTGTGTGCCCTGCAGGGGCGGGGCGCTGACCAGGGCTGGTGCCAGGAGAGGCCACGTCAGGTCACACCTGGGATGCCGCCATAGGAGGGCATCACCCAGGGCCGGGTCTGCAGGCGTGCGCAGGGGGTCGGGATGATGCTGGGCGCGGTGCGCGTGTGAGCCTCAGGGAGCAGAGGGCAGATCTAGACCCAACTCTCAAAACACCTGAGTGGAAAGGAGGGCGGAGCTGAGCTCCAAACCTCCAGTTCCCCCCATCCAAACAGAAGGCTGTTCTGTTTGTTCAAGCCTTCATCCCAACCAGGTCAGGACAACTTAGGCTGTGATGGGCCCTGACCCCTGCGTCCAGCAGTGCGCTCCCCACATCCCCGTGGCCCGATGGTGACGACATTTACCCGTCTGCTCGGGGGGTCGTCTTCCCTCCCCTCCCCTCCCCCGGCGGCAGAGTCTGGACCCAGCACTGCATCTGCTCTGTTCCCCACTGCCCCCACCCCCGGGCTCTTCTCGCGCTGGGTGGGCTGCGGTGAAAGCGCAGGTGAGTGAGGGAGGGAGGGGATCTCAGCCCCGGGAGCCAGGCGCCGCAGGAGCCGGGGAGGGCTGGACCTGCCCAGGTGGCGCCTGGGTGAGCTGGGGGCTGGGAGCCGTGGCCACAGCCCTTGGTTCCCGTGCGCCTGCTCCCTGCAGCATCTTCCCTTGGCACGGTTTTCTCCGTTTTCTGGAAAACCACGGTTCATCTGGAGCCCACCCCTGATGCTGCGTCCGTGCTCCGGGTCAGACGCTGCTGTCGGACGTTTCTGGGCCCCTGGGCGCCCCTCCCCTGTACCTGCTGGACTGTGGGGCTCGCATCTGGGGGACCTCTCTGGATGGGCCGCGTGGCCGAGTAGAGGGGTGTCCCTGCAGAAGGACGCTGGGCTGGGCCCTGCCGAACACTGCGCCAGGCTGGGAGCACCCTCCTGTTGCTGAGGAAACTGTGCTCCCCTGTGCCAGGACCCTCCTCCTGGGGATATCAGCTGGGGCTGGACACAGACATCCGGGCTCTGACACACACTGTGGACACTCCCACAGACATACATGCGTGTGCACACACATTCACAAACGCATGCACACACACAGACATTCACACACACACACAGAGACGCACAGAGACACACACACACATACATAGACACACACACATGGGCACACAGACATGCACACACACACACACACACACATCCTGGGATCAAACAGCAGCTGAAAACCTAACTGGGAAAACAGAAATCTCTTTGACCATCTGGCAAAGCAGGATCCCATTAACAGACACCCCAGTTTAGCATCTGAGCACAACCTTCACCCACTGCTGTGAAATATTCACATCTTTATTGCCCTCCCCCAGGCAGGTATGTCCCTGGAGCCTCACCGGACGGGCCTCCAGGACAGCATTGACCAGCACGGGGAGGAGTGGCCCTGCTGCCCCCTCCGCACTCAGCTCAGCCTTGCAGGAGACTGCAGCCCCTCCTGGACACAGAGTACATGCCCGCCCCCCTGAGTCTGTGCTCCTGGGGCCACTGGGGCTGAGGGCTGCACCTTGGGGGCTGGAGAGAGGGCGACCGCCCTGGGGCCTGAGCGGCCTCCCCAAGCCTTGACCTTGACCTCACCTTGACTATGGAACACAGAGCCAAGTCACCCGGTCACAGCAAAGGGGATCTTTTCTGGATGAAGGATACTGTTCAGAAATTCCTTGGATGGGAGCAAAGTCCAGGAGCGTGGATCCCAGTGGCCACGTGGTCTCTGGGGGTCAGTCAGGATGCTTGCTGTCATTCCTGTAGCTACTGTTCCTTGTCTTCTTGTGAAAAGAGTGTCTGCACATAAGGGGGCGAAACAGGGCTGACAGGGTCTGGGGGAGCCCCACACGTAGGAGCCTGAGTGTCTGTACCCGGCTGACCCCTGCCAAGATGCACCCCCCAAGCCAGCGACACAGACTATTTCCCCAAAGGGCCAGACCTCCTCAGGCCTCAGCTCACCCCTAGATGATTGAGGGGCTCTCACAGTCGTAATTAAGGGGAAGTTTATGAACCCCAAGCAGAAAAGTAAGTTTAATTATTTGCAAGTCAGAAGCTCATTCTCTCTGGGTGACTTATGACAGCCAGCCTCCAGCCTTGGGGATGAGATCGGTTCCGTTTTAGGCATTAAATTGATAACTTGACCAAATCGATTTCATTAGCGGCTCTGTCATATCCGCAGTTACTGATGGGCGCTCAGCCCCGGGAGCTGACCACAGCCCTGCGAAAGCGGGAGGAGGCGGCGGCTCCACACAGCTGGCGGCCGGCATGGAGACAGTCCTGCTGGGCCTGCGCTCGTCGCTGGCTCTGCCCTCTGCCCTCTGCCCCCAGGTCGCCTGAGGCTGCTCTTGTCCTCAGGGTTCACAGGCCCAAGGCAGTGGGGGCATCCGGTGGGTCCCAGGCACCTGCTCGGGGTGAGGTGAGGACCTGGGCCCCTGAGCAACACGGATGCTCCTGTAGGGACAGCGGCCTCCCTGGGCGCACAGCGGATCTGAGCCGCTCCTGGACCGTGTGGATCCTGGGACTCAGTGCTGTGTTCACGCTTCTGAGCGCTCAGCCCGAGGTCCTCCGGCCTCCTCCCTCCCCCTGCCAGGCTGCACGGGGGGCAGGGCCCCCTTCCATGTCCTGGGAGTCCCAGGCATGGGCTTTCGGCCCCGCCCGACGTGGCCCCACCCCCCTGAGCCAGTCAGATGGTCGCATGGTGGGCTATGAGCCCCAGTGCGTCAGCTGACCTACGCACAACGTGGCTTTTCTGTGATGAGATAGGGCTGGAGCACGGGGCCACGGACCCCACGTGGGCTGGGCTCGTCTGCGTCTCTCAGAAGGGAGTCCAGGCCGTGCACCTGTCCGGCTGGGTGAGGCTTCGTCCCTCAGAAAGGTCCCGGGAGCCCTCACCGATGGGGCCCAGGGTGGGAGGGGCAGCCGTGCCATCCTTGGCATGTGAGGCTGCGCCTGGACGTTCCCACTGGGTCATCGGTCACTCAGGGGTAGGCTCTGCTCCAGGGGGTGCAGCCAACCTCTGCCCGAGGGCTGGCCCTACCAGGGCCCGCGCAGTGTCAGACCGAGCGTCATCTGGAAGGTGCTGCGGGGCAACCCTCCTTCCCGCTCTCCCTGGAGCATTGGGAGCCCAGTGCTGACCACAGGCTCAGCAGGTGTCTCGCATCTGCTTGACAACAGGCGCGTTTCCTTCTTCGTCTGTCTTCCTGCAAGCGAGGCCAGGCTCAAATGGGAGGGCCGCGCTGTGGAGGCTGGTGTGGGAGGTGCCATCTCCACGCTCAGAGAGGCTCATGACCAAAACGCTCCCCTTGACCGAATCTGGCGCTCGGCCAGCCTGGCGTCGGGATCCCACGTGTGACCTCAGCACGCCCTTCTTAGCCAGAGTCCTGCCGCGTCAGTCTCGGGGGCCCCACCTTGGCTGACACGTCTACAGCAGGAACCCCCAGCCCCTCCGTGTCCAGTCCTGGCCGCCTGTCCACTCTGCTCCTTGGCTGTAAATCCCCAGCCGTCTGTCCACTCTGCTGGGGGGGGGACCTGACCTCCCCTGTTGCAGTGATCTCTGGTGGAATCTTCCCGACTGTTTCCACAGGCCTCACAGTGCTCACTGGTGTCCGACTCTGCAAACTCATGGACTGCAGCCCTCCAGGCTCCTCTGTCCATGGGATTTCCCAGACAAGAGTCCTGGAGTGGGTGGCCATTCCCTTCTCTGGGGGATCTTCTTGACCCAGGGATCAAACCTGGGTCTCCTGCATTGCAGGCGGATTCTTTACCCTCTGAGCCACGAGGGGAGAGTGACTTTTCCTGGGCGCTTGCCCTCTACAGAGCTGAGGTGCTGTGGGGCGGGAACACCTCCACGGTTGGGCTCCTTTCTCGCCTCCCAGGCTTACTGCCTGTCTTTACCATGGGACTGGACGGTGCAGCAGGCATAGATGGCAACTTCTGGGATCCTCTTGCCCTGGAATAAAGCCCTCTCCTGGTGAGGGTCCCCCAGGGATGAAGGGCCAGTGACATCACAGGCGGGTCCACTGGGTGCCGCCCCAGGAGAGGGGCCCCTGCACCCCACCAGGAAGGAGGCGGGCTTCCTTCCTGCGGTGCTGGTGGAAGGAATAAATGAGGTGACTCATTTATAAAAGCAGAAAATAAATGTGGTTATTATTTTAAAGCAATTCCATGACCCCGGGTGCAGAAGAAGAAATAAAAGATGATTTAAGATTCAGTGCGTCCCCTAAGAAAGCCAGTGACTAAATGGAGAGGACAAACGACCAGACCAGCTGGCCAGCCAGGAGGGGGCACACGGGTCCTCCAGGGCAGTGAGGCCAGGGGGCCCACCCCCACCTTCAGGAGGGACGCCCGATGCCCAGGCTGGTGCCCGGGAGGAGTGGAGGGATGACGGCCCGTGCGTTGGGTGATCAGGTCCTGCCCTGGAGGTCTGGAGGGTGGCTGAGAGACAGAAGGACAGATGGATGCCTGGAACAGACCAGGGCTGTGAACTCTGACCCGATCAGTGGAGCTGGGGACGCAGGGCAGCACCTGTGAAGGTCTGCATGCGGTTCCTGCTCTAGGAGCTGCTGCGGTCCTTGGTTAGGACAGAGGGTGTGAGCAACCCCCGTGGAATGAGTGCATCTTAGTGGGGGGCGGCCAGCAAGTCCGGGTGCGGGGTGAAGAGTGCCCGTGGGCAAACACGGGATGTGTCCTGGGAGGGCAGGCTGCCGACCTGAGGTCCTGGAGCTGCGCTGAGAGACCGGACACCCGTTCCAGCCCCTCTCCTTGCCCCCTGCCCCGGGGCCCTTGAGCCCACTTCCTCCCACTCCTGTCTGCCTTCTTTAGCCCCTCCCCGAGCACCCACTGCCCCCATCTCCGCCAGGAGCCCCTTCTGCACCCTGGTGTTGCCTCTCTCTGGGCTGGGCTGACCTGGCCACTCAGGGAGCCCCCTGAGCCCTGAAGTGGGTCCTCTCGGTGGCACACGGGAACTGTCACAGGTTCTGCTGGGGACACCAGGCCCACTGTCCGCTCAGACCAGCAGGACGAGAGGTGGCTCCCACTCTTCTTGCTGAGCCCAGCACGCTGGGAACCTCTGGGAACCTCCCGAGCTTCACCTCCACAGGGGCTTTCAATAGACACACACTCTGGTGGGCTCCAGCCTCTCTGGGTGATGGTGTGTGACTTGGACCCTTGACCTAGGAGGTGCTCCGCACACGAGGTGACCGTGAGAACAGGCACATGTACACACACACACACATACACACGTGCACACACCCCCTACACAGGCATGTACAGCGGTCCTGGTTGGCTGGTCCAGGAACTGACCGTGGAGGGTGTGCCTGATCGCTGCAGAGACAGTCACAGTGGGATCGGCTTAAGAAGCCCTGTCCTGCCCCTGCCCCAGAACCTCACCTGCCCCTGTAGGCAGGTGCCCCCTGGACCCCCATCACCCGCAGCCTGCTTCACTCCTTCCAGAAGGCGGAGCTGCAGGCCGATAGGTGGCGGTGGCACAGGGTTTTGGGGGTGGGTCACTGTTGGTGGCCCTGACTCACGGAGGCACCCCTAAATCAGCACCGTCGCTCCTGTTCTCTCAGGCCGCCGGGCGCCAGGTGATTCGCGTGCTCCTCTTCAGTCTCCAGGAGCCGGGTGAGCTCCACCCAGCTCCCTCTATTCCACCAAGGGGAAACCCGAGGCCCAGAGGGCAGGCGCATCTGGGTTGTGCGGGCAGCCGGGCCAGGGCCCTCCCAGACTCCGGCCCCTCCCGACTCACAGCCGGGCGGCCTCCGCAGGCCAGGGTCGTGTCCCTGGGGAGCACGGCCCTCCAGCAACGCTGTCCGGCAGGGGGTGGAGAGCAGTCCTTCCCCTCCTCGGGACAACGTCCACGCCCGCCCAGTCTCAGGTCACAGCCCAGCTGGGCCCAGGCCCCGTGGGGGGAGTGTGTGACTGTCCCCCACGGGGGGAGGCGGACCTCACATCCTTTCCCCACCATGCAGGTGGGCAGCAGGGAGACCTGTTGCCTTTGGTGGGCCAGGAAACTGAGGCCAGGAGCTCAAGTCAGCAGACGACAGATGCAGAGCTGTTATGGAAGAGCCAGACTTGGCCCAGCCTGGGCTGGACAGGGCAGAGGGGGCGTGGCCGGGACAGAGGGGCGTGGTCTGGACGGCGGAGGCACGGCCGGGCGGGGCGTGGCTCTGGTATAGGGGCGTGGTCTGGACAGGGGCGTGGCCGGGTCAGAGGGGCGTGGCCGGGGCAGGGGGCGTGGCCAGGTAGGGTAGGCCTGGCCGGGCGGGGGCGTGGCTCTGGCAGAGGGGCGTGGTCTGGACAGGGGAGGCGAGGTGGGGCAGAGGGGGCGTGGCAGGGGCAGAGGGGCAGCGAGGCCCGGTGAGGGGAGGCGTGGCCAGATCAGGGGAGGCGAGGCCGCCGCCAAGGAGACAGGCAGACGCTGCTTCCACCTGGAAGGCTTTGCAGTGGGTTCTGGATGCCGGAGAGCCCCCGCAGCACGGAGACGCGCTCGCGGGGCACCCTGGCTTCTGGCGGGGGGCGGGGGAGCCCTGCTGATGGGAAGGTCACCCGGCCCATCCGGAAGGTACACCAGGCTTCGCTTGGAGATCAGGGGCTGTCTTCACGAACCCTGGTGGCTACGAAGCTCTTTCTCTTTCCTCTGGCCTCAGGATTCTATTTTCCCCTGCTGTGCCCAGAAGGCTCTGGAGTAGCTACGGGTGCACGTGGCTCTGGGCGGGGGAGGTTACTTCCTCCGGCCTGCACACCCCCTGCCCCCTTCCGGCGCATTTCTCCCTGTGCACAGAGGGAGGAGGCGAGGGCGGGTCCCTCTCCCGGCCACACTGCCCTGCCCGCTTGGACGCTGATGGCCAAGTCGCCCAGCTGCTTCCTGTGGTGTATTCCCGGAAGGCCCTGTCTGGCATGGATGCCCAGGCCCCCCGACAGTGTAGGGCACCCCTGGGAGGCCCTCTGGTGGCAGCCAGGCCTGCATTTTGTCCGTCTTCCTCCCTCTTTGGATGAGCCCGGCTCCGTGTGGGAGGGTGGGGTCTCCTTCATTTCCTGGAGCGGCTCCAAAGGCCAATGAAGCCTCCTTAAATCTAGAACAGACTTCGAGATGCCCACGGCCCGCCCGCCAGGCTACAGGTCCCAGAGCTGAAATTTTATTGAGAGCAGTTGGAAGCTGACAGTCACAGTCTGCCCCGATTCGGAACACACCAAAATCTGCTGTTTGGAGATCCGAGCGGATTTCCCTGGAAAGGGGGGCCTTCAGACAAGGGTCTCCTTCTAGAGCCCCTGCGCAGGGTTCTGAGGTGGGCCTGGGGGCATGAGCAGAGCCGGGCTCACAGACCCCGAGGAGGGGTGAAGGCAGGTGGCTGTCAGCCTTCCCACGGGCTTGGCCAGGCATGAAGCAGTAGCTGCCGGTCAGGCGCTGCTCGCTCGCCCGGGGCTGGGCGTCCGGGAGCCTCCGTGGGGCCAGAAATGCTTGGGGGGCTCTTGCCGCCCGTGGTCACAGGGCGCCTCCAGGAAGGAGGCCCTGTCAGCACTGGCGCCCTGAACTCCATCTCTGCCAGCCACGCCGGCGAAAGCCCCTCCCAGGACACCGCGGCCAGCGAACAAAAGCCATGCTTATCAAAGGAGTTTCTCTTTATTTTCATAATTTAGCTGAATCAACACAAAACTGAATACTGTAAAACAAGGGGAAAAATGCTGCAACATATCAAACTCCCAGTCTCTGCCCTCAGAAGGTGTCTACACCCACTGTCGAAAGAAACAGGTGAGGGGGGAGGTGGTGGGGACGCTGGCAGGCAGGGCAGAGGTGTGCTGGGCCGGGGACCCTCCCGAGGCCTCCCTCCCCACTCCTGGAGTGACCACGGGCCGAGGAGCCTGGGGCCAGCCTGGGGGAGCCAGCACCCCGTGGCCGCCTCCTCTGTGATGGGAAACGCAACCACCAGCCATCCCTTTCACCCCAGGATACACGTGCCCGTGAATCTGTGGTGACCGAAGGTAACAAAATACTCATGGATGTTGGAATGGGTCTTAAATAAATGGAGTTTCTCTCCTATCTTTAGTCTATGGGTGGCTGGAACAACTTCTATATAGTTTTTTTATAATTTTATTTTTTAGTAGCATAGACCTAGCATAACACTCCTGTTAATTGAACTCTTAGGTAGTATACTTCAGCTGAAACTCAGGAAGATAAAGGGGCCTGGCACAGAGCGGCTGGGGGAAGGTAAACGAAACTGTCCCTTATCCGTGGGGCCTGGGGACCCCGCCTTGCAGGAGGGACATGGGAGATGCGGGCTCGGCCCGTCCCCCACTGTCTCTGCCTTCTGGCATGAAGACTGAGATCACAGGGGGTATCCGATGGGGAAGACAAGTTCGGCTGTCAACTGCCCTCCAGATCTGCGAACGTGAGAGGGGTAAGAAAACAGGAAACTAAATTGGTTGGAACAGGCATGATCCAAGGACTGGACACTCCCAGGACAGAGGCCCAGGGGGCAGGACCATCCAACCCAAACCCAGAGAAAGGCCACCGGCCCTTCTGTGTCACCGGCCAGCGTGCCTGTGCCGCCCAGACCTGGTGCTCAGCCCGCTGCCCCCAAGTCCTGCCCCCTCCTCACTCTGGGCGCCCCTCTGTCTGGGGTTGCAGGTTCCCAACCCACCCCAGACCCTTTGGGAGGCTCCTGTCCCGGCCCGCCTCTCAGGGATGCCTGGGGCTACCACATGAATTGTTAAATAGGATTTTCTACAAATATACAACATATAAAAACTGTTAAATATATAACTTTCGGCTTTGCAAAATACATTTAATGATCTCTTTCAAACAAGTGTTACTTTCGCTTTCTTTAATTTGCTTTCTGGAGCTAAAGGGCGGTCGGATGAGACAGCAGTCATGGGAGACCCAACATGCTCTTGCGGATCCTGGATTGTCCCGCTATCTGAATGGGGTGGCGAGAGGCGCGTCGAACTGGTTAAAACAGAAAGTGATTTTAGTAGGAGAAGGTCCACCTAAGTACAGAGGAGCAGGTGTGCGCGGCGGGCTGCGGTACCCGGCAGGCGTGCCCGCGGGGTCCGCGTGGGGACATCACGGGCCACATGTCCTCCGGCCGCGTCCTCCGGCCGCGCGGGGCGGGGGCAGGGCCCGCAGTGTTCGTGGGGCGGGGGCCACCCGGGCACGTCTCTGCCCCCGTGTACCCCCCGTCGAACCCAGGGACTCGGATGGTGAGGGCGAGTCCACGTGAAAATAGATTTTGCTCTTTGGTCTATTGAATATACTGAAAGGATAAGAAAATAAAAGCAATTCGGACAGTCTGGGGCTCGAGGAGAGGCCACGTCTGCGTCCGAGACTCAGTCCTCCCGGGACCCGGCGCTGTCCTCCACTCCCGGGCTGGCGGGGCTTCAGTCTCGTCTTCCTCGTCCTCCTCCTTCTCCAAGTCCAGGCCGGGAGGGCGGCCAGGCCAGGCTCCAGGGAGGCCCGGCAACGCGGCCCCGCGGCGTGTCCCCGGCCTGAGTCCTGGGGGAGGCCGGACAGACTCAGTGCGGGCGGCCGAGGAAGCAGGCTGTCCTTGACGGGCTAGAGAAACGGAGGGTGGGCGGATGGCAGAGGGTAGGTGGCGTCCACGACAGGCCGAGGACCGTGGCTGAGCTGTGGACTCTCCAGGGAGCCGGGGCCACTGCTGGCGCCCCTCTGGGGCTGCGTTTGTCAGGAGACCTAAGAAGCAGAGAGAGGAGAGCCGTCAGCCTCCACACTCACCAAGGGTCCCCGTCAGGACCGGCAGGAACCCAGGGACCCCACGAGGCTGGCCTCACCCAGATAACGTGCTCAAAAGACGCCAGCAGACTTTCTTGAGGACAAAAACTAACTTTCAGACCCAAACTGGAGGAGAAAGCTATGCTTGCCACAAGGAGAAGCCCCTGGGAACACCCCCTTCCTCCGGGTGGGTCCCTGTCCCCAGCCCTTGGCCGTGACGAGGGAACACGCTGGAACTCTCAGCCGCTGGTGTGAGCTACGTGTCCTTCGTCCTGTGCTGGCCAGGCCCTCAGGTCTGGGTTGCATCGACCTGTTTCTTTGCCTGTGTACACAGCAGGCGCTGTGTAACTGCACAGAGCAGAGCGCTGGAAACAAGGGTGCCTCGCCCCCACAGAGGCCCTGGCAGGATGCAGGGCCAGGGTGTGCATGCTGGTTGGTGGGTGCACAGCACCCAGATGTCTCAGGGACGTGGCAGGACACGCCAGGTCAGGGCTGTGAGGGGAGGGGGCCCAGCCTCTGCTCTGCAGCGGGAGCGTGGCGGGTGAGGCAGCGGACCTAGGACGTGGGTGGGGTTCCCTGGGCACGCCCGCAGCCTCTCGCCAGTGTCCACGTCCACGCCAGGCCCACCCGCTCGGCAGGACGAGGCCTCCCAGCGGCTGCAGGAGCAGGACTGGCGTGGGCCCCTGGGCCGTGGGAGTGTCCGGAGCAACAGCAGCCCCCGAGGGGGCTCCACGCGCCGCTGGAGAGGTGGTGGATGTGACGGCGGGCATCAGGGCAGAGGCGTGGAACCCCTGTGTCTCCATGACAAAGCCCAGCCCAGGAGGGGGGCAGGGAGCAGGGCCAGGGTGGGACACAGCCCGGGGTCACTGTCCAGACCAGCGCAGGGTCCTGGGGTCACTGTCCAGACCGGCGCATGGTCCTGGGGTCACTGTCCAGACCGGCGCAGGGTCCTGGAGGGGTCGCTGTCCAGACCAGCGCAGGGTCCTGGGGGGGTCACTGTCTAGACTGGCGCAGGGTCCTGGGGGGTCGCTGTCCAGACCAGTGCAGGGTCCTGGGGGGTCGCTGTCCAGACCAGTGCAGGGTCATGGTTGCATGCTTCTCCCCATCTGACCAGCTGCCTATCAGCCCCGGGACACGGACCCTAGCCCGCAGCGAGCACCCCTCCCCCAGCTCTCCCACGCTGGACAGAGGCCCCCGTGCGAGCTGTGCTTGGCGCGGGGTCCAGGAGGGGTGGTGACCCTCGCCTGCCCGGGACTCTGCAGGCGACATCCAGGCCCACCTCCCTCTCTGCTGCGCACAGCCCAGGGCAGCCGCCCTCCCGACCTGCCCAGTCACGTCCGTGCCCGAGACCGTCCAGCCCGGTCACTCCCTGGCTAGCTCGAGGGGCTAACCAAGAAAGGAAGCACCGAGCTACTTTTTCTACAAAGAAAGTTGTGTAAGTTCTTATTTGTGGATACATGGAAAACACAGGAGCATAAACAGAAAATAAAAACCCACCCACGTTTCTGTGCCCGAAGGTAAATATTTTGATAACGTTACTGCATTTCCTCTGCACTCTCTAACAGCTCACACGCTCTCTGTTACAGCGACGATGAGGCTGGGGTTCGGCATGAACGCTCCCGTCGTCTGGGGGCGGGCCGGCAGCCTGTCCGGGGGTCGGCGACCCCTGGCCACGTCCGTGCTCACGCGGGACAGACAGGCAGGGACAGGGCCGTCTCAGAGCCCCCCTCCCAGCGCTGTCTGGGCCGCTGCTTCTCACGTCTGCGAGCTCAGATAGCAGAGGCTCCCACGCCCTGACATTCCACCAAAAAGAGGCCGGCTTTGGCTGAGGTCTCCTCTTCACTTCTCGTGCCGGCCGGAGGAGGGGAACACGCTCACATCTATGTCAGTTCATCTGGCCGGGCCCTGCGTTTCTTCCCGATCTGAACAAGGACGCGTGTTTCATCATGGGCAGGCCGGCGAGAGGCCCCGGCACGTGCCCGTGGGCCTGCCGCCCAGCGCGCTGCACCCGCGGCTCTCGTCTATGTGGACACTCAGGTTTCCTTTTCTGGGAGGGAAGCGGGGCTAGGAGTCCATTTGGGACGCCCTCATGGCTTAAAGCGACCCAGCGTCCCAGGGCTTGTCACAGGAGGTCCCCCGTCCTCAGGGGGTCTCCGCTTTCCCCCACACCCCTTGGCCTCTGGCCTTTCCTGCCCCTGGGTGGGCAGGTGGGTGGGGAAGGGTGGACACCAGGCCCCTGTCTGCTCCGGCCAGCGCCCCCCCACGGGCCCAGCCTGGAGACAGAAGCCAGGACAGAGGGACACGGGGGCCTGTCCAGCTTCCTCCTGAGCCCAGAGAGTCCCCTTCCTTCTGCGGCCAGGCCCAAGCTGAGTGGCGGAGGGAGGCAGACCCAGAACCACCAGAGGGGAGGGACCGCAGCCGGACCAGCCAGGTGGGGGCTCACAGGTCTGCGGCCTTGGTGATCAGAGCTTGGGCTCAGCAGCCTGACCTTGGCATGGCCATCAGGGATGGATGGGCAGCCCGACATCCTCAGAGGCTGTGCCCGTCTGGGACAAAGGTCCAGCCCACCCGGCAGCAGCCATGGGTGGTTCCGAGGCCCAGTGACTGGGAAAGAGGCCGGGGAGTCGGGTCTGCAGCCCGGGAAGGCGGTCGGGAGCCCGGATACCGGCTGCAGCGGGGCCGACAGGGCTCCTCCGGCCCCAGAGCCGCGCTTCCGGGCGAGGGGTTTCACGGCCGAGGCCCGTCTCGGGGCCCCCGCTCAGGGCCCTGTGCTGGCCCTCACAGCGCCGGCTGGCCCCTGTGGGCGGTGGGAGGCTGCTCTGCTGGAAAGCGGGTCCTCTGTTCCCGGCACCCTTCCCTGGGGACAGGCCCCTCGAGAGAGTAGGCCACGCCCCCAGGGACCCCCGGGATCTCCTGGGGGGCTGCCCCCACGCCTGGGGACCGCATGCCTGAGCCCTGGGGAGACAAACGAGAAGGGAGGCAGGCCTGAGCTGGGGGGGTCTCAGCCCCAGGGCTCCCTTACCTGCTCAGGTAGAAGCAGGGTCAGTGACCGGGACCCCAGGCTGGGCGGGACGTGGGCTCCATCCGCCAGGAGCTCGGGCAGCGGTCTCTCTGTCTCTGTGGGGGTCCAGCCTGGGGTCCCCTCCGCATCTGTGCATCTGGGGGCTGGTCTGAGCTGGCATTGTGGACCCGCTGGGGTTCCCGTCCAGGGGAGTCTCTCCCAGCAGCCGGGGAAGCCCATATTCCGAGGTGATGAGTTGGTTTTTCTTGGTGTTTGGAGACTATAAAGCTTTGTTCACAAAACACAGGGATGCTCTCCAGCTCCATGGGTCCACGGAGTCGCAGTCTCGGCTCCTCTGAAAGTTCCCACTGCCTTCCGGGTCTGCATGAGCCTTCTGCTCAGGAAGCTTAAGGGTCTGGACTGAACGCCCTGAGCAAAAGGTCCTGATGAACCGCAGAGACACGGGAACCACGGGGCCTCGAGACGACCGCGGACTGTGGGAGAGGGCTTGTCCACGAAGGCTGTGACCGCGGAGAAAGTAAAAGCCTGGGAGAAGCTTCTGGAAAGGCTGAGCGTCGTCCCGTCCGCCCCCAGCCAGCCACGTCACTGCGGCTGTGGGACCGTTTCCTGACCTCACATGTGAGGGGTGTCGTTAACTGAGCCCCGAACTTGGGAGGTCCCAGAAGCCCGAGGAGGGAGGGGAGACGCTCACCCCCAGAGGCCCGCAGACGCTTAGACGTGGCCCGTCTGCCCGGGCGTGAGGGAGGCGGCCACCTGGAGACCCGAGTCCGGGTGAAAACTCAGAGTGGTGGCTGGTGCCTGGGGCGGACAGGGCGGAGACGGGACACCGCAAACGGCGGGGCTGCAGACGAAGGCCAGGGCAGCTCGCAGCCTGGGGATGCCTGGCAGGAGGCGGCGGGCGCCCCTGGGGGACCTGTCTGGCTGCCCCGATTGCAGCTGCCGGTCACTGCGGCTGCCCCCAAGGCTGCCTGTCCCCGGCCCACCTGAGGCCCCTCTGCCTCCCTCAGGGGCTGCTGGACACCAGGGGGGTGACAGCCATGGCGCCTCCTGAGCAGGCAGCGAGGGAAGGGCCTCGTCCCCCAAAGATCACATGAACTGCCCCAGACCAGCGGCGACACCATGAAGACACGCAGCGGCACGGCCCGCGCCTGGGATTCTGTCCCGGAGGCTGTGGGCTGCGGGGGTCTTGTGGGACCTCACAGAGCCGGTTCTGAAGGGCCAGGCCTCCACGGTGCCCCCGACAAGAGAAGCCAGGGGGGGGAGGCGGCCCGGCAGGGGCAGGGGATGCAGATGGGCCGCTCTGCACAGCACCCCGGGGGCCGGGTCCGGGCCCAGCTGACAGGGAGAAGCCGGGTCTGACCTCAGGGCCCCTCCCCCGCCACCCTCACACCTCGGCCCCCGGTGAGGACTCAGGTGACCACGCCTGCCCCACCGGGCTCAGCAGCGGCCACGCGACTCCCCTCCTGGGGTCTCTGGCTAACAAAGCCTCTGCGTGGCCTCAACCACCCTGAGCCGCTGGCCTTCCAGGACCGGGGGAGGCAGGCCCTACCTCTGGCCGGACTGGTCAAGAACCAGCAAAGGGCGGGAGGATGGGAGGGTGGCCGGCACCCAGCCCGAGGTGGGAACGCGAGAGAACTGTGTGCTCACGGCCTGCCCCGGGCAGAGCAGACCCTGCGTGTCGGAGCAGAGGAGCTGATTTAGCACCCGCTCACCAGGGCGAGTCTGCTGCACCGGTCACAGTGGAACCGGCCCTCAGGGGACAAAGCGAAGTGTGTGTGTGTGGCAAACGCCGGGAGACGCTGAGTGCTGACGAGGGTGTCCCAGTGGAACAACAAGACGGGAGACGCGAGAGCCAGCACTTAAAACACGCCAGGGGCCGCTCCCCGCAGACCTCTCTCCCCGCACCGGTCCCGCAGGCCCGTCTCCCCAGTAGGTGGTGAGTGCCCGGCCCCGGTCTCCCCGAGGCCTGCCTGAGGGAGGCGACAGAGAGAGACCTCCGCTCTGCCAAGGAGGCTTTTCCGAAGGGGCTCTGAGAGCTCTGGCCTCTGGCCTGTCTGCTCTGTCCCTAGGCAGAGGCAGACTCTGAAGTCCCTGCTACCGCCCACCCCGCCGGCTCTGCCAACGCCAGCATCAGAGGGCGACACATTTGGCCAACCATCGTTCGCAGCCGCCCTGCCGTCCCGGCGATGCTGGAGATGACAGGGCGTGGCGGGGGGCCTCCGAGGGGTGTCAGTCAGCCTCTCTGGCACCTGACCATCTGCAGCATGCGGGGCCCCGCGTGCCCGGGGAGCTCAGGGTGGAACCCCGACCCCGCTCTGCCTGCCATGTCCACTTTCAGCGGGCGGGGAGTCACTGCTGGACCCAGGCCACGTCCTCAGGGGGACACGTGTCTGCAGATGGTGAGGCGGCCCTGCCAGGCTGCTGTCAGTCAGAGGCGTCTGGGGAGCAGGCCGAGGATCCGGCCAAACCCTTTGTGGTTCAAATATCCATCCATGTCCATCTGTTGAAAGGAGCTTCACTGAGGGACAGCTCACAGCCCAGAGGTGCCCTCTGATGGGGTGAACTCCACGGTTTGGTTCGTTCAGAGCCGGGCAGCCGTCACCACGGTCAGCTTGCGACGCTTGCCAACATTCCCCAGAGTGCACCCATCAGCAGTGACCCCGACCCCCTCCCACCCCGGGGAGCCCCCAGGAGAGGGGTTCTGGGTCACATGGTAGATGTGTCTAACTTTCTGAGCAACTGTCAGACCGTTGTCCAAAGGCGCTGACAGGTGCATCTCTGACTCTCTTGATGATGCACTGCCCAGCACTTTCCAGGAAGACCGTCAAATTCACACGCCTCCCAGCATCCTTTGTGAAGCTTCAAAACGAAGCTAAAGGAGATCAGACCCAGCCCAGGGGCCCCGGGAGCCGCACCAGTTGGCACCCGGGAGGCCGACCCCTGATGGAGAGCCTCTCGTCACATGTTCCATCCACATTCCAGGCTTTAGGAGGTTTCCGCCCCGAGCTGCGATCCTCCCCGTCTGCCTGCTGCCCTGTCCCAGGCTGGGAACGACCTCCCGCTGGGCAGGCCCCCCACGCCCACCTTCCATCGGCCTCGGTTCTCGTGGAGAGAAGCTTGACTTTCAGAAGCTCAGGGTATCGGGGCTGCCCCTGAGCATGGGCCCAGTGTCAGCCTCCTGGACTCTGGTGACCTGCAGAGGCCTCAGCTGTAAAATGGGGCGACGACAGTCCACGGTGACCACCCGCCTGGACAGGGGCCCCTGGCACGCGCTCAGAACAGCGCTGGGGGCGTGTCTGCCCTCATCACTGCTGGTCGCTGCTCGTGTGCAGGCCGCTGGGCCACTTCAGCCTCCTTCCTCCTGAGTTCAGAAGCCCACCTGGCCTCGTCTCCAGCCATCTCATGGTTTCCGGCGTCTCATTTTAGTCTGTAATCCATAGGAAATTTAATTTGGGATGAGGGGTGAAGTAAGGGTCTCACTTGAATCTCCCCCAAATATAAAGCGGGTGTTCTCAGCATCCACTGTTGGAGGCCACCCCTTCCCCCGGCACCCCTGTCCACGGACACCAACATCTGGGTACGTGTTGGCCACGTGGTCTGGTCCTCGGCTCAGAAAGAGCATCGGAAGACGGAACACCTTCGTGGGTGGTGAGTGGATCCCGGGAACTTCATGAAGACGGTCCCGTGCTGACTCACGAGGCGCGTGAGTGGCAGAACCGAGCTGTGGCCACACTGCCCAGCGCTGATCAGCTCACAAAGCTTTTTCACCCCCATGTCCCTCCCCAGCGGGAGGTGGACCCTGGGGCAAGTCCCAGAGCCTTGTTCCACACCGTGGCTGAGTCCCACCTGACATGAGACATGAAATCATTCTGTAATGTTCCAGAAAAATTTCATCAGAGATTTGATTGAAATTGTATTAAATCTAAACATCAAGCCTGAAAGGACAACGTCATAATATTTAGACAATCCCTAACTGATCAAAGTGTGTGACATCTTTCTATTCATCTCTGCAAGTCTTTGTAAGTTTCCCATGGTGAGGCTTTGTCATGATATTTATATGTGATGTTTCTTACTAGAGTTATTCCCAGTTATTTTATGTTTGCTCCTGCCATTAACAGAGAGCTCCTCTCTCTCACTTTCGTTTCTTTATTAACTGCAATGAAACCATTATGCTTTCTACACACAGCCGCTTGGAGGTAAGAACACAAACGCTTTTTTCCAGTCTCCCCCACGAGCCAGTGGGCGCGCTTCTTCCTTAAAGCTGCCTACAGACTTCACATTCTGTTTCCACCTCCTAAATGACCCATGTCTAAGTGACTGTGACTCTGTGCCCCAGCCCTCAGGCGGATGCGCCTTTATTAATCGAGTCTGGGGTTGGCAAACTCATGCTACCAGGGGCCAGGCAGTGTATATTTTCAACTTTGCAGGTTGTAAGGTCTCTCTGCAAAGACTCAGCTTTGCCACTGCAGTGCGAACACATCCCTAAGTGACATATGGGTGAATAAGCCAGGCTGTGTGCCAATAAAACTTTATTTACAAAAACAGGTAGGGGGCCAGATTTGACCAGCAGGTGGTAGTCAGCTGGCCTCTGATCTAGACCAGAGCTTGTTCCTGTCTATGAAAGTTTGCAGTTGAACACAAGTAAAGGAGCTTCTATGTTCCTAGTTGGTCTGATTTAACAAATTCTTTAATTCACTTTCAAGACATTCAGGTGATCCTCTAGAGGTTAGGAAGTACCTGTTCACTTTCTGTAGGTAATAGTGATTGCATTTTCTCATATCAAACAGTTTTATGAGTGCATTTGCCAGAACTTCCAAAAAGCAACCAGTCCTGGGGGACTGTAGGCCAGCCTCAAGACAGCCGCTGGCCCTCGGCCCAGGAAGGACAGGGTGGGGTCCACCTGCAGCGCAATGTCAGCCCTGGCTCCAGGGGGACGCCGGGCTCTGGGGGGACCCAGCTTCTCCTCCAGGTTAGCCTCGAGGGCTTCAAGCATCGCTCCTGTGATGTTTGTTCTGAGGAATAAATACAGGGTGTGACTGCTGTCTTTTCCCGCATCTTCTGAATTAGAACACGTGTTGTATTTGATCTCCTGACAGATCTTGTTGTCCTACTTGATTCTGAAATATTAAAGTGTTTGCATCTCATATAAATCTGCTGTGTGGTGGACTGCCCTGGGTTCTTTTGAAGCCCTGCAGAAATCAGCCTGCTGTTATTTTATGTCAGTGCCAGCATAAAATCACCCAGTCACCACTCACACGAGGGGCAGGGATCCCCCGAGAAGCATGTGCACCCCAAAACAACGCTAAGTCCCAGAGGGCCTCGGGCATTGGCGACAGGAACTCAGTGCTTGGCCCTCCACCCAGCCCACATCACCGACGCAAGACTCTCTACTGAACAAAATGACTCGCTGCAAACTTTAACTTTGGGGGCCTTTGTGGCACCAGGGTTTTACCAGCTCCTAAAATGACCTGGGTAATTTACTGCATTTTCCGATTTGGGGGAAGAGACACCTGTGTGCAGAATGCTTTCAAGAACATGCCAGTTAAAACATCTGGAACTTTTCCAGGAAAACATTAACATTTCCTACTCCTTTGGTTACTTTTGTTAATCCCATGCTCCCCAAAATATGGTATATTTAACCAGATTTCCATGTGTAGTGATCAGTGGCCCAGCTATGCACACACTCCTGAATACTTTGAGGCCCCATTACAGGCTGATTTTTCTTTCTTCCTTTCAGGCTTATGTTCTAACTTTTAAAAAACCTACACATGACAGAAGTAAAAATGCATTTTTGTAGTTTTGCCAGAGATGCAACGATCAATTCCCTGTCTTTAAAAAAAAAATCATTAATATTTCTTTTTCATCTTTACAGGTTTTCTCCTCTCGTTTTGAAGGTGGCTTTTTCTATAGCTTGGATTCTTCATTTTTCTTCTGAGTTAAAAACAAAGTTATTTAAGCCACAGTGTATTGACGAGCCCATCCTTCCCTGTGCCCACAGGTGCACTGGGCTGTTCTCATCACATTCTGAATGAGATTTAACAACAGCTCAGATGTGTACCCTGTATCGTCCGGTAAGTGCCGGCCCCACGTGATGGCGTTCATGTTCTAACTTTCTGAACCCTTACAGCAGCCCTGGGGGGCTTCCCTGGGGGCTCAGATGATAAAGAATCTGCCTGCCAATGCAGGAGACCCCGGTGCGATCCCTGGGTCAGGAAGATTCCTTGCAGGAGGACATGGCCACCTACTCGTGTTCTCGCCTGGAGAATCCCATGGACAGAGGAGCGTGGCGGGCTGCAGTCACATCAGGAGTCCCAGAAGAATGGGACACAACTGAGCGACTGACATTTTCACACTTCCAGAGCAGCCCTAGGGATCAGGGAATAGCATCTTGCCCATTTTTATAGATGCAGAAATGGAAACGCAGAGAGCAAGGTCACGTGCTCTGAGTTAAGCGGACCAGGACTGCTCTGCCAGGAAATTGAGCGGGAAGGCTGACCTCACACGCACATGACTCATGGGCGGAGCTTCGGGTTTTATTTCATCCTTGACCAAGAAATTATAGGAAGGCCGTGGTTGCTCGGTTATGATTATTTTGGGGGTATGTTTTCAAACATATGCTATCGAGATTTGAAAAGAAGGCTGGCACATTCCTCCTTTTCAGTTCAGTTCAGTTCAGTTCAGTCACTCAGTAGTGTCCAACTCTTTGTGAGCCCCTGGACTGCAGCATAGCAATCCTCTCTGTCCATCACCAACTCTGGAGCTTGCGCAAACTTACGTCCATCAAGTCAGTGATGCCATCCCACCATCTCTGTTGTCCCCTTCTCCTCCCACCTTCAGTCTTTCCCAGCATCAGGGTCTTTTCCAATCAGTCAGCTCTTCGCACGAGGTGGCCAAAGTATTGGAGTTTCAGCTTCAACATCAGTCCTCCCAATGAACACCCAGGACAGATCTCCTTTAGGATGGATTGGTTGGATCTCCTTGCAGTCCAAGGGACTCTCAAGAGTCTTCTCCAACACCACAGTTCAAAAGCATCAATTCTTCAGCACTCAGCTTTCTTTATAGTCCAACTCTCACATCCATACATGACTATTGGAAAAACCATAGCTTTGACTAGATGGACCTTTGTTGATAAAGTAATGTCTCTGCTTTTTAATATGCTGTCTAGGTTGGTCATAACTTTTCTTCCAAGGAGCAAGCCTCTTTTTATTTCATGGCTGCAGTCACCATCTGCAGTGATTTTGGAGCCCCCAAAAATGAAGTCTGCCACTGTTTCCACTGTTTCCCCATCTATTTGCCATGAAGTGATGGGACCAGATGCCATGATCTTTGTTTTCTGAATGTTGAGCTTTAAACCAACTTTTTCACTCTCCTCTTTCACTTTCATCAAGAGGCTCTTTAGTTCTTCACTTTCTGCCATAAGGGTGGTATCATCTGCGTATCTGAGGTTATTGATTTTCTCCTGGCAATCTTGATTCCAGCTTGTGCTTCATCCAGCCCAGCATGTCTCATGATTTTGCTTCCTATAAACTTACTTTAATCAGTATGCAAAGGTTTCTGTGACAGTTCCACTAGTTTGAACTGCAGTGAATCATTTTGTGTCAATAATCACATGCACATATGTATCAATATATGGCACCATATTGTTCCACTTTAATCATTTTACCTGGACTTCCCAGATGGCTCAGACAGTAAAGAATCTGCCGGCAATGCAGGAGATTGCAGGTTCAATCCCTGGATGGGGAAAATTCCTGGAGAAGAGAGTGGCTACCCACTCCAGTATTCTTGCCTGGAGAATTCCATGGACAGAGGAGC
The DNA here is from genome assembly GCA_020226075.1 of Hydropotes inermis. NCBI lineage: Eukaryota > Metazoa > Chordata > Mammalia > Artiodactyla > Cervidae > Hydropotes > Hydropotes inermis. The sequence goes on from CM035292.1 coordinate 1,568,196, forward strand.
CCGGCAGGCTATAGTCCATGAAATCAGAAGTCAGACATGACTGAGTGACTAATACACTTTCACCTACTGATTTCTTTTCCATTTCATTCGCCTAGCATCTTTATTATTTGCTTTTAAACTTCTGTTTGTAGGAGTGCCCTTAGAAGGCAACACATATTTGACTCTTTAAAGAAACCTGATTAGATACGGTCTCTCTTTTAGCAGAAGAGACTAACCCGTCTACATTTATTGCCACCACTGAAGCGGCATTTCTGCCTTGAGCAGCAAGTTCCACAGTTTCTCTTTCTGTTCCTTTCAAGGTTCTTTCCCTTCCACACGGTCTTACTTGCTTCTCCTTCCACAGTGGTTTAGAGGAGATCATGTTCTTGCTTCTACTAGTGGTGGCCTTTATGTTAGCCAAGTGCACTTTTGATGATTAAGCCGTTTCCTTAGCAATGGAAATTCCTTCCTTCCACAAAGAAACACTCAGTGACTTTTCCTCTGCAGTCACCCCCTTCAGCTGCTGTCCGATTAATCAGAAGTCAAAAATCAGTTTATTATTACACAAAAATACTCTTCACAATATATGGAGCGCATTACATAACAGGTTGTCAATTTTGTGTTCAATCGTGTCACCACTGTCATAGGAATAATTTATGTCTAAGCTCTATGTAGTTAATTGGCATACAGTCACCACTGGCCTTCTGACCTACGACCTTTACTGTCATCAGCCATTCATTCATATTTCTTTGATGGGCTCCCGGGCATCTTTTATTGACTCTTTCAGGAAAGGTATGTGAGTGTATACTTTCTAAATTCTTGCAAATTTAAAGCTGTCCGGTTTACTTTCTTTGTCCAAAACCACAGAGATAGAACTGAACTCAAGTAAAGGGGGGGGCGACAGAGGACGAGAAGGTTGGATGGAATCACCGACTCGACTCAAGGGACATGAGTTTGAGCAGACTCTGGGAGACAGTGAAGGACGGGGAAGCCTGGCGTGCTGCGGCCCGTGGGGTCGCAAAGAGTCGGACGTCACTTAGCGATTAAACAACAACAGCAACACAGATAAAGCTATTTTTCAACAAAACCCTGGAGATGGTGCTACTTCCCTCTGGTTCTGGGTCTCGTAGGTTCAGAGGCAGCTTGTCTACGCCTTTGGAGGGAGGTCTGTGGACTTTTCCTATGCTTTTGTTTTTTTCTCCAATACAACCTGGAAGATTGGAGAGTTTCCCTTCCTTCTGCCAAGTCCAGATACTGCCACGGATGGTTGAGTTCCAGATGCTTTTGTTCTGCCTTAACTGGGGGCTCCCCTGGTTCCACCAACTGGGGGCTCCCTGGTTCTTGACAACCCTCTCTTCTCACCTTCACCTGGCCTTGTTCTCGTCATGTGGCTTCCCCCAAGGGCGTCCGCTTCCACAGGCTGGATTTCCGTCCTCTGTCCTCACAAGTTCTTTCTCTTCAGCTTAATTCCCTCCGTCTCCTAGGAAGTGTCCCTCGGTGTGAGATCGGGCCAGGCCCCCGCGCTGATCCTCCGCAGTGACACCTCTGTTGTCTTCAGTGTCTGGACACATCTCAGTCCACTCTGCTGTCTGGGGCCCGTTTCTGTTCAGCCGCCACTTGGTCCTGCAAACTTTTGGGTGCTTGCCGGCATTGCATCCCAGGCTGCCATTTCTTCCAGGCTCTTTGCTCCTAGGTCGCGGCGGTCACAGCTCTTGTATCTGTTTGATGCCAACAAGCAGATGGTTCCCAGAAGTCTCACACTGACTGCGGAGCCTATTTCCAGAGCTAATCTGCCTTTAGGTCTCCAGAAAGCATTCCCTTCCACAGAGAGCTGGCGTTCTTTTACAGCCTTCCGTTTATATTTTAGATGTGATACTTTTAAGATTCCTTTTTAAACAGGCAGAGGCTGATCCCGCCTGGGAATGTATCAGCAGGCTTGGGAAGAGCAAGTCTGATTCTCTGAGCTTTGGGGGCTGTGGGAGGCCCTGCCTGCCCCAGGCTGGCCCGGAAGGTTGGGGCATGTGCAGAGACCCCAAATCTTCATTGGACCCCAAAGGCAGCTCCCGGGGGGGCCTGTTCCCACCTGGGAGGTCAGGTTTTCTGTCTAAACGGCAGAGTTTTGAGAAGGAAGGACTGAGGGGACATCACAGCCTTGGTGTGTTGGGCGGGCTTCTCCTGCCCCAGGCGAGAGCCTCTTCTGGCTGGCCATGCCCCTTCCAGGGGGCTCACCTGCAGGCTGGCATCTTCTAGTCTTGCTGCTGCAGGCATGTACCCACAGTGACGCTTCCCCCACCCGTCTCGGCCCCTGGTGGGCAGGCTCCACTCCCGCCCGCTTGTTGGGTCTCAAGGTCCAAGGTGAGGTCCAAGCGTGAGGAGGAGACCCCGGGCTCCACACCTGGGGGTGGCCTTCTCCTCCTTTATCTCCCCTTCCCCGCACCCCAGGACCTGTGGGGTCAGACGGGGGCGTGCTGCCCTCCGACACTGGGGACGCTGAGGCTCACGCAGGGGCACGTGGCTCCTGCAAGGCTGCCGGTGCATCACACCTGTCCCGCCTGCCGGCGGTGGGCGGGGGGACAGACCTGTCTGGGCACAGCTGCGGAACAGGACTGGACAGAACGGGGGGCGCGGGAGGTGTGAGCCCACACGGGTCCAGGTGAGCCTGAGATCACGCTCTGGTTCAGGGGATGACGGGGGGAGAGACGACCTGGGGACAGGACCGCAGGGATGACAACGGCAGCCTTGGTACCAGCCCAGGACCTACGTCACCCTGTGGATCTGTTCA
>CM035292.1:1573981-1600629 GCA_020226075.1 Hydropotes inermis
CAGAGCCCAGTCAACCTGCGCTCTGGGTAGAATGGGAAGGCATGGCTCCCTGCGGAGGCTGAGGATGGGGCAAAGGGCACAGTGCAGGGCCCCCAGGCCCTGAACCACATCCTTCACCCAAGGTGCAGTCAGCCACCCAGTGCTGGATGTCACGTGCCAGGACCTCTGGACTCCCTCCAGGACCACGGCCGCCCCCTTCCCTGCTCGGGGGCCTCCACGCTGCCCCCGCAGGGATGCTGAGGACCTGTCACATGCCCCCTCTGTCCCCAGTGACTCGGTCCTGTTACCTGCATGGCCAGGCCTGCTGCGTGCAGCCAGGAGGGGTCAGGATGGGGCCACCCGACCTCCCTGACACTCATCTCTCCTCCCCACCCCTTGCACCCACTGTGTGCCCCTGGGTCTCCTCCTGGGCACCACAGAAGTCTCTGTGCTGCATCCTGGGATGGTTTCCCTTCTGGTTTTCCTGGAGAATCTTCAAGGTGTTCCACTGCCGGACTCCTGTGCATGAGGGGTCTACCCACAACTTTCTGGAAGCATCTGCAGGGTGGCCCACACTGTCCTCCCTGGAGGGCTCTCTTGGGGCCTGTCTGGCCGCTGTGGGCCGTGCTGGGGGTGCACGGTGTCCCGGGTTCCCTTCATCTTTCATCCTCATCCCCGTGGACCACTTCATTCACAGCCTCCGGAAGACGGGGCTCCCAGAGTGGGGAGTGGGCCCATGGCTCCTGAGCCCGGGAGGACCGTCCCAGTTACAGACTCCAGGCTGGCGGCCCCCGCCCTGACCCGTGAACTCAGGGCTGGCGTGGAAATCCACCGGGTCCCCGCTCTGGAAGGTCTGGGCCACTGTTTTCCAGCACCGAGCGCTTCAGCTGAGAAGCCAGATCCACTCTGATGTCTGCATCTTTGTAAGTGACCTATTTTTTTCCCTCTGAGTTTCCAGGATGCCGTTTTCATCTCCACGGGCCTGAGATTTCACGCTGACACGCCTCGGGACGGGGCTTTCTTCACTCATTTCCAGCCGGCGGTGAGTCCCTGCACACAGGAAACCCAGGCTTTGAGTCCTGGGAATTTCTTTAGAAAATACTTCTTTGATAATTCCTTCTTCACTTGTCTCTATTTTTGGATCTTGTGGTCTCCAGACCCCCCGAACCGATCCTCTAATGTACTTTTTTTTTTCTTTCATACTTCCTACTTCTTTTTTTTTTTAAGTTCTCCTCCTGGCTTTATGAGATCTCTTCAATTTTATGTCCCACACATTTGCCAGAGTTTTAACAAATTCTGTTACACACACACACTCATACAGGTAGGTGCTGTCTGCAAAGACAGATACACACATCACGTGTATTTGTGCAGGTATGTGACCCCTGACCTGAGTCTCACAGTTCTGGAAGCGAGTTGTCCTTCCAGGAAGCTGCAGCCTCATATAAACAGCAGCCGCCAGGGGAGTGGTGGGGGGTGAGCGTCCTCGGCTGCGAGCCTGGCGGGCTCACCACGGCTCTGGTGTCTGGGCCGCCTCCTCTCTGCGGCCTGGGTGCTCCCTCTCCTCTGAGCCCTCCGCCTCCACCCTCAGCTTCTGTGTGTCTGTCCTCGCTCTCCTCCCGCTGGTGAGGATCCTGCCGCTTGAAACTGAACAAATGGATGCGGGCATCACAGGGGGCCTTGGGCCCCAGCTCTCAGCACCCAAGCTTCTGCACTGGGCTTGGCTGGCTAGTGGTGGCAGAGAGTCCTCCCACCAAGCTCTCATCCACCCGGAACGTCAGAGTACGACCTTCTTCGGAACTCGGTCTTTAAGATTGAGCAAGTTAAGGACTTTGGGATAAAATCACCCCTCAGGGAGGGTGGGCCCCACATGTGATGCTGGCGTCTCTACGGGAGGAAAGAGGGGAGCTCAGCTGCTCAGGCAGGAGCCAGCGCCTTCATGGAGGGATGTGGCCTCAGCCTGGGGCCACAGGCAAACCTCAGGGCTGGAAGGACCGTCGACCTTGAACCTGTGGCCTCCACGATGTGAGTAAAGGTCTCTGCGCCCATGGGTCACCCAGCGTGGTTGCCGGCCACAGCAGCAACCTTGCCTTCCAGGGCCGAGAGGCGCCCAGCTGTGAGTCATCCGGGCATGAGCCTCTTGGGGTCCAGGCTCCCACGGGGTGCACAGCCCCCGGGCTGGGTGCCTCCACTCCACAGGTGGGGGGACCTGCATGCTGGCTCCTGAGGCCAGGGGTCCAAGGGCAGGCCCGGCCAGCAGCTCCTCGGGGGCTCAGCCCCCCGGGTCCCCGAGATCACAGGCCTGCCCTGCTTGGCTTTGCGGCTGCCCCATCTCCCACCGGCCCCGAGCTGGGGGACTGCGCCCCCACCCCACGTCCCTATCCACCCAGGCGTTGCAAGGCATGGAAGTGGGAAGCGTGCCTTCTGCTATCATGGTGGGGGGAGCCTGGAGTGGGCAGCTGCAAAGTGCCCCCGAATGCCCTCTGAGGGCCTGAGCCCCTGTGTGCGGGGTCCAGGGCTCAGGGACCTGGAGCCTCCTTGTCCTGAGAGTCCAGCCCTGACAGGGGCTGGCACACAGACCCTGGCGGATGGGAGGCCTGAGCCACCGCTGCCCTGGAGAGGCCCCAGCCAATCCGTCTCGGGAACCTCAGTGGGGGCCACACTAGACACACACGAGGCCCTCGGTGGGTACATTTTGAATCCAAGGGTGCAGAGGTTTCCAGGCTGACGCTGGGCTTTCCGAGGACTCCCAACTGGCCCCTTGCAAACACTCTGAGCTTCAGAAAAAAAGAGACATGAGGTCCTGGGTTCAGGGGGTGCTGAGCCCAAGGGTTCTCAAGGCAAGAATACTGAAGTGGTTTTCCATTCCCTTCTCTAGTAAAGAGCATAAAGCTCAACATTCAGAAAACGAAGATCATGGCATCCAGTCCTGTCACTTCATGGCAAATAGGTGGGGAAACAGTGGCTGACTTTATTTTTTGGAATCCAAAATCACTGCAGATGGTGACTGCAGCCATGAAATTAAAAGACACTTGCTCCTTGGAAGAAAAGTTATGACCAACCTAGATAGCATATTAAAAAGCAGAGACATTACTTTGCCAACAAAGGTCCATCTAGTCAAGGCTATGGTTTTTCTAGTAGTCATGTATGGATGTGAGAGTTGGACTATAAAGAAAGTTGAGTGCCAAAGAATTGATGCTTTTGAACTGTGGTGTTGAAGAAGACTCTTGAGAGTTCCTTGGACTGCAAGGAGATCCAACCAGTCCATCCTAAAGGAGATCAGTCCTGGGTGTTCACTGGAAGGACTGATGCTGAAGCTGAAACTCCAATACTTTGGCCACCTCATGTGAAGAGTTGACTTGGAAAAGACCCTGACGCTGGGAGGGATCGGGGGCAAGAGGAGAAGGGGACGACAGAGGATGAGATGGTTGGATGGCATCACCAACTCAGTGGACATGAGTTTGGGTAAGCTCTGGGAGTTGGTGATGGACAGGGAGGCCTGGCGTGCTGCGGTTCATGGGGTCGGAAAGAGTTGGACAGTTCAGTCAACTGAACTGAACTGAGCCCAAGGGGGAGGCCTGAACAAGGCTGGCTGTCACTGGGATGGTGAGGACAGATAACCGGAAGGGCTCCCCCTCTCCCATACTGGGCCAGCTCCTCAGTCCTGGACCAGGGCCGTGGAGGCTGGATGCTCAGTGTGGATGAAGGACAGCAGGATTGATCCGAGCTGGGATGGCTGGGGGTCAGCGTGCAGGCTGCTCCGGCAGAGAGCGTGGCTGGCTGGCCCAGGGACGGTCGGTTCATGACAAGATGGGGGATGCAGGGTGATGACCAGAGGCCACTGGGTGCCTCTCCTGGCATCCAGGGGAGCCCCCTGGGCACCTGACCACACCTCACCACCATGCACTCCGGGGTCAGGGACACCTGGGCTCAGCAGAATTCGGACGCCCAGGGTGCCTCCTGGGAAAGTGCTTTTGGTGTCACGAGTTTCCATGGAGTCCAAGGTCCTGAGCAGACTGTTCAGACCACACACCCCCACACCCCGGCCAAGAATGCCGCTCACCCCCCGAGCACGGTGTCCACGCAGCGCAGGATTAAAACGCGGAGCTTAACCGCCGATTTGAGAGACGAATTCAACCCGCTGGCCTGTGCTGGTCCAGCAGGCGCTCCTTAGAGCAGCTACCAAGGCGCAGCTGCAATACGGAGACACCGCACGTGTGGACGGAGCACGGGTCACGTTGCCCTGAGCGCCACCAGCTCTCAGGCACTGCTTCAGCCGCTCACGTCTGCACAGAAGCCACGAAAGGGCGGGGCGCTCAGGCCCAGCGGCCCCAGCCCCGCCCGCCCCTTCCGCCTGCCCAGTCAGCTGCTGTTTGGTCGCCAAGGAGAGGATGCTGCTTGTGACCTGGGGAGGGCCAGCGATTTCACTTTGCCCCGTGCGGACCAGCGTCACAGAGCAGAGACAGATTGCGAAGGGAGCCCCTGGAGCAGGGATCACAGGAGAGCCACAGGAGCCAGGCTGCCCCCACCCCGAGTACCCCCAGGACCCGGGTCCCCAGGTCTCCAGGGCAACTGGCCCTGGTACCCGCGTGACCTCACCGAGGGGCCCTGTGTGCATGTCACCCAGCAGCTGTCGCCCTCAAGACGTGGATGCACCCGAGCAGTTTAATTCTATTTCTTCCTCCTTCTTTTAATGCTAGTTGTGAGCCACTAAATTAATTTCACGACCCACTAATGGGGTGATGACCTGCACTTTGCAAAGCGGTGATCCAGGAAATGCAGGCATCAGCGTGCACCCGGGGCCTGGGTTCTGCTAATCAATTCATCAATTGATCACAAGCATCTACGTAAGACCTGAATGGGGGATGGGGATGGTGAGACCCCCAAGGCTCATGCCTGCCCTTGGCTTGCTCACGGTTTGCTGGGGACAGGGAGAAGGGAGCAGCCACGGTCACATGGAGAAGAAGCTGGGGAGTGACCAGGTGGGACTGGGTGCTGGCGACTTGTCAACACAGCCTGGCTGCAGGGAGCTGGGCTGAGGACCTGGCCGCTGGGGTGGAATTAGCAGTCTTGTGGCCAAGCAATCCTGAGGTCTCCTAGAGCCTCGGCCCCCAGTCCCTGCCATGGAAAACCAATTCATGGCAAAATGTGAAACTCCACAGTGTGAACTTGCCAGCTGTAAGAGGCCTTCAATTTGATCTTAGAAGAGGATTATGTGCTCCAATTATAAGGTGTTTGGGTCTAGAGCTCGGGCCTTCCCTTATAACTCAGTCAGTAAAGAATCCACCTGCAGTGCAGGAGACCCCGGTTTGATACCTGAGTCAGGAAGATCCCCTGGAGAGGGGAAAGGCTGCCCACTCCAGGATTCTTGGGCTTCCCTAGTGGCTCAGCTGGTAAAGAATCCTCCTGCAATGCGGGAGACCTGGGTTCAATCCCTGGAGAAGGGAAAGGCTACCCACTGCAGGATTTTGGCCTGGAGAATTCCATGGACTGTATAGTCCATGGGGTCGCAGAGTCGGATCTGACTGAGCAACTTTCACTTTGGGTCAAGAGCTCAGGTAAGCGTTTAAGACAGCTTGGAAAACAGGTCTCCGCAGGCCGAGGTCACCTCTGCAGATTCTTGGGAAGATGACGGAGCCCACCGGTCCCCCAGGGCCATCGCCCAGCCGCTCAGTGCAACCTGCCAGTGCAAGGACCCAAAGCCCACTTCCTGGGCGGGGCTGAGACACTCAGGGCCACCTGCCCCTCGGCGTGCCTTAGAGTGAAGGGCCGCCTCGAGGAAGTCGAGGGTCCCTGACCTGCCCCATGCGTGCCGGGAGCTCCCGCCTGGGCCGCGGGATCGGCGTGCTCCCCTGGCTCTAGCACCAGGTGCCCCGCACCTCCAGGGAGGGGGCTACACGGGCCCCAGGAGACACGCAGGGCTCCCGCAAGGCCAGGGCCGCGTCTGAATTCTGCAGACCCGGCAGATTCAAGCCTCGGCTCCACGGCCCACCGACCCCTGGCCATCAGCATCTCTGTCTCTCCCAGTTGCAGTTTTCACGGCTGTAAAACCTAGATGATGGTTCTGAGCCCGGAGGCCTGGGGGATGGAAGGGAACGCGCCTCCGCACCTTCTCAGCAGAGGTCTAGGAGTAAATGAAGGACTCGAGGGGCCAGCCTCAGAACCGCCCCCCTCCCCACCCCGCGGTAGGGCGCCGGGAGGGGTGGGGGCTTGATGAGAGGAGCATCCGATTCACCGAGACGACACAGGTGCTGCCCAGCGCCATGCGAGGGCAGGCTTGAGCCTGTGGCAGCGCCCCCAGCCCCACGCCCTCCGAGCGCCCAGGGCCTCTGGAGCCCTGCCCGAGCGGCCCCTCCTCTGGGTGTTCATTCAAAACCCCCAACACAGCATCACCCGCACCAGGGCTGGCCCAGGCCTAGGCGCCCACTCATGGACCCCTGGCCCCACAGATCTGGGGATGGTGACCCGGGGGTGCCAGTCTGCTTGTCCCCAAGGCTCCGTCCCCAAAAAAGGCACAGCACGCAGATGGGGACCTTGGAAAGGTCACCTGCCTCCAGGACTCTAGGGGAGGTAGCAGCCCCAGCTCAGAGCCCCTTCCCTGCCGGAGCAGCGAGGCAGGTTCAGGGAAGAGGCTGGCAGAGCCTCGCGGGTGTGGTGACAGTCCCCGCCTCCATGCTAAACACAGATAAACAGGCGCAGCTGATGCTCAGACAAGCTCATGGGTGCGGCTCCAACCGGAGACCCGGGGATGCTCGCTGCTGCCCGGCTCCAACACTCATGAGGGGCCACCCTGCTCAAGACCCCCGCCGCCCTGGCCTGTGGGGGGAGGCTGCCGGCAGGGCCCCCAGGCCCGAGCCCCCACAATCACAAGCGGCTGCCAAGGCATCCGTGGGGCAGAGGGGGCCTGCATCAGCTTTACAGCGCCGACCTCGGAAGGTGCTCCAGGGGCCCGACAAGCTCAGCGCTGACCTCGGACGGCCACGGGGCAGGGACCCACAGCTCCGCGGAGAGCAGCTCCCCAGACTGGTCTCTGGAGCTGCTGAGAGAGAGCCCCGCGTCTCACTTGGAGGCCGCGAGAGCAGGAGGGGTGGGTTTTCCTGTGGCCTAACTCCCGAGGGGCTGCGGCCCCCGCCTCTCTGCCGGGGGATGCCAGCAGAGAACTTCCAGGTGCTTCCATGAGGCCCCGGCTCGCTGACCTAATGCTCCCCGGCATCGAGGTGGGCGTCGTAGCCTGGAGCCCATGCCAGCCCTCAGCTTTCTATGGAAACCTCAGGAGGACCAGCCCAGATGAGGCGTGATAATTGGCTCGAGGAGCCAGCGCTGAGGGTGCTGGGCCTGAGGAGCCCCAGAGCGGTCCCAGTGGGTCACATCCAGGCTCCCCAGCTCCCCTGGCCCTCACCGTCCCAGCCTGTGCTGGGGGAATGTTCGCTTGGAAAAGGAATCTCAGAGAAAACATCCCCAGGACCACTCTGCCATTCTCAGACTCCCAGCCCACGGGAGGTGAGCAGGGGACCCAGCGCTCCACTCAGCGGGGTCCAGGAGGGACCGGGCCCTCTCAGAGCCTCTGCTCTAAACGCATGCCTGAGGCCGGGGGGGGGGGGTGCCTGCATCAGACCCACGGCCCCCGTTTCTTTCCTCTTAAAGGCCGTCTGCCCAGAGGTGGAGTCTGAAGCCCCTCTGTGGGTTTCAACCTTTCCTGCAGCCTGGGGCTGGAAGGATATCACCCAAAACAAGACAACCTCTCCACCCACGAGCTTGTGTGGGCTGAGCGGCCTGGAGGTGCTCTGTGTGGCCTCTCGGGCCGATGGGCCCTCAGTGACCCCTGATGCTCTGAGCAGCCAGGGGACAGACCCCTGTGGCCGCAGAGCTGGCAGCCCCCTGCATCAGGAAGCCAGGGACCGCCTTCTCGCTGTCGCCGGTGTGGGGTCCACCCCGGCCCCGCCTGCTCGGCTCCCCTGAAGCCCCACACCCCAGGCCAGCCCGGGGGCTGCGTACATACCGTGGTGGTCTTTATCCGCCCGCCGGGCTGCGTGCACGTCCAGCCTGACCGGTTGATCAGCAAGTCGCAGCCCTCCCCCTCTAGACACGGGAGCATGTCACACCACTGCTTCGTCCTGATGATCCGAGCTGTGGACAGAGGACAGGGGTCAGCGCGGCCGGGGATGGGGGCGGTTCCCACGTTGCCCAGCGCCCAGCCCCGGCCTCAGGGATGGGAAGGCGGGGTGGGCAGCTCCTGGGGCCCACCAGGGGGTCTGCCAGGCGCCGCCCCTGCTCTGGCTCCCTGCCACCCACTTGCTGTCCGGGGCCAGCTCTGCCGTTGGTCACTCGGTCAGCAGGGACCGAGGGCCTTGGGGACTTGTCAAGGAGCACCCAAGGCGCCTTCCCGGAGGGGACGACATTGTTCCCTCCCGTGTCTGGAACCCACGTGAGAGCTGGAAGGGCGGCAGGCAGGGCTCTCCCACTCAGGAACCCCCTCTGATGTCATGGGAGCCGCCCATCTGCAGGCCGGTATCCAGGGACTGGGTGAGGCTGCAAGAAGATGGGCGGGAGGTGGGCGGGGATGTCTGGAAGATCTTACACTGACCATAGTACTCCCAGAGCTTCATCCGAAAAGGGGACCCCCCCGGAGGACGCCCGGGTGGTGAGCCTCCGGGGGACGGCCCGGGGTGGTGACATCAGGACTTGAGTCCTTGCCACTGTCAGATGGGGAGAGAACAGGTAGACCCCCGGGCCGCCAAGCCCCTGATGACTCCAAATCTACGCTTCTGGGCGGAAGGGGATCATGTTTCTCTCTTTCCTGGAAACCCACCACCATCCTGTGGCTGTGGGTGGTGCGGGGGGTGGGCGCCTGGGGACCCCTCACTGATGGAAACCCTGGAAGGAGAAGCTATATGATGGAAAGAACACAGATCATATTCATGGACATGTCGTTAAAGGAACCTGGGAACCGCGGGTCGTTTCTGAATTAGGACCAAGTGACCCTCGTCCTTCCGGAGGCAATCGCTTTGGTGGCTGTAGACACGGGCAGGCAGGGCGTAGCCCACAGGGCCCCACGCTGCTCTTCCTGGGCCTCGACAGTCTTAGGAACTTTTAAGGCATCCTGGCACTTCTCTTTGCAGAGGCCACCAGGCGTACCACCAGCCTTGATGGCTGTGACTATCCCTGCAAAGGCGACAGGGGCCTGGGGGGCCTCACCCCGTGGGGGCCTGGGCCTCGGGGCCCCTGCAGGGGAGCGGGACTCAGTGAGTCTTAACAGGTGCCCTGGGATGTGGTCTGGAAGACAGACAAGGACAGTATCCCAGGTGACCCCTTGGTGCCAGTTCTGACAGATGAGCAGGAGCTGCCTGAACGCAGGGGAGAGCATCCTGGGGCTGATTAGTGATGTCCGCAGCGGGCACAGCGGAGGGCCCTGTGGGTTGTGCTGCCCCACGGCCCCACCCCAGGTATCTCACTGTCCACAGTCACTGGTCAGTCATGCTGAGACCAGCTCCTTTCTGGGCCGAGCTGTGGATGGAACTGCAACCCACCACAGTCACAGAGTGACCCCAGGGTGGCTGGGCTTGGAGACGGGATCTGTAGAGATCCCGTTCAACTGAGGTTAAATGAGGTCACAAGGGTGAGGCCTCTCCCCACCGCATCGGTGCCCTTAAGAGAAGCGACCTCAGCGAGACCGACCTCCCCCGCGTGGACACAGTCAGGAAGGGGTCCTGCCCCGTCTCCGGAGCTGCAAGAAAAGGAACTTCTGCTGCTCAAGCCCCACGGCCTCCAGTTGTCACTGAAGCCTGAGCGTGAGCACAGACAGCCCGGGAGACTCCACGGCTCAGAAAAGACCCTCACCCAGCTGCAGTCAGAGCAGAAAAACAGTCCACCTGAGCGGCAGCTCCTGCGGAGGAGGAGACGGGCTCTGCTCCCCCAGTGGGTGTGGGGGCCCCCAGAAACAGCTCCAAGATGCACGACAAAGAGCACCCACCACCTCCTGCCCCTCGGAGCCCCCAGACCAGTGGGGACAGACGGCTGTGCCCCCCAGCACATCCCCCTTGGGCCTCCTCTCCTCGTCTGCACTTGATTCCCGCGGAAGTCCCCAGCGCAGTAAAAGATACACAAAAACCTTGTCGTCGCAACAAGCGCAAACCTTAAACCCATGAAGATGCAACGAGACTGAAGCACACACCCTGAGGATCCCTTGGAACTCTGCGTGCACAGCACAGAGAAGATCGAGGTGAATTAAAGAGGGAGGGAGGGTTTCTCTGGGATCAACCAAGAGACTGGGTGAGAAGAGGCTCATGTGCGGTTAGAAAAGTCTGAATCTGTGCTCCCCTCTGTGTCCCGGGGCTACGCCCAGGGAGACGCTGTCGGACCACTGTGCCCGGCTCAGAGACCTCCATCACGGGGCCGGGACCCAGCCCCTGGTGTGCCCAGGGACCAGAGCAGGAACTTGGCCTTCTCAGGCAACAGGCCTGCTCTCCAGTTGCAAGAGGGAGACGCGGACCTGGAGGCAAGGAGGCTGGGGTCAGGCCCTGCTTGGAGAGGACACAGCCACCCAGAAAGCGGTCATCCCAGACCAGGGGCAACGTCAGAGGCCTGGTTCTGACATCGACGCTGCCCTGGCTGGTCTGCAGGACCAGATGACGGAGAGGGGATGGGTTCAGTCTGCCCTGCTATGCCAGCCGCGACCTTGAGCCCGGGGTGCCCCCCTCCACCCACCATGGGCTCCGTCCTCCCCGGGAGCTCAGCAACCGTGGGGATACAAGAGAAGCTGTAGGTGGAGTACTGCCCAGGGCTCGGCCAGTCCAGGCCCCAAACACACGTCCTTCACAGTCGAGTGACGACAGAAGCCACGCTCGGCCGCTGACCGTGGTGCTGGAGACGGTGGACAGATGCTGGGGGAGACAGAGCCAGCCTCCCCACAGCCAAGCGCTGGGACGCCCGCTGGTCCCCTGGAGGCCGCCCCCAGGCTGCAGTGGGCACAGCTCCAGGCCCTTGGTCAAGGCCACAAGCCCTGTTCATCTTCCCTGAAGCTCACATGGGGGCTGCTTACCCCAAGCCTCTATCCCCTTTGGGAGATGGGGCCACAGAGCCCCCACAGTCCTGGGGGAGCCCCACAGACATGACGGGACATTTGAAGGTCGGGGGAGGGAGAGGGAGGAAAGCTTGTGGGGCACAGAGCCTGGACACATGTTCACACACATGCTTGCACACGTGGAAACAGGCACAAGGATGCAGGGTCCTAGATGGGGCACACGCACATGCCTATGTGTGGAAAACAGCTCAAGTATGCATGGCTACATACGCAGACATGCACATGAATGTGGGGGCTTCCCAGCTGGTGCTAGTGGTAAAGAGCTCGCCTGTCAAGGCAGGAGATGCAAGAGACGTGGGTTCAACCCCTGTGTCGGGGAAGATCCCCTGGGGGAGGGAACGGCAACCCACTCCAGGATTCTTGTCTGGAGAGTCCCATGGACAGAGGAGCCTGGCGGGCTGCAGTCCGCAGGACTGCGGAGAGTCGGACACGACTGAAGCGACGCAGCCTGCACTCACACACACGGATGCTCGAGCACACACATCATCACCACACACGCGGGACGACCGTGTGGGCTTGCCTGGCAGGCAGCAGGCACGTGGACGTGTCTGCAGGACAAACAGACACATCGATTCCCTGACCACCGCCCTGTCCCCTCCCAGCGAGGTGGCCTGGCCCCGCTGAGGGCGCTGGCCAGCCGGTACCGACCACACCAGGCCTTCTGTTGGCCTTGGGAGCTTGGCTCAGCCACCCCAACCCACTTCCTGTGGGGGCAGTCAGCGGCGCGGGGCTGGGCCACTGTGTTCCAGGGACAAAGGGGCCTTTCATGCCCACACGTCACCACCTCATCTCTGGTCCTGACGTCATGGCAGCTCTCAGCTGGGGAGGGCATTCCCTGGGGCGGAGGGGGTCCAGTGAGCAGAGTGACGTGAACGACAGCTGGGCACCACAGAACGGCCCATTCCGGTGTCACGACCGGGGGCCCTTGGCCTCTGCAGGGCCAGGCCGTGGGTCTCATGTGGCTGCATACCCAGTGCCTGTCCGAGGCACAGGGGAGGGTGGGTCCATCCAGGCTGGGCCTTGGGGCCCAAGATGGACAAGCTCTGCCAACCGGAGCCCATGATGGGTGCTGCACCCAGGGACCCAGCCTGGTCACACTCCTCTCCTTCCGCCTCACACACACACATTTGCACATGCACACGTTTGCACACAACGCACACACGACTGCACACATGCTTGCACTCACACACATCTGCCTGCACACACACTTGCACACCCACATGCACTTGTGCACACATTTGCACACACCACACACATCTGCACAGGCACACACGTCTGCACATGCACTCGTGTCCACAGCTGCATGTGAGAATGGCAGCCTGCAAGGTCCCCCTTCCCTCCTGCAGCCAGGCGGGGGCGGGCGGAGGCTGGCTCCTCCTCTCCGAGTCCCCCTTGGTGTGAATACCCAGGTAATTCCAGGCCCAGAGCCTCCCCAGAAGGAAGCCGCCCCTGCAGCCCCGGGGCTCGTGAAGGACAGAGCACACCTCCTGGGACACAGAGGGCCAGCGTCTGGGGCAGGGCGAGACCTGGAGCCTGGGAGGGGAGCAGGGCAGGGCCTGGGGTGTCCAAGGCGCCGAGAAGCAGGCAGCCTGGCCCGGGCGCAGGTTGTGGACACATCATGGACTGGCTGAGGCAGGTCCTGGTCAATTGGCTAAAGGGCCAGTTTGCCAAAACTGTGGGGTAAACCGTGCCTGGAGTCAGAGACAGACCCCAAGGGCCGCAGGGTGACGGGGCCGCAGAGGGGCCTGTGGACGTCTCCTGGAGAAGACGGAGTGCCACAGACTCAAGGGACAGGGCAGCACAGGGCCCATGCAGAGCCCAAGCGGGGACCCTCGGGACAGGTGCCCACACCCGGGGGGCCACGGGGCGCAGCGCGCCTGCCTCGGAGCCTCCTGGGGGAGCCAGCTCCTTACTCCTTAAGAGGCGGATGTACCTCCCACCCCTGGAGCCCCCACTCTGAAGATCAGCCACCTAGGGTCAGCGGAATTTGGGGCCAAATTCACCCAGATCCACGGCCAGCCCTCGAGAGATGGGGCTCTGCTTGAGAGCATTATGCCCTAAAAAGCTAGTGGGGCGTCACACGTGCCGTTTCTCTGGAACCTGCGGAACACCCAGAGTTGGACTCAACCAGTAGAGACTAGCAGCATCTCCCCTGGGAAGGCCCGAGACTGAGCCTTTGTCTTATCTGCAGACAGCTCCTGAGTGCTTGCCCTCCCCGGGCCTGTGAGGGCTCCCAGCTGGCTTTGGAGCGGCAGTGTCCACCCTCCAGGGCCACCACTCTGGAATTTTCCATCTCAGGAAAAAGGACAGCCCATGTGAGGCAGAAAAAAGTGGGAGGGGCCAAGACTGAGGCAGAAGCTGCAGAAGGACTGAGCCCGGACTCACTCTGCTCAGAGAGGACCCTGAGCTTTCCCCAGCATGCTCCTCGACTGGGCCGAGCACCGCCTTTGACTGCTCTCAACCCTCCAGACCGGGTCCCGAGGACATGAGGAAGCTCTGAGTGGACCTCAGACCAATCAGCTCACCAGCCATGAGAGCCTCCTGTGGAGGCTGTGTGTCCAGCTGTTGACCCCAGTGGGTGTGTTTGTGTATGTGTGTGTGTGCGTGCACACACCCATATGTGGTGTGCACAGACGTGCCCTGTGTGACACCCGAAGCTCTCCTGCAGGGATGAGCTACATGGATTTGCAGCCCCTGCCCTTCCCCACCAGATCGTGTGCGATTCAGGAACCCCCTTCTGCTCTCAGCACACACAAGCTCCAAAGACAGGGAAGCTCAGAAACTCACCCCTTCCAGACGCCCTTGCCAGCCCCCCCCATCCACTCCCGCAAAACTAAGGACCTGGACAAGCAGGACGACCTTGAAGACACCCGGGTCTGGCGGCTGGCACGCTTGCTTGGACAGCAACTGTGGCGACAAGCGTGCCGCCCTCTGGAGTCTGGACAGATGGACGGGGACGCGCGGCGCTAATTGGCCCGGGATCACAGAGACCGTGAGGCTCCGCTCGATGCCCGCGCCCTTTGCTGCCCGTAAATTGCATGGTTCCCTTCGGAATAAACTGTTTCTTCATTTCCATCAACACATGAATCTGCTTACATTACTCAACAGCTCGGAAAAATGCATCATCCAGAACAAAACCAGTGGGATTCCAGAAATCTCCGGCCATACTCTCAGATGCAGTCATAAAGGGACCGCGTCCGTCCAAGATGGGGAGGCTGCATCTAGCAGCGATGTCCCTGGCCCCAAAGTCCCCCAGGTCTCGCTGGTGATGGAGGGGTCAGGCCACATCCACACGTGGGGGAAGGGGCGGCTGGCACTTAATATGAGTAGAGAGACACTAACTATACACACACACCCCATGGGGGTCAGACATTGCTGAGATGTACGCAGGTTTCCAGAAGGGTCCACCACAGGAGGGGCTGGCACAGGCCCTGAGGATGGAATCGAGATGTTTCGCTGCAGGGATGTCTGGAGGGTCCCCAGAAGGCCTGTCTTTCTGCTCCTCAGGGCAGCACGTGAGGGCCCCTTCTGGGAGGGGTCACCAGCTGGGGCAGGAGGGCCTGGGGGGTTGGAGGTCAGAGGGCACCTAGGGTGGGGGGGCGCTGTTCAAGGGTCTTTCCTGCCAGCCCACTCTCAGGCCAGGCCTCCCAGGGCAGGAGGAATCTGAGGAGGGGGCTGGAGGCCTGCACAGAGGCCCCACCGGCCTGGGGAGACGAGCCGGCCCAGCTGGGCCTCTCGGTGGGCTCTGGTCTCCCCACACCCCCCGGAGATGGGCGGCCCTAGGCTCAGGAAAACTCCAGCCACCGTAACACCCGCTGGGACCTGCACACTTCTGGGAGAGATCCACTGAACCCTCTCCCACTCAGAAGCAGCTTCTGCCTTCCAGAAACTCCCGTTTGAAACTTCAAAGTCCAGGCACACCTGGGGAGCCCAGCTGGGGGCCGAGCAGGCAGGGTCTCCTGGGGGGTCCGGACGGAGCTGCAGGGCCTCGCAGGCTCTGCTGACCACGGGGCCGGCTTGCTGCTCCTCCCAGGGATACACAGGCTCCCTTGTGGGTGGACGGATGGCTGGCCGTCACTCACAAGGACGCGATCTATCCGATTCCCTCATCATGCATGCGGACGCGGGAGCTTAGAGAGGTCAGGACCTGTGCCCAGGTCACAGAGCTGCCGGAGGGGCGAGGCGGGGACTGGAGTCTGCTCGGCCTGACCGCGGGCCCCCCTCTGACTCCACATGGCCGAGGCCAGGACCGGCTCCCCAGGGCGGGCCGGCCAGCAGGAGGAACGTGACCCGCCCAGGGGGGAGGCCGGGGGCGTTCAGAGCCCGACCCCCCTCCCGCCCACCACGCAGGGCTGTGTCCCAGCTCTGCCACTCACGGCCACGCCCGCGGGAGAGCCGCCTGCCCCGTCTGGGGCCTCCGTTTCCTCACTGCCCGTAGGATGAAGGCACCTAGGGGTTGGGGGTTGGGGGGCTGCTGTAAGGATGGAGCTGACGTAAGAGCCAATCAGAACCAGCTGGCCAAGGTAACCCCCGTCCCCCGCCGCGGTCCATTCTCTCAGGGTCATCACAGGCCGGGACAGCAAAGATAGCAGCCAGCTCCGGCGGGGGCGGGGTCACCAGGACCTGGCTGTCTGTGCCAGCATCCCGCACTCTCAGGGGCAGCCCAGCCACAGTGAGGATGCCCACCCCTGCCCCCCAGGCATGGTTAAGGGCCCCCACGCAGCCGCCTGCCCCCACCTCCCCCCGCCCCAGCTCTGCTGGCCTGCGGTCCTGCTCCGTGGAGGCACCGGCCAAGGCCAGCTCAGGCCCCCCGCCACCCGCCACGCTGTTCCCAAGAGAGAGCAGCTCAGCTCGGCCCTCAGCACAACGTCCCCCTTGTTTGGAATTCTTTTCTCAGGACGCACTCCTGAGAGGGGAATGACGGGATAGAGGGTCTGAGCATCTCCACGGTGCTGGACATGTGCGGCCGGGCTGCCCGGCAGGTGGATGAGACCCTGAGTGTGCCTCGGATGACCTTCTCCGATGTCTTAATTGTGGCCGGTCAGGCTGGCGGCCGCTCCGTGTCCTCCGTCCCCAGTCCCCAGGGGGAAGCACCGAGTCGCATCCGGCAGGAGGGTCTGTGGCCATCACAGGAGGGGGTCGGGAGCAGCTTTACGATGGCCTCGGGCCTGAGTCAGTCTCGCCACAGAGGCGCACCCTCTCAGTGCCCGCCTGACCGCAGAGCTGTGGGCAGAAACAGGGGTCCCTGCTCCTTGCTGGGTCAGCCTGGCCTGGGCTCCGGGGCTCTGCAGGGGCGGGGGGCGGCCCTGGCAGGGGTCAAGAGCGATCGGGAGGCCTGTGTATGCGCACCCTCCCCCCACAGCACCCGGGGCTGCAGGGCTGGGGTGGTGGCTTGTCCCTGGCTCTGTCCCCAGAAGCATCCTGACGGCAGAGGACGGATGGGGTCCAGGCACTCCCACTGCGCCGGAGCCACAAGAAAACCCAGCGGTCTTGCACCTCCAGGGGCCTCCAGGCGGGTTCTCCAGAGACCCAGGCGCCGGCTCGGGCTGCTCCGGCCTGGGGCCGGCTGGGCCTAGGTCAGCGGCCCGAGGACAGGGAGCCGCTTCCCAGGCTGACCCCTGGGGTCTGTGCTCTGCCTGCCACCCCACGAGGGTTTCCGGCGTCCACGCAGACGACGTCCACACCACAAGTCAGGAGCTTCTGGGTGCTCCAGGGCCCCGCTGGGTCCTGGATAATCAGAGCACGCAGCAGGCGTCTGCCGGGTCTGCAATCACGAGCGGGCTGAGCTCACAGCCACCTCAGTTCAGATGACTGATTTAACCCCCCCCCACCGCCCCCAGCACTGGGCTGTGCCGACTCCTCTTGTGGGAACTGGGTGTGTGAGATTGCCACCAACGGGCCCAAAACAGGCTCCAGGCCTTTGCCACGTTGATTACGGCTGACAGCCAGAAAGGGGGGTCTGTGAAGGCACCGCCGCCTTGAATCACAAGCCCCGGCCGCCCACCTGGCTCCAGCATGTTCTGTGGGCCCAGACATCCCCGCTGGGAGCATGGCGGGCATCCTGGTGCATTTGGCGGGGGAGGGCTGGGCCTGGGGGGCGGTGGCAGGGCTGTGGAACCCGAAGGGACCCGAGACCCTGCTCTCCTGGCCCGGGGCCCCCTGGGTGGACCCGAGGGACAGATTTCTGGGCAGAGAACCCACCCCCTGCAGGGCCGGCCCCGCACATGCCTGCTCCAGCCCCCAGCTCTGGGCCCACCTGGTGGCTGCTGGACCTTGGCCCCAGGATGGAGGGACACGGGGTGGACCGTCTGTGGGCTGCAGGGGAGGTGTCGTGGGTTCTGTTGGAAACGGCGCAAGGAGGCAGAGGAGAAACAGAGAGCGCCCTGGGCGGGGACGTGGAAAGAGCTGACGCAGCCACATGTGGCCACCGAGCCCACGTCTTTACGGGACAGCACGGGTCCCCATGATGGTTTAAAGGCCCCTGCGCTGCGGGGCACAGAGGGGGCCCTGTGAGCCCTGTCCTCCCCCGGTACTGGGACCAGCCCATCAGAGAAGCAAGCAGGGCGGCAGTGGGCACAGCTCAGATGCTGGGACCCCTGGGCTCACGTGGCCTGTCAGCCTCTACCCCCCAGGCCAAGGGGCCCCGGGCCGCTGGCTCAGGCTGCGCTCAGCCCACCTGCAAGCCACGCCCAGCTCGAGCAGGCCTGCGCTCCACCCTCCCGGAGGGGTCTGCGACAGAGGCCAAGGTCGTGGGCCTCCCAAGGCTGGCACACGCCACACCCAAGACTCGGGCATTTGAGAAGAAGAGGCGAGTCTCCTCCCGGTCACTCAGGCTGAATCTTTTAATCACCCGGCAAAGAAAAATCTGCAAAGCCCAGATTATGTTTTAAAATTAGACAAAAATTTTCTTTCGACAACTTCTAGACAGCGTAATTTAGCAAGCACATTCTCGATAATTATTTTTTCTTTAAATAGTTACAGTAGAATGGATTAATTTCCAAGACGAGTCTCTGATTAGCGTGATTCATTAGCTGCCTGGGTGATGTCCGCACCAGAGTGCAATGTCGGAGAAGTCCCTGGAAGACTGGACACCGGCCTGCGCCCGCGGCAAGCTCTACAGATTTGGGTAATTAAATTAGATTGAGAGAGAAAAACCACAGTTGCCGTGAGCTACCTGCCTCATTATCTCGTTAGGATCAAGAAATGTACTTGGAGGGGGAAGAAAACAATACTCCGGGAATCTTTCTTGGGCAAATTCCCATGAACTGACAGAAGCTCCTTGGGAGAGCAGACAGGAGAGGCAGCTAGGTTTCCAGTTTAACTTGTGACGGGCAGAGCGTCCCCCCTGGTTCTGGGGGCCACGGGGCTCCTGGTGGGTGGCAGGGGAGTCAGGCCCTGGCTGTGTGGGGACATCACACGTCCGTGAGCGGAGATGGACACACCCTCATTTAGGGCGGCCACAGGGCTGGGGGCTGTGCTGGGGGCCCGTCTCCAGAAAGTGATGCGGCTGCGGTCCAGGGGACACATCCTGCCTCTGCAGGAGATGCCGGACGTGGTGGGAGATGCCGAGGCTGAGAATGCTGGCATGCAGGGACTCCAGGCCCCTACTGGGACTCAGACTTATCACCTTCCATGGATGACAAGGTCCATGAAATATCTAGAAAACCACCCTGCCCACTCATCTCTCCTCGTGTCCACCCCCCCCCCGACTCCCGCAGCGCGCAGAGCGGACATGTCGCTGACACACGGCGTCCCAGACTTCCTGCCTCTCCGTCCTCTCCCGTGGTCCACGGGGAAGGTCACTCGGCAGTGACACAAGGAGCCAAGGCCAGCCGTGGGCACGTAGGACTCTGCCCAGGCTCTCTGCCCCCTGATGTGAAGACCAGCTCACTGGAAGAGACCCTGACGCTTGGAAAGACTGAGGCCAGGAGGAGAAGGGGGCCACAGAGGACGAGACGGTTGGACGGCACCATCGGCTCAATGGGCGCGAGTCTGGGAAAACTCCGGGAGATGGTGAAGGACAGGGAAGCCTGGCGTGCTGCAGTCCATCAGGTTGCAGAGTTGGACATGACTCTGCGACTGAACAATGACAGTTGTAAACAGGGAACCAGTGAGTTTTCACCCGTGAACTGGAGGTCCCAGAGGCTTGGAAGGTTTCCTCCAGACAGCTCTCCCCGTCCCCCAGCATCTCCTCCCTGACGGGCTCAAAGCCCCTCTCCCTGTCCCCGCAGGAAGGCAGGCTGGGGCCTGGGGAAAGCAGGGGTGGGGAGACGGAGCCCCGGAGGCGGCTTGCAGCCCTGCAGTCCCTGCCTCCACCCGCACGTGGCCCGCCCCTGCAGCCTCTGTCTTCAGGCAGCCTCTCCTCCTCCCATGAGGACCCCGCACTGGAGCGGAGCCTCCCTGAGGACCCCGTCTTAACCGGTCACCTCTGATTACACAGCCACCTAAGGCCACAGTCACAGGCCCATGGGCTAGAACTTCAACGCGTCTCCGTGTTGAACCCAACTCACTACAGACACACTTCCTGGGGCGCAGAGCAGGACACCCAGGGCAGGCCACGTCCCATGTCCGTGTTCCACGTCCCACACCTAGGAGTGACCAGCACAAGGCCCCCTGGCCCCAGGAAATGGACTGAACTGTGGGCAAGCTGCCGGAATCCAGGGTCACGCGAACTCAGCACGGAGCCCCCGAGCCGGAGGGCGTGGCTGTTGGATCAGGCACTGGGGAGACGCTGTGTTCAGATGCCACGCCAGGATCGATTGAGTTGGCAAGAAGGATAGACTGCTTCCACACACGCGTTTTATCTTAGAATTTGGGGAAGGTGTCTCTACTGGAAGCATCCCGCCTGTGTTAAGATTTACAAACCGCGATTTACAGAACGGGAAGGAAGCCTCTCCCGATGTCTGTTTATCTCCTCGATGCTTTGAGCCCCTCACGGCCCAAGAGGCTCTGAAGCCGGGCAGACTCGGCCTGGACGTTCGGATGCGGTTTCCTTGGTTACCACTTTGATCTGCATCCCCAAGTCTCCCCATAACTTTGAGCTCAGTTTTGGTCCAAGCACAGGTCTCTGCTTGGCATTCCTAATTTTGCTGAAATCCCCCAAGCCAGGAGGCTGTGCCGTGCTAACCGTGAGGCCCTGCCAGCCACCCGGGGCGGGGGTGGGGGCGAAGCTGCTGAATTAGAAAGAAAAGGCCCAGGGAGAGCAACGCCCACAGGAGATGCTGGAATCAAAGGTTCTGGGTTCACGGGCTGGGCTGGAGTCTTCTGGAAGCCCCGGGGGGCTGACTGAAATGAGCCCGGTGCCCCGCCCTGGGACCCCCAGAACTGTCAGCCCTGGGAAGTGGGGCTGGCGCAGGCCAGGGGCTTGGGGGTCCCCATACATCACGCTCCTGGGGCCGCGACCGCTGGACCCCTCCTGCCCTGGGGTCCCCGTTCCGGGCTCTCCTGCACTGTCCAGGGCTGCCCCGCTTCACTCAGCGCAGGCCGCCCTGACCACCTCGGGGAGCCCACGGCTGGAAGGGGTGAAGCGCCCAGGGCTGCAGGAAGGCGGCTTTGGGCAGCAGGGGGGCTGGAAGAGAAGCCCTGTCTCTGCCTTTCTTCCTTTATCTGAGCCAAGAATCCGGCAACTGCTGATGGCCACCTGGGCGGCTGGATGAATGGCTCCCGGCCTGGTGTCCGCGGAGCTGCAAACTGGCGTTATTTATAGTCTGCCTCTGCCAGGGTCAGGGTCTGGGGAACGGAGCGGGTGGGACCGAAGCCTCGGAAATGGACTCCCATCCCCTGCCTGGGGCTGGACCGCCGCTCCCTCTTGGGGCAAATGCCGTCAGATCCCGCTGCAGGGGCGAGGCCGGCTCGAGGCCTGCCCAGGCCAGCGGGCTCTGTCCTGCCTTCCTGCGGCCTCCGCAGCTCCTGGGGACACAGCCGCCCTATGTCGTGACACTGGTCTCCAGCGCCTTTTCAGTGAGTCAGGCTTTCGTCCCGTGGGCCGTGCTGGAGACCCCTCTGACTGTGGGGCTGAGCCGCCAGCCTGCAGCCTGTCCCCCACCCCCACGCACACGGGTGCCCCCACCCCCACCTCTCAGGCCTGACCTTCCCCGGTGGAGGCCGCTCCTGCACCGTCCACTGACCACAGGCCCCAGGGCTTTCCCGGGAGCCCTGACCCTCCACCAGGCCAGGGACACGCAAACCCGAGTGTGGATTCGGGGAGCCTGCGCCCCAGAGGGGCTCCGTGAGGGTGAGGTCGGCCTGCTCAGCCCCCTGCCACAGGCTCGGCACAGCTCCTGGTGCAGAGAAGGTTCTGGAAAGAACCCCTAGAGTGTGGGGGAGGAGGAGCTGCTCTGGGAGCTTCCAGAACATTCCACATCCTTCCATCACCAGGCGTGGCTGGGCCTGGCCGCTGCGGCCCCAGGAGTCGAGTCTCCTGGGCTGACCTGTGTCTCATTTCCTAGCTTCCAGGAACATGCCTGGCTTCTACTGGGCTTCTCCATCGCTGCCCCTTCTGGCAGCCGCCCTTGTTCAGAGGCAGGACCAGCTGCTGGCTGTGGCCACGGGGTGGGCACAGGGTCAGCCTTCTGCGCCTGGGGTCCCTGCTGCCAGGAGAGTCAGCAGGAGGCGCTAGTTTCCGGATTTAGACGCGACTCCAGGCAGGGGCAACCTCCCCACCTCAGCAGGTGGAAGACGCCTTTCCTGTCCCTCCAGGGCCACCACAGACAGGGTGCCTGCCCATCCCCGAGCTTGTGCCGGGCAGCTGGTGTCCGTGGGTGCAGGGTGGGCGCAGGCCCTGGGCCCCCAGGATGCCAGCTCAGTGCCTGAGAGGAAGGCCCAGCCCCGTGCCCCAGCAGCATCAGAGCAGAGGGGCCAGGTTCTCCCCAGGGAAGCTCCATCACCCCCACACTCTTGTTGGGCTTCCCAAGGCTCAGAGTTCATCCACCCCCCACTCCGAGGGCATCACTCCGAGATGCCTGGCTGCAACGTCAACTGGCTTGGTTACGGAGGTCCCCAGACCCATCTCCTCCTTTCCTGGCATATGTAGCAAGAATGCGCTGGAGGCTGTGGCCCGGAGAGGCCTTTCCAGGCTCAGTCCAGAACCCGCCTGCCCTCCCCGGCCATACGCGGCTCCTGCAAGATGGGGGTCCCCAAGGTGTGGGGGATCCTGGGCTAGCTAAACAGGGGAAGCCCCGCTATGATCTGATGGTTGTTGTCTGGTCGCTCAGTCGTGTCTGGCTGTTTGTGACTCCATGAACTGTGGCACGCCAGGCTTCCCTGTCCTTCAATGTCTTCTGGAGCTTGCTCAAACCCATGTCCATTGAGTCGGTGATGCCATCCAACCATCTCATCCTCTGTCGTCCCCTTCTCCTCCCGCCTTCCATCTACCACAGCATCAGGGTCTTTTCCAATGAGTCAGCTCTTTGCATCAGGTGGCCAAAGTATTGGAGCTTCAGCTTCAGCGTCAGTCCTTCCAGTGAATATTCAGGGTTGATGGAATAAAACAAACTTGTATTACAGGCTTGATCATCAGCAAACTTTTCTTAAGCCAGAAACTGTCCCTGGATGCTCAGTGGTAAAGAATCTGCCTGCAGTGCAGGAGTTTGGGGTTTGAACCCTGAGTTGGGAAGATCCCTTGGAGTAGGAAATGGCAACCCACTCCAGTATTCTTGCCTGGAAAATACCATGGACAGAGAAGCCTGGCGGGGTCCCAATAGTCGGACACGAGTCAGTGTCTGAGCACAGATGCGCAGGACGTCTCGCAGCTGCAGGCCAGATGCAGCCCTGACGCCCCCGGAGGCTGAGGGTGGAGGGGACCCTGTGAAACTCCACCAAGCCAGGCCTGCCCTGAGCAGGGTGGACGCGTTAGCGGAGCCCAACTCCCCTTGGGCTCAAGGCCACTGCCCAGCAGGCATGAGGAGCGGGGTGTGGAGGCCTCCGTCCCACAGCCTTTCTCTACATGGGGGGCTCTGCGGGGAAGCTGGCTGGCAGGGCACCCCCACCCTGTCCGTGACCTAGGAGTCGGGGTGAGCCACGGGCAGAGACACCCAGGAGGTCAAGATGCAGGGTCTGCTCTGGTGTCGACTCCGGGACCTCAGGTCCTGGCTCTGCCCCCTGAGGCCATGCCCCAGTCATGTCAGAAGCCTGCACCCCATGAGAGCCCCATGAAGGGAGGAGGTTTCCAGTGTCCGACGGTTGATCAGGCCCCCACCTGGGCTTCTACAGAAGCTGGGCAGGTCTGAGACCAGAGCACCGAGCACTCATGACCCTGGTTCCCCGCCCCCTCTGCTGGGCCGCGTCTCAGGCAGACGGTGACTAAGGCCTGGGATGCGGCGCCTAACTGCCTTGCCCTGGATCAGCCCCAGCGCTGACGCTGACAGAGCAGTGTGCGAGCCACGCCCTTCAGTCCGTGAAGACAGTGGCCTTTGTGGGAGCCGGAAGGATGCAGAGGAAGGTCACACCATAAAGGCCGGGAAGGCGCCGGAGTTGGGGAGCCACGGGACTGAAAACTGCCCCCCTACACCTTGGGCGAGGGCGAGGGCGGGTGTGGCAGGCAGGAGGGGCCGCAGACGCAGACATACACACGAGGAGAGGTTCAGCTGTGTTTACTCCCCGGCACTCACAGCAGATGGGTCAGTGATCCAGGAAGTGGGAACAGGGGGAGCCGTGAACACAAGTCTACAGTGAGAGCCCGGGGGCTGGGTCCCCACGTAGTCCTGGAGCATCATGATGGGAGGCCAGCTCGCCAGGGAGGGGCCAGTCCTCCCAGCCCCTGCCTGGTACCCACGAAGCATCTACCGCAACATCCAGCCCCACATCAAGGCCTTAAACGACCTGTGGACTGGCCAGATGGGGAGGTGGGCACATCCACGGAGAACTGCAAACAGTGGCCGTCGGGGCCTGAAGCAGCGCTGGCCCTCGGTCACCCCATCTTTCTGAGTCCCTCCCCCAACTGCCTCACACACGAGCAGACCTTCGGGGACTCAGGGGCTTTGGCGAGGAGGAGACAGCCCACCTCCAGGACGTGTGAAGCTGTCCCGGCAGGGCAATGACAGGGCACCCATCCTCCACCCAAAGGCTGGTACCCGAGAGCTGTCCCATTCTCCCTTAGGGAACAGGCTGCTGCAGATGCAGGGGACCCCAAGCTGTCCACCTGCACGGTACCCCGGTGCTCCCGGCTCAGAAAGAGGCGGACGTCTGAGGGTGGCCACAGGCTGGGGGCAGGGCAGAGACCTGCCCCGGAGACAGCACAGAGCAGAGACCACCGTCGGCCCATCTCGAAGGACCCCTCAGAGTCACATGGATGGACGCGGCTCACGTGAATGGAGAGTGGACTCTGGCGACGGACGAGGAAGCAAGGTCACGACAGCAATGCCCCCAGGAGTTGGAAGCTGCATCGTGAGCTCAGAAAGCGGGAAGGGCAGTGGGCGCTGCAAACAGCCTGGTCTCTAGACCTTTACAAACACCCCCGTGCCTGGGAGTTGAGCTTCTCGGTGCTGGGAGCAACCAACAGGAAGGAGCAAGGCAGAGACGGGGCTGGGGCTGATCGGAGATCATGCAAACAATTCCCCAGCACATCTGGAGTCTCCAAGGGCCCACCGAGTGTCGGCACCAGGGGCTGTAACCCAGGGATGCCTCTGAATGCAGAAATCCCAAGGAAAGCTTCAAAAGGCTCTGGGACGGAGGGGAGGAAGGATGCCCCGGCCGTGGGCGGGCACAGACAAAGGACACCCAGCGAAGGTGTGAGGCTCCGTGGAGGTGAGCAAAGCCTTGGGAGCCCCGCAGGGAAGTGAACCTGAGCCACAATTCTGCACCCAGCCAAGACAGATTTGCAGGAGACACGTACCTGACTTGCAGCCGTGTCTTCCACACGTGGGTTTTGTTCCCTGACACACGAGGAAAACAAGCATTTTCAAAAGAGCTAACAGTGGTATTTTTGGGGGGGGAGTATGAAAGAAACATCTCCATCTTCTTCTGTCCAAATGACCTAACACAAATAATTAACACGCAGAGCTAGTTTTAAAGATAAGTGTTCAAGGGGGTGGTCGTATCACAGGCCAGTGCAGGCAACACAGGTCCACAGACCAGCCCTTCCCGGGGCCAGCAGTCACGGCCTGATAACCGAGTGCGGAAACACAAGTGAAGAACAGGAGGGTTTGCGGTTGAGGTCTGGGGAGGGAAATTCACAGGCCAAAGTTTTCAGGTGAGCCCAGACTGACAACCACCACCCCTCAGTCGTGCCTCTTCTGGTCCTTGAAGCGGGCCCTCCACCCACTTGACGGATGAGAAAGCAGACTCAGGACACTTAGGAGTTTCTTCAGAGGCACGTGGTCACTCTGCAGGAATCACGACGGAACCCAAGGGACCACATCACACGCTGGGCTCACGCCCTGGTCGTCGGAGATCTTTAGAGCCTTGGAAACAGGCAGCTTCTTTTTCTTCCTGCGAGCCTGGCCGGGGCTGCAGGAACCAAGGGTGGGTCGCAGGAGCGGCTGGCTCCAGGACACAGCGATTCTCGGGGACGGACCCATCATAGGCCCTAAGAGTCCAGGGTACGTGTGGGTCTCGTGGGACTTGGGGGCCGGGGTGGTTCCCTGACAAACACGACTGCCCGTGTGGGGTGTGCCGTAGGGTCGTCCACGGACCGCAGGTCCTCCTGGACGCCGCTCTGCCCTGAGAGCAGAGTCAGCACAGACCCCGAAGGCCTCGTGGCCCCCGTTCGGGTGGGCTGGACATCCTGACCCCCCTGCAGGAGTGCAGCTCCCGCCCGCTGTGGTCACGAGCCCGGCAGCCCCTGCCCTGTCCAGCTGCAGATTTTTGTGCTTCTCAGCAGAGCACCTCAGGTCCGGGAGAAGAGAAAGGGGGCCTTGCCAGAGGTGCCCTGGGTGCTCAGGTCTCCAGTTCAGGACAAGACGGTGGTCCTGCAGTGCTGAGTGGCTGCGGGGAGGAGCTCGAGGTCAGGGCCCCCCTCCCTGCAGAGCTTCCTCCCACTTGGCTCATTCCTTGGGGAGCCTGGCCGGGGGGGGCTTGGTCATGGCCATGTCACCAAGGCTACGGCTGCCCCAGCTTCTGCGTCACAGACACATCAACCTCCAGATTTAAGCAGTGGGACCGAACAGCAGGCTCACCGCATCCCTGGGACACGGAAGCTCTCCGGCGTTTCCCCCTGGACACCAGCAGGTGATGCTCCCTGGACCCCTACTTTGCGGGTAATGTGTGATGACAGTCTGACTCCCCGGGTTTAGGGTTTCCATCTGAACAGATAAGTCAGGACCGGCTGTCCCAGCCTCTGGAAATGGTGCTTTCCCGTTGTATTTATGACCCAGGACAGTCACCAGAGGCCCGTAAAGTCCGCTGCGGAGAAGCTGCTGTTCATCACCGTCTCCATCACGTAAACCCTCCCTCCCTTGGCACGGGAGGCGCCTCCTCGCCGTCAGGACCGTGACAAAATGCCCCGGCCCCACATTCTCTACTCCTGATGAGCTGGCAAGTCTGCACGGTCGTTACCCAGGGGCTCCGAAGCGGCTCCGTCCTGCCGGGAGCTTTGACCGCGGTGCTGCCCTGGCCCCGCCGCCCCCGGCAGACTCCCTCCCTTCTCCTCGCCTCT
>CM035292.1:1605629-1631765 GCA_020226075.1 Hydropotes inermis
AAGGAACCTGCCAGGCGGAGCCTTGGGGACCCTGCTGGCCTGGGGCAGGTCACGAATGCTCCCTCCTTAGGTGACCTGAGGCTCACGGGTGGTGACCATGACCCAGGTCAGCCTGAGGGCACGCTGCCTGCTCTGCTCAGGGTGGCACTGGCGAAGGTCACCAGGAGGGAGACAGAGGCACACCGCCCTTCCCAGAACGACTAGATCTCCTGGAGAAACATGACTGGGCTTCAGTCAGGGACCCCAAGTGCCTGCGGACTGAACGCTCTCTGGGTTCTGGCCAGGTAAGGTTCCGGGGGCTGAGCAATGGGTCCCACTCTCCTTTCTCAAGGGTTTTGGAGATGAACCAGTGCCCAATTAGACCTTCATCTCTGTTCATCCATTAAGGTTAAAGTCGGCTGGGAGTCAGGGTGCCGTGGGCTCGGCCGATCCCAAGGACAAGGTCAAGGAGGACGGGGTGCAGCCCCCAGACCAGGACCTCAGGGCACCTGGAGACCCAGCTCTCGGAGGAGACTCTGTGGCCCTGGCAGCCAGAAGCCGATTACTTTTGTCAGTGGAGTCAGAACAGAAGGGAAATTGAATTAAGCGGGCGGCGAGTTATAATGCAGTGCTGGCGTGCTGACGAGCGTCGCGCTCCCAGCAGAGCCCGCGAGGTAACTCAGCGTCAACAGGACAGAGCGGCCGGGCCGGGCGGGGGTCGGCGGGACGACGCTGCTCACGTCGGCCCCCGTGTCAGAACCAATACGGCGGCAGGCACATCACCAGCACGGGCACGGCTATTTCAGGAAACGCAATTGTATTAGAAGTTTTCCAATCTCTTCTCTTGCCTCCTGACTCTCGGGGGCTGTGGGCCCTCCTCCTGAAGTATGGGCGTGTCTCCTGGAGAATTTCGCCATCTGGGGGCGGTAACTGGGCCAGGAAGGGGTGATTCTTGCTCCCAAGTTGGCCTTCTCAGGCCCTCGAGTACTGGAACCCGGCTGCGCACACAGGATGCCAGTCCGGGGCTCTCTCCTCCAAGCTCCTCATGGGGCAACCAGCCCCACGCACCCGCCTTCCATATACCCCCGCCCTTCTGCGCAGGAACAGCGGCCCTGCCCTGCTGCGGCTGGCTCCCAGTGCTCGGGGCCCCACTGGGCATTCCCAGACAGACAGGCTGCCAGTGCGGACAGAAGCTTCTTCAGCAGCAGCCGGCCCAGGGGTCTCTGCAGCCTGGAGACTTTTTTCCAAACCGGCTTGGCAGAACCTGGGCACGGGCCACAGTGGGTTCTCTGGGCAAGGACCAGGGGGCCAGGCCCCACCGCCCAGGCCGGGGGGCTGGCAGACGCTCCTGGACGCAGCGGTCCCCCTGATGTGGTGCCCGGCTCCAGCGCTGGCCTGAGAGCACAGTCCCAGAATCAGCAGCTCCTGTGAGGCTGGCTCCTCCATGGGGCCTGGGAGCCGGGAGGGTGGGCTGACTGCAGGGACACAGACTAGGTCAGCCCACCGCCGCCCCGCTCACCATCGCCCCGGCCTCCTGGCATCAAAGGGAAGAAGTGGCCTCTGACCTGCCTGCCTGAGGACCTCCAGGGGGACGATGCCCATCTCAGTAGGCGCAGGCGTACCCTGGGTACCAGCTCCCTTCCACCTGCCACAGGGATCCCCGTCTTGGGGAACAGACCCCAGACTGTGGAGGGGTCCCAGCTTGCTCCGACAGCAAGCTCCAGGGCAGAGCGACCATTGTGTTTACGCCGTCCCCGTGGGTCCCTGACACGAACTATTTGGCAAAACCCGCCTGATACAAACGTGGACTTGGGTTAATGACAGCGTCTCTCCACCAGCTCCTCAGCCGGAGCAAAGGCGCTAGCAATACTGTTCTTAATGCCAATGAGGGGGGCTTGGGGGGAGCTGGGAACACTCTGTACTTGTTGCTCCACTGTTCAGAAAACCGAAAACTTCTCTAAAAATAAAGCCTATTAATTAAAAACAGATGAAGGAAAAACATGGGCTCCAGCCCAGACGATGTGGAAGAAGACACGTGGCCCGATCCTCAGCGGGAGGAGAGACCTGTCCCCCTGGAACGCACAGCCCGGAGCGCCCAGCTCTGGGTCCTCGCCAGCCACCCGACCACACGGCCAGAAGAGATCCTCCCCGGCCTGTGGGTGCAGCGTGGCCCCAGGCCAACGGCCCAGGGTGGAGGAACAAGCCGGACCCCGCTCTCTGCCTGTCTGTCTGTCCTGCCTTCACGCCAAGAGTGCAAGTCTGCCAGGCCAGGGTCCCTCTACGTGGCCAGCACCTCACCCCGTAGAGCCTGGCCCTGCACCCCCACGGGAGGACCCACAGGCCAGGACTCTCTGGGGAACGAGCGGCGGGCCCACCACTCCCTCCCGTGGATTTCACCTGTGACGCTCATCAAGGCGGAAAAGGACACAGGGGCGCCACGGGTTTGTGAGTGCTCTGGGTGGGGGGAGGACGCACAGGAACTCGGCTCCCAGTTAGCCGGGTTAGCTAGCGAGGTGCAACACAGTCAGAGGCACGGCCCAGCTCTTCCACTCTGCTTCAGAATCATGTTTTACAACTTCACATACCATTATCACGAGTTCCAAAGACTAGAACTTTTCAGCAGTGACACTGTAACTGAAATCTGAGCTCCATCTGAGACCACATAAAACATCAACGAGAAGTGTTCACACACCCACAGGTGTGATGTGGACAGCGGAGCCCGCAGAAAGACACCAGCCCCCGACCTGCAAGGCACATGGCCCAAGAGGAGAGATGGGTAAAACAGACCTGCTTAAAACAGGAATTTCTCTTCATCCAGACATTGCCTGGGAGCACCCGTGGCCCGACTGCTGGACACCCGTGGCACTGAGCGGGGAGCAGTCCTGGGTGGGGGTCTGCCCCAGTCCACAGATCTGCAGGCCGCCTCCACCCTGCCCCCCTCCCGCAGCTCAGGGACATCACAGACCCCCATCCTCTTGGTGGGTGGACACACGGGAAGCCGGTTGACCATGCCAGGCTGGGAGAAGGTGTTAGCAGGACAAGCCCTCAAGGCAGGAGTCGGATGCAGAATAAAGGAAAGAGCTGCTGAGAACCAGCTGCTCAGCAAGCCTGAGGAATCACGCTCACCATCGCCGCTCAGCAGAGAGGCGCATGTCAGCTCCAAAGTGAGACACCACCTACAGCCCGGAGGATGGCTAAAGTAAAAAGACCCACAGGAGCAAGTGCTGACGAGGACACAGGGCAAAGGCAGCTTGACCACGTGGCTGGAGGCGGGTCCGATGGCAAGCACTTTGAGAAGCACTTGGGCTGTACCTACCGTAAGTGACCGGCATCCCTGCCACGTCTGGGTGCGCACACTGGTATATATGCCCACGATATATGAGTGTGCACCTTACCAAGACTCACACACGTGTTCACAGCTGTACTAATAATGATGAAAAATTCAAATGAACCCAAACACCCGTCTTCTTTGAAACAGACAGATTACGGTATAATGATGCAATGAAATTCTACACAGCAGTAAAACAACGAAATATCACGCCACACAACAGGGTGACGCTCACAGACATGGTGAGTGAAGGAAGCCACACACAAAGGTCTACCTCCTGCCTGGTTCTTTTTGTGGGAGGCTCCAGAGGACGGGACGCTAGGGATGGGAGGTGGAGGGAAAGACCGCGGTCGGGGAGAAGCACCCAGTCCCGGCTGGCCAGTTGTGTGCAAGCCTGTGTGTGTGTTCATCTCAAAGTGTTTGTTTGTTTGTTTGTTTTAAACAATAAACACTGGTTCGGGACTTCCAAATCCTACACAAGCTCATGGAATCTTTTCTGAACTTGTTACCCAGGCATATTTATGGATTTGTAACCGTACAGACACAGACTCCTTAGGTCACCCCGTGCTGGAGAGGAGCCCCCACAGGAGAAGGGGCCGCGTTCACCGCTCCCTGGCCTTGGGACACCCCGTCCGCTGTGCGGGCTCCCCAGGCGCACTCACGGTTAAAGGGGAAGCAACTCTTTACGCAAGTGCCTGCACCTCTGGTTTGCTGCCCCCTGGGGAACTCTGACCGCCAGGTACCAGCTGCTGTCACAGGTCCACACGGCAGGGACCCGGCGCTCAGGGTGGAGGTGAGCGTCAAGGGAGGTCACACGGTCAGCCGGGCTCAGGCCCTGCGAGGACTCGGGTACTTAAGCCCCCCGGGGCCTGGCAGCTCCGGCGCTCAGGGGCGGCACGCTGCCCCGCAAGCTGTGGACCCAGCACGTGAGCGTCCTGTTCTGGGTGAAAGCTGACTCAGCTCAGCTGCTCAAGTGTCAGCTGAGGACACTCAACACGGTGACCGTAAAGCCGAACAAAGTGCGGCCGAAGCGCAGGCGGGGCCCCTCTGGCCGACCCAGAGGACCGCCCGCCCCGGGCGCCTGCCCCGGGGGCCACATCCCTCCCGAGGCCCCTCCAACCCCCAGGCCCCGGGCCCCTTCTCGACCATCAGACAGGTTCTGCCGGGACCAGGAGAACTAAAGGGAGACCTTGACTCAGGTCTGTGGCTCGCTGACTAGGGGCCTCCTTGCTGCGCCCCCAGCCGCAGGGGGCAGGAAGGGGACAGGCCCCCCAGCCCTCCACGCCGGGCTCTGAGTGGCAGTCACCGCCTGGAGTCAGGCTACCAGGCCAGCGGGCAGATCTCCATCCTGAGCCGCCTCCCTGCTGACCTTGCACCTCTTCCCACCAGCCAGGGGAGCTCCCCGAGCCTGCCTCCTGGCCCCTGGAGACCACCTGCTCCCCCGCCCACAGCTGGGGCGAGACGACACTGCTCAGGCCAAGCCCAGGTCCTCCCCGCTCAGCACGGACGCCTCTCTGAACTGAGATCCCTGTGACACTGGGCCCTGCCCAGGTCCCCAGGGAGTCCCCAGGCTCCGCCCAGACCGCTGGGGGGCAGGCCCACCTCCCTCCCAGAGGGGCCCCCCATACCTGCACTTCTTGGCCAAGTCCCGCCCTGTAACTGGAACGGCGCCTGGGTCCACTGGTCTATGGAAGCTGGGCTCCCGGGGAAAGGGCTGGCCTCCCTGGGAGGCGTGGGACTCTCCCTGGGAGGGATGGGACCCTCGGCATCCAGCTCCCACAACCCACCCTTGGACTCAGCCTGGATGCAACTAGGATGGCAGGCTGGGCTGCGTCCACTCTGCCCCTCCTTAAGGTCGACCCCAGGCAGGGCCTCACGGTGGCTGGGGTACCCCCAGGCAGGGGCCCAGGGCTGGGCGATGGACCAAGGCTGAGCGCTGGTGTGACCCTCTGCTGGGCACGTGGGCAAGGTGTGGGCAGCAGGCGAGGTCACTGCCTCTCTCCTCTGCAGCCACACACCAGGAAGGAAGGGGGACCCTCAGCCACAGGTTCTGCGGGGCACGGCTCCCAGAGACTGTGTTCACGACAGTATTCATGGCCTAGCAGCCGGCGAGCACCCTGGATGTGCTGCCCACCGACGCCCGCCTGCTCCTGAGATCTGCGGCCCCGTGATGAGCGCTGGTGTCACCTCTTCCAGGAAGCCTCACCTGGTCGCTGCAGCCTGAGTCCCTGGTTCCCTCCCCTGGGGTCTCACGCCCCCTCCAAGCATCTCAGGGTAGGTCAGGACTCTGTCCCATCTCCCCGGGTCCTCGATGAGGCCGCCAGCCTAGGCCACTCTTACTCTGCACCCAGGACTGGACCCGCTCAGCCCTGATGGGGTTTCCCAGGGGGAACTTCGAATTCCCTGGTGCCTCTGACACCCGGGTGCCCCCGCAATGTGGCTGATCATGCAGGGCAAGCTCCATTCCCCAGATGGCCCAGTCTTCGGTCTTTAAAGGCGGGCGGAGGACATTGCTTCTCTCCATGGGTGTTTGTGGAAATTAAACCAGTGATTCCTTTAAAGCTTTCAGCAAGGACCTGATACCCTTCTGAGGCCCGGGCATGCTGGCCTTAGGAACTGCTTACAAAGCTCTGTCACCCCCATGTCAACCATAGCTTGGCTTTGGGGGTGCTGAAAAACATCCAGGTTGACTGTCCATCCAGAGTTAGGGGGCTCCAGAACTGAGGACCCAGTTCACCTTCTTCCCCGGAGGAGACAGAGACTCAGCCACCTCAGGGCGGCGGGCCTTCCCCCAGCATCCTGGGCGGGGCCGCGGGGCTCCCTGGGGACCAGGGTGAGCCCAGGCTGCCAAGCTCTCCTGCCTCCCTCTCCCACCACGAGGACAAGGGTGTGTGATGCCCCTGAGGTGCAGGAGCAGGGCGGGAAGGAGGTGCCTGCAGATCTGTCACCTGCTGCAGACCCCGCCCCGGCGCCGCTCCCTGAGGACTGTGGCAGGTGCGCCCACAATCACAGTGCCAGGCACACCGTCGCCGGCTCCTGGAGAGAGTTTCCTCCGAGGTGTTGCAAAGATCTTTCTTCTCTATGTGCGGATGAAAATATGTAAGATGAGGGAGGCGGTGTTATTAGCTCTCTGTTTTATAGCTTTCGGCGCAAGAGTCTGGCACTTCCATTGAATTTATTTTTGAGTATTTCACTCTTTCTGAAGCTCCCGTAAATGGAACTGTTTCCCTGAGATCATTTTCAGAGTGTTCACTGCAGAGTATTTCATTGCAGACATATTCCATTGTTTTGTAACCTCACCTTGTGTCCTGCGACCATACCAAACTCTTATTACTTTTAAGTGTGTGTGTGTGTGTGGATTCCTTCAGATTTTCTTTGTAAAAGATCACATGGTCTGTGAATAGACAGCTTTGCTTCTTCCGTTCCAATCAGGGTGACTTTTACTCAGGTTTCTTGTCCAGCCATCCCGGTGGGGCCTGCAGGACGAAGCTGGACACCACGGACAGAGCAGACGTCCTAGTCTTGCTCCCGGTTTGAGGGCAGGTGCACCCGGTCTTCCCGCTGAACGTGAAGTCCCCCGACGGCTTTCACAGATGCCCTTTGTCGTGTGAGATGTTCCCTTTTGTTTCCAGGTTGCTCAGTGTTTTTATCCTGAAAGGATGTTGGATTTTGTGAAATGCTTTTTCTGCAACTATTGGCATGACATGGGACTTTTGATCTTTATTCTATCAATACCAAATATCAGCAATTTTCATTTTTTGAATATGGAATAAAGTTACACCAAAAAAAAAAAAAAAAAACAAATACCACAGCTACTGGTTTGTTACATTGAGCCATGCTTGCATCCTTGAGATAAATCACACGTGGTCATGACGTATAATCTTTTTCCTGTGCGTTTGGACGCGGTTTGCTAGTCTTTTGTGGAGGGTTTCTGCATATGTATCTATAAGGTCTGTGATTTAGTCGCTCAGTTGTGTCTGGCTCTTTGTGAGTCCATGGACTGTAGCCAGCCAGGCTCCTCTCGCCATGGGATTTCCAGGCAAGAATATTGGAGCAGGTGGTCATTTCCCTCTCCAGGGGATCTTCCCGACCCAGGGACTGAACCGCTGTCTCCTGTATCGACAGGCAGATCCTTTACCACTGAGGCACCTGAGAAGCCCACTGCAGTCTCCTTATCATGTCTTTCCCTCAAGCTTTCGCTCTCAGGGTAAACCCAGCTTCATGGAGCAAGACAAGAAGTGTTTCCGCTCACATTTTTGTTGGGAGAGTTTGAGAGGAACTGACGTGAATTCTGGTCTGAAGTAGGCAGAATTCAGCAGTAGCACCATCTGATCCTGGGCTTTTCTTGCTGAGATGCTATTGGGTGATTACTCACTGTCTTGTCTACACAGACTTTCCATTTCCTCTTGAGTCAGTTTGTCTTTCCAGGAAGGTGTCTATTTCATCCGAGCTTCCATTTCACCCGAGCCACCTAGCGTGTCGGCAGCCAGCTGCTCAGCTGTTTCCCAATTCGCAATTTAAGCCTTCTTCTCTCTCTGATCAGACTAGTTAAAGATAGATTTTTGATATTTTTCTTTATCTTTTAAATAACTTTGGTTTAGTTTATTTCCACTGGGTTTCTTCCTATTCTATTTCATTTATTTCCATTCTAATTTTTATTATTTTCTTCCTTCTACTTGATTTGGGCTTAGATTGTTCTTTCTTTTTACAGTCTTAAGGTGAATATCTTTCTTTGGTATCTTTCTTTTTAGTATCATTTATGTACAGGTAAATTTAAATAACTTACTTTGTGGTAATGGCTGTGTGGGGCAGTCAGCTCACAGCACTTCTGAGCATTTAGCACACGGCCTCACGGTCACTGCCAGCCTGCGGGGCACAGCATGGGGCGGGGCTCACGGGCGCCAGAGGGCAGGCGACCCCGGTGAGGAAGCGCTGGGCGCGGGACTGGGCCTTTGCTCACCTCTGCTGTCCATCTGCCCACAGCTTGGAGAGCTTAGCCAGCCAGCTGGAGGCCACGCAGTGGCATAGAACGCACACGCAGGCTTTAAACGCACACCAGAACTCACTTATCTAAGTGTTAGAAGACACAACAGCTGTCCCCCGAGACGGGCCTGCTGACCGCTCTGCACGCCCCCTTCAGAGCGCGGGTCGGGGGTCTGTGCCGGGATGGTCATGGGGGGGGGTGGCCACTCAGGCACGCCTCCTGTCACAGGACCCCTGGGAGTCTAGTGCAGCCAGGGCCATGGAGCGTGGCCGCCTCCCTGGGTCACAGGGCCCAGCTCCTCCAGGAAGCCTTCCTGGACTTTCCGTGCCACATCTGCCTGGCTCAGCCTCCTTCAGGCTTGTGCTGCCCCGTGGTGCCCCCTCCTCTCATCTCACAGCTCTGCCTCTGGGCCCCACCCGAGTGCTCCCGCACGGACACCAGGGAGAAGCGAGGTGATCCAGAGGGTTGGGGGCTGAAACACCAGGGCTCCAGCCTGATGGAGAACCCGGGGTACTCCGGCCTCCCGGGCACGGGCCTCCCGCTGGGCCTCTGCCTGCTCCCCAAGGCGGCCCTGGCCCCACTCCCAGCCCTCTCCTGGGGATCCCCAGTCACTCCCGGCCTCTCTGCCCTCCTTGGCTCCCCGTCTTCTTCGCCAGCATCTAAGTGGCCTCACGGCCGCCTCCCTTTTGCTCCCCGTCCCGGCTTCCTGCCCCTCATGGGCCGTGATCAGGGGGCGCTGACCGCGCCGCTCTTCACACAGTGGGCCGCTGCGACAGGGAGGGGCCACGCAGGCCCTGCCAGACCTGTTCCAGCACAGAACACGCTTGGACTTGAACGCTCTCTGCAAGTTTGTTTCCCAGTTACGTGATTTTTACCACATCCTGCAAGACAGATGCTGGGCCCTGCCTTCAGTTCAAGGAACGGTGGTCTACACGCGCCTCCCCCGTCAGACCTCCTCCAACCTGAGTTCCAACCCAGCCAGGCTGCAGCTCAGCCCTCGTCCTCAGCCCTGACCCTTGCCTCTCAGTAGGTTGGTGGTGCAAGTCCCGCACCGTAGTACAAGTCTGCCAGGCACCCCCTTCCCAGCTCACCCTCCTCATCTACTCTGTTCACGTGTGGTGGTGGGATTCACACACCTTACAGTTCCCATCTCAAAAGCACACACCCTCAGTGGTCTCAGAGTGTGCGGAGCCGTGTGGCCACCATGCCAGTTTTAGGCCTGGTGGTACAGACAGTAAAGAATCTGTCTGCAATCTGGATTCGATCCCTGGGTCAGAGATCCCCTGTAGAAGGGAATGGCTACCCACTCCAGTATTCTTGCCTGGAGAATCCCACGGGACGGAGGACGTCATGGACTCCACAGGGCAGCAAAGAGTCGGACACGACTGAGAGACTAACACTTTCACCCCCCAGCCCCCCAAAAGAAACCCTGTTCCCCCACCTGTCACTCCCCAGCCCCCTGCAGCCACTGACCGGCCCCTTGTGTCTCCGAATCTGCCTGTTCTGGAAACTCCACGTGCATGGAATCACACACCCCGTACCCTTGGGGTCTGGCTTCCTCACTGAGCACCCGCCTCCCAGGTGGGTCCAGGCCAAACGTGTGACACTTCTCATTCTTTCCTATGGCTCAAGAGCACCATTTACGGACACCCTGTGTTCAGCTGACCCGTTTTCCCACTGGCGGGCTGTTTCCGCCTTTTGTCCGTTGTGGTGAAGGCTGCTGTGAATGCGTGTGGACAAGTTTTTGCGTTGCCAGCTACAAACGGGCACTTGTCATCTACCTCCACAAGGATTAAACTGTGACCGCTGCAGCTGCTGACCTCCGCACTCCCCGAGAGGAGCTCAGGGCGGAGATCAGGAATGCGGTGCTCTGCATCCTGGGAAAAACTGGCAGAAGAGGTCTGCGGATAGTTAGGTATTTTCAGGAGGTTTTATGAGCCCGATTCTTGCATCTTCTTGTATCTAGAAAAGCGCTATAATCCTGGTGATGCCTGCTCTTCGTGACCAGCAGAAACCTTCTGCAAAAAATATGTGCTTTATTGCATGTATTCCCCCTTTCACCAAAATCGCACAAACACTGACCTTCCCCTCTACCTCTTTGGAGCGAACGGTCTCTAGGAACTAACTGAGGGCCTGTCTCCCAAGCTGCGGTCCTCATTTTGCCCCAAATAAAACTCAACACACAACCGTCACGGCTTGTACCTTCTGCAGTCGACACAGGGGAGATGTGTTTTCATTCCTCCTGGAGAAAGAACTGGGATTCCCCTGAGAGTGGGGCTGTCGGCTCACAGGACAGCTCTTGTTTAATCAGGACCATTCTTCTGAAGCAGCTGCTTCCCGTCACCTCGCGGCACTGGTGTGTGAGGCTCTGATTACCCACATCCTTGGCAACACTTGCGATCATCTGAGGCCCGACTGCAGCCACGCTGCGGGGTGGGCAGGGCGTCTCATTGTGGGTTTGACATGCAGGTTCCTGCTAACTCACGAAGGCTGGCATCTTTTCAGGGGCCTACTAGCTATTCATGTCCGTCTTCTTTGAAGAACTGTCTACTCAGGTCCTCTGACAATTTTCAAAAAATTGTGTTAAGAGTTTTCTCATTTTTGAGTGGTAGTTCTTTATATGCTCTGGATAAATGTCCCGTATCCGATCCACAATTTGCAAATGTTTTTCCGTTCCGTGGGCTGTCTTTTCGCTTCCTCCATGGTGTCCCCTGAGGCCCCAAAGCTTTTCGCTGGGACGAAGTCTCATCTAATCGATCTTCCTCTGCTGCTTGTGCTCCTGGCGTCCTACGTAAGGATCTTTTGTGAAACCCAAGGCCACAAAGAGTTCGCTGTTTCCTGCTGTGAGCTCTAACGTCTTAGCCCGTGAGGACTAAGACGCTGATCCACCTGAGGTCGTCTGCGTACGTGGCGTGGGGCGGGCAGCTGCCTTCATTCTTCTGCACGTGCAAATCCGGGTGTCCCAGTGCCGCCCGCTGAAAAGACGTCTCATTCCCCGTTGAGTGGTCTTGGCGTCCTTGCCGAAAAGCAGCTGGAGCGCCGTGAGGGTTCATTTCCGGACCCTTGACTCCTTGCATGTACCCATGAGGAGCCTCCTCGGGCTCCATCCGGAAGCTTCTTCTGGGTCTTCACCTGATCCCGAACCACAGCAGCCGTCTGGGCCCAGACCCCTCCAAACCCACCTCCGCACGCTACGCTGACTGTGCAGGGCCCCTCAAGGCCACCTCTGGACCCTCGAGCCTTTAAACCGCCGGGAAGGGGCCAACGGACACGAGGCCGGGGCCCGGGCTCTCCTTCCCTGGCCCCCTGGGAAGGAAAGGGCCACAACGTTGCCTGGAGGCATCCGGCCCCTGCTCGGGAGCACAGGGCGTGGTGCCTGGCGGACAGGCAAGCTCCCGGCAGGTGTGGCGGGCACCAGCATCGGCCCCTGCAGGGCCTTTGGAGAGCCTGGCCAGGGACCCTCCCCAGGCCGCGCCAGTCCCGGCTACGACCTGCCGAGGGCCGCGGTGGCTCTCATAACAGGCCTGCCCACCGCCGCCCACAAGGCTCCCGTGTCCCCGCCGGGCCCGCCTGAGGCTCTGCCCTTGCCTCCCTGCCCGGCCGAGGCAGCGCGACTCTGGAAGCACCTCCGCCCTACCCTCTGCCCGCGCCCGGCCCGGGCACCACACGGCTTCCCCTGCTTTGATTCCTTTCAAAAGAGTTTCGGGAGAATTCAGCCGGTGCGGGGAGGACCTCTCTTTATAAGGAAAGAGGCCAGTTCAGGGAGGTGGGCCGCTCGTGGATGGACGGCCTGCTGCGTGCTGGGCGGGGTGCGGCCTGGGGACGGGGCCTCGGGCCTCCCAGGGGTGCTGCGGGGGCACCGGGGGGCCTGCCGGGGGGCGGGGCCCCCGCAGCCTCCGGAAGCAGCAGATTGAGGGAGGAGGCGCCCACCGGGGGGTGGGGGGTGCAGCTCTGTGTCTGCAGGGGCGGTGGGTTTGTCTGCTTGAGAACCTCCCCCCCGACGGTTACAGAGTGGGAGCGACCCCAGGCGGGGGCACTGGGTCACCTGGATTCAGGATTTGGGGGGTGGTTTCAGCTTGTCGGGGAACAGTTCAGGTTGTGAGACGTGGCCAGGAGTGCCCATCTGACCACCAGCCTCTCCTTTCACAGAGACGCTCTCCTGGTGAGCTTCTGCCATCCTTCAGTACCCTGCTCACATGTGCCTGTGGAGATGCAGCTTTGCCAAGGTCACACGCAGGAAGAGATGGCTGCACTCTGGGGTCCCACAGCCTGGACCCCAGCGCCCCAGCACCACAGGTACTAGGTCCTGGATACCCTAAGAGTCAATCTCCCTCCCAGCTCCCCTCCCTCCAGGAGCAAACG
Source organism: Hydropotes inermis (assembly GCA_020226075.1). Lineage (NCBI taxonomy): Eukaryota > Metazoa > Chordata > Mammalia > Artiodactyla > Cervidae > Hydropotes > Hydropotes inermis. The sequence continues at coordinate 1,618,283 of CM035292.1, forward strand.
CCTTCTCTGAGTGAGTGAGTGGGTGAATGAATGAATGAGCTAATAAATAAGTGAACGGAGACAGCTGGACTCTGGTATTTCAAGGTCCCGTGTTTACTGAACTCGGGGCGGGGGAGGGCCAGCACAAGCCCTCCCTCCCAGTTTAAGCCCCGCTCACACTGACCTCCAATCCCACCCCCCACCACACACACATGCAGAGCGAGTTTCCTCTTCACCGACACAATCCACAGGTGAGGAAACTTATTATGCACACAGAGCAAGCAAACAGAAAAGCAAAAATTAAATTAGATGGCAGCCTGGAAATGCCCACTGTGCAAAAAAATGCCAGCTAACTGGTTTGCGTGGCCTCCGCTGCAAACGGCCGGGTTTAATTTGGGTCTCTGGGACCCGGCTCCTGAGGCGCAGGGAGCTCGCAGGAGAGGGGTGCGGACGCGGTTTCGGATGAGCAGACCCGGATTCAATTAGTAATCAGTTCCGACCCGACTCCCTGGTAGGCGCGCAGAGCTAATGAGGAGAGTGGCGGGGAGCGGGGCCGTGAGCTCCCGCCAGGCCTGTGCCTCCCCGTCCCTGCCTCCCTCCTGGCCGGGAAGAATCCATCAACGTCAGCCAGAAGGCACCAGAAGGCCCTCCGGCCGCCTTGAGTTACAGGAGCTGCAGACACACGGGATGCGGGGACTTAGCCCAGCTCACTGGGGTCACGACGGTCCAACCGGGACCTGAGGGGCTGACCAGGTCCAGGCTCAGCATAGCGGCCTTGCGGAAGCCAGGCGTGTCCTCCCTCCAGAGCCCTGGCGATTGTTTCTGAGAAGGGTCCCAAAGGCGTGGATGCTAGACCATGCACGAGCATCCGGCTGCTCAACCACAGACCATCCACGGGAGGCTGAGGGTATAGATGGTCTTAACAAAGACAGACCAGGCTTCTTAGAGATGGAACCAGCTCCAGACCCTCAAAGGGTGCCAGCAGCCCTGGCAGCATCCTTCCACTCTCTCCAGCCCCAGACACGGCAGGTCCTGACCCTCCAGGCGCCCCCGACGGACAGGGTCCTGACCCTCTAGGCACCCCCAATATGCCCAGGGAGCCCTTCCGGACCAGCGGCCACGGCCACAGGCTGAGGGAAGTGCGGGGAGTCCTGGGGCTGCGGGCGGTGGTCCTAGAGACCCACGTGCCTCCGGGCAGCTCTGGACACCTCGGGCTCTGCGGGCGAGGCCCCTGCCGCCAAGGCGTGCAGGGCACCGGGGCCTGGACCTGAGGCTCTGCGGGCGAGGCCCCTGCCGCCAAGGTGTGCAGGGCACCGGGGCCTGGACACCTCGGGCTCTGCGGGCGAGGCCCCTGCCGCCAAGGTGTGCGGGGCACCGGGGCCTGGACCTGAGGCTCTGCGGGTGAGGCCCCTGCCGCCAAGGTGTGCAGGGCACCGGGGCCTGGACCTGAGGCCTCACCCAGGGCTTCCCTGTCCAGCTGGAAGCCCAGTGGGCCACAGCTCCGGGCCTCAGAGAGGCGGCTGCTGCCCTGGCCGGTTCCTCGGTCGGCTTGTCCCTGGGGGTGGGGCTTGAGACTGTGCTGGTCCCTTCCGTGGGGGCCTTTCTCTCTGTGGGGGCCTCCCTGGGACCCGCCGGATCCTCCGAGAGCCCCCCACTGGGATGACGCATCTCCACTCCCGATGCAGGACTCCCCCATTGCTGGAGAATCTCTGGCCTCGGTGCCCAGGGTTGGCCTGAGTCTGCATGCCTGTCACCTCTCCATCTCCTTCACCACCATCCCCCGTGGCGTGGTCAGAGCGGGGCGGGGGCATGGAGTGAGCACTCGGGTGGGGCCAGGAGACTGAACCAGGGGGCCTCCCCACGCCCCGGGTCAGAGCAGGGGGCTGGGGGGAGGCACAACTCTGGGGGGGTCAGGAGACTGAACCAGGGGGCCGGGACCCCAGAGCCCATGCAGAGGCCCCAGGGGAGCGAGGGCTCAGCTGGAAGAGCCCAGGTCCAAGTCCAGCTCCGGGTCCGCTGCCCCCGCGGGATGGACCGGCTGATACCTCGGAGCCGGCCTCACGGACTGCTGTGATCACGTCTCCCCCAGCCCCCTGCAGAACCAAGACCACCCACCCCAAGGAAGCCAGGCCACCACAGCAGGCCACAGGAGCCCCCAGCCCACCCAGAAGAGGGGGTCTGCCCCACCAGAGGCACGGGGCGGGCGGGGCCCCTGGCCTCCCAGCTCGCCTGCTGCCCCGCCCCCCACTGGTGTTGTCAGCATAACCCGGCTGGGCCACCGCGTCGGCCTCGGAATGCCCAGGCCTCCGGCTGGGCCCCCTGGCTCAGCGCCCCGCGCCCCGCACGGCACCTATGGCATCCCCTGCATCAGGGGGTGCACCCACGTTGGGGCCTGACGGAAGGTGAGGGTCTCTTCTCTCTGTGAAGACCGAGGATGGTCCCCAAGGCAAGGACGTTAGCAGGACACGTCTCGTCCCCCAGACGGCTCAGCCTCTGGGGAACCGCCAGCCCATCTCCCGAGTGCGTTGAGTGTCTCGGGAGCCCGGGGGACCTGCGTCACCTCACTGGGCCTGGGGTGCCTGACACCTGCCAGGCCCAAGGGCGACTGAAACCACACGGGCATTCAGGCCCCCTCACCCCACGGCAGCACCTCGAACTGCTCTGCCCACAGCAAAGCTGACCGGCCAAGAAACGCCCTCGGGCCACGTGGGGACCACGGTGCCCCAGCCCCCACGCCCACAGGCAGCCCAGGGTGTGGCTGCCACGATCCTGCTGGGGCCCCGTCTGGCGAGCAGGAGGCCCTTCTGGCGAGCAGGAGGCCTGGGCGGAATGTCCTGGACGGCCGGGGCAGGCGCCGGGGGCCCTGGGCTCTTACCGTCCACGCAGGCGGGCCGGGCTCGGGTGGTGCCCGCGATCTGCCCCTTTCTGCAGGCACAGCGGGCCGTCTGCCGGGCGATCGTCCTCCGCGGCTGGCTGCTGTCGCGGTCCAGCGTCACAATCTCACAGGTGCCGGCGGCCAGCTGACCTGCAAGAGACGCACAGGCGGGCTGAGCGGACGTGCCCTGGGGGCCAGCCCACACGGTGCCCACACGTGCCCACGCAGCGTGCACCCCCCAGGGAGGACCCAGCGCAGCGTGGGGATGGAGCCTGCTCCCCGAGGGACGTCTGAACTGCCGTCAGCCCTGCGCTGTGAACGCCGCCACGCAGGAGACCCCGGTGACCCAACCGATCACGCAGCGGGGAGCTGGAGGCCCTGCCCTCAGGACACAACGTTAACTGTGGCCCATCTCGGTCACGACCAGAAACGAAGGAAGGAAGGGACTGATCTCCGGGGCTGTGCAGAGCTTGGCAATGGGGGCCTGGGCTGACCTGGAGTGGGGGACCAGCCTGGACCCTCTCCCAGGACCTCTGGGGGCTGCGCTGGCCGCCATTGCACCGGGGAGAGCGGCCGCATGTGGTGACCTCCAGGCCAGGCCGCCCAGGGTCTCCTCTCCACCCCTGGTGGGCACACACACAGTTACACAGACGGTGCAAACACACACTCCACACGCCAGGCGAGTGCACACGGGACAGCGGACACGGGTGTAGGGCTGATGTGTGAACATGCCAGGGCCAAGAGGCACACAGAGGTGTGTGCACACACACGCACACACATTCACACGCACACACATCATGCATACTCACAAACACACACACGCACGCACACACTCAAACACTCACACACACACACCCCCTCCAGCGAGAGCAGTCGTGGCTCTGAGAAGCCGGCGTGGCCAGTGTCCCAGCAGCAGGCCCGCCCCGTAACCCACGAGCCCTGAGCGGTCACACAGACGGGCGGCCCAGCCGCTCACCCCACGGAGGCCACAGGTGCTCCGAGTCCCGCTGGTGCCCCAGGTCATCCCCGCCGTGACCCCAGGCACTGCAGAGATCCTGGCGACCCCCCAGGCCCCCCCACGGGCCAGCTCCTGCCCCGCCATGTGGCCATGGCCTCCACCAGGGGGTCCACCCACTCTCTGCCTCATTCTCATTCTCTCAGCAAATGATAAGCACCTACTGTATGCCGCCTTCTGCGTGGCCCTGGGACCGCATGGGAGAAAGTGGGCGGGACGCAGCCCCGAGGGGCCCTCCCAGCTCGGGGACACAGCCTCCTATGGATCCCAGTCGACCCCACGAGCTCAGCAGGGAGACAGGTCGGGATGCACGCGCAGCTCACGACAAGGGAGCCGCGGGGAGGTGACGCCCAGGAGCGGGGCCCCACCTGCAGGGGCGGGGGAGGCAGAGCCCACCCTGCGGGCGACCAGCTGGCGGCCCCGGGGCTGCTGGGCAGCAGTGTCCCCAGCCCTGGGGGTCCTTCTGAGGCACTGCGGCACCTCCGGGCCCCTCCTCCAGGCAGCCCACCGCCCTGACCCATCCTGCCCTTTTGTCCCTGTGGTCACCTCCAGGTCCACAGCCTTGCCTGGGGCTGGGTCCAGGGCAGCATCACACGAGCTGGCAGGACAGAGCGCCGGGAGTCGCCACCAGCTCCGCCACCAAGAGCTGCCAGAGCCGCCCTGACCGGGGGGAGCTGCCCTAACCTGGGGGAGCCGCCCTGACCGGGGGGAGCCACACCTGGGAGTGACTTCACCCAGGAGGCCCAGGGGTGTCTGCATCACCCGGCCCAGGGCTTGGAAAGGGCTGTGCGCAGTGACCCCAAGCCAGACTCCCAGGGCCCGTGGTTGGTGGCTCATGGGGCCACACAGGTGCAGGAGGACAGATGCGGGGCTCTGGGCACCTCCTCCCTGACCGTCAGGACGCCTCCCTTCCTGAGACGAACCCGTCCTCAGGTCAACACTGCACAGCCTCCTGAGGCTGAGGCTGCGGTGGCAGGTTTAACATGCTTGAGCTAATTACCTGCAAAATCACAGAGAACAACAGGACTGGGGCGAAAACAGACAGACGTGTTCGTCAGTCAGCAGACGCACAGAGGCAGCAGGGAAGTGTCCCGGAAGGACGAGGAGGGCGCGTCTGGTGACAGGCGGGGCACAGCCTGCAGGGCGCGGTCACGGCGCTCAGGTGAGGACGCAGGTTCGCGGGCTGGCCCCACACTGCCCTGTGTGGTCGGCCGTGGTGCGGGCTCTGTCCAGCTGTTATTTAAGCTCAACGGGGCCGCTCCGGTATCCCTGGTCCTCACTGCGGCCCACCCGGGCCCCAGGCACCTCTGGCCAACGTCAGCGGCGGGCAGAGGCCTGCGTCTCCTGGGGTCCCGAGCCCTGGTTGCTAATTAACGAAGCAACGAACCAACCAGCCACGCACTCACCACCAGAGCTGGGACCTGACCAGGGGCTGGCCTTGGCAGCCCAGCACGGGAAGCCCCTGCCCTGGGCCCCTCACGCCTCCGGGGCCTGGACCCTCACTGCCAGGGGGCAACCGGGCAAGACCACCGCCGGTGGCTGGAGAGGGTTTCCATGTCCGTGTGCCCAGCCCCAGGCGGCCGTCAGCCTGACCAGCAACCTCCCCCACCCCCACCCCGACCGGGAGCTATGACCTTGGACCACACCCCATGGAGCTGGGGGAGGGGAGGTCAAGGCCGCCAACAGCCCCATCCTGATTCCTCTGCACATGCAGCCACGCAGAGATGAGGCAGAGAGTGGGGCCGTGGGCAGCAGTCTGTGTCTGGGACCTGGTGTAAAGAGCAGTGACAGGCTGGGCACGGACCCCCCAGTTTTCGCCAGCATCCTGGGGCTGTGCGAATGTAGCCGCGGTATCAACAGGACAGCCCTGGCAGGGGCCGTGCTGCTCCCCGGGGCCCAGGGGCCATCCTTGCCCTGCAGCCCCGGAGGACCCATGTCTACCACCAGCGTCACAAGGCCTCCCGGCATCCTGCTCTACTCATGAGGCCACTGGGCACTGGATGAGGGTTCACTTAACAACTCAGACGGTGAAGCGTCTCCCTGCAATGTGGCAGACCCGGGTTCAATCCCTGGGTCAGGAAGATCCCCTGGAGAAGGAAATGGCACCCCACTCCAGTACTCTTGCCCGGGAAATCCCATGGATGGAGGAGCCTGGTGGGCTGTGGTCCATGGGGCTGCAAACAGTCGGACAGGACTGAGTGACTTCAGTTCATAACAACCTCATCTTAGCTTCACCACGGCTGCAAAGACCCTATTACCAAAGGCAGCCACTTCCCTAGGGACCAGGGCCCCCTGGATGTATTTTCAGGGATGCCATTAACCTCCAAAAGCAGGGAACCCGCCTCTGAGTGTAGAAAGCCCAAGGGGAACAGGCTGACCGGGATCCGTGAGCACACGCTCCTCCGTGTGCCTCCGGGAGACCACAGGGCCGATTTATTGACTTCTTCCCAGCGCAGAGCCGGGCACACACCCTCCGCCGTCTGTACACGCTCTCTCTCTGCTGCCCCGGGGTCTCCCGCCCTCATTTTTCACCCCTCGACTTCACGTTTGGGGTTGGCTGTCTGCAGACTCGGATTCCAGGCTTCTGCGTGGGCCTCAGCCTGCACTGAGACCATCCTCCCTGCTGGGCTGGGTCTCAGATCTCGTCCCTGACGAGCCCTGGAGGACGTCACGGAGGAACGCGCGAGCCCTGCTGCCTCACCCGTTGACACTGGCAGGCAGCAGGCACTGGGGCTCCCCTGGGCGTGGCCAGGACTGCTGGAAGCAAGCAGCCCACGTGAAGGGAACAGGGGCAGGGACATGGTGGGCCGGGCCCAGCACAGAGGCTCTGAGGGGCCCGAGGCGCTCGGGGGTTCTGCAGAAGGCGGCTCCGAGGCCCCCCGGCCACTGTCCCTGCAGCTGCTCCCCCCAGCCCAGCGTGGACCCGCCCGAGGCCCTCTGGGGCTCCGGGGCGAGAGGGCCTGTGTGTATACATGCGTGTGCCTGGGGGCGCGAGGGGTGGCAGGCTGCTTCTGTGAAGACGGAAAGAAACAAGACGCTTGCGAGGAGCCAGGCCGCAGCACCGTCCTTTAGCAAAGACCAGACGCCAGAGAGAAACGTAAGGAAAGAGTGCTCACCCCAGGGACGGGGCTGCCCTCCTGCAGTGCCTCCCTGGGCCCCGGAGGGCGGCCGCGGCCAGGGTGCCCGCGGGGCGGGAGAGAGAGAGGATGAACCACAGCTGCTGGGCGGTGGAGGCTGAGCCCGAGGAGGGAGCCCTGCTCGGGAGGGGCCCACCCTGCGGTGCTCACGGCCCTGTGGCTGAGTGATCCAGGCTGCTGACGTGACCCCAGGACCGGGGGCTGGGAACGCCCACCACCCACGGGGCCCCGGGGCCAGCAGCCCAGCACTGCCCCTGCCGGCCACGCTGGTCCTCGCGGTGCTGGGCTGGATGGGAGAGCGCTGCGCCCAGCCCTCGACGACCCGGCTGCATAGGAGTGCCATTCGCATCCCTGTCTCCACAGGTCTGGACAGAGAGCTCACAGACGTCACGCTCAGCCGCGGGACCCTGGCTGGGTGCCTGGGGCTCGGAAGGGACCCCGGGGAACATTTCTGTGGGCCAGGCCCCCACCCTCGGGGGCCTCCTGGTTCCCGGGGTCCTGCAGGCTGTGGACAGTCGCTGTCTTCTGGGTATTGAGGGGCGCAGCCTCCGCTGCGACGTTCTGGCCAAGTGAGTCAACTTGGCCCGGTTTCATTTAGTCCCTGCGCCAGGGCAGACAGGATGGCTGGACACCAGGCCCTCGATGTCCCCAAACCAGGGCGGCCACCACCCAGACCCCAAGCCCAGTCACTGGACGGTCCAAAGGCCTGTGACGCCAAACTGCAGCGCAGGAGCCACTCCTCAGGGGCGGGAGCGCTGTGTAACCTGGTGGAGGTTTAGGGGGGACGGGTGGTCCACATGGAGAGGGCAGCCAAGGCCAGCCGGAGGGGCGAGGGCTCCGCGGTGACTTGGCTGGGCCGGGTCCTCCCGGCAGTGCCCGCCCGCCCCCAGGTCCTCCCAGCAGCGCCCGCCCGCCTGCCCCCGTAGCCCACATCAGCCGCTTTGTCCAGGCTGCACCAAAGTCCACCTGGGAGGGTGTCCTGCAGGACGATGACAGCACAAGGTTCGGGCCGCCTGGACGGGCAGTCAGAGGGGACGGCACTGAGCGGCCACGGACGTCAGCCCGCGCCCACACGAGACCGAAACCAGGGCGGCGAGGCGGCCGGCGCTGACCCCCGGCTGGCTCACCGCTCGCCACACGTGTGGCGAGGAAGACCAGGGCCCGGGGCAGGTCCCGGACAGGAGGGAAGGACCCGGGTGACGAGGCAGCTCTGCCCTCGGAGAGGGTGCGGGCGTGCAGGGGCGCTGGCTGCGGGGATGGCCGGACTGTCCTGGGAGCTCCAGGCCCTGACCCTGCTGGTGCCGGGGCCCAGAGGAGAGAGGGCCGTGCCAGCGGTCAGCGGTCAGACCCAAGCCTGCAGAGGAGAGACTGCCAGCCACTCGCAACGGCCCAGAAGCATGGAGGACCAGATGCCAGCCAGGCGGGCGGACACGCTGCCACTCAGTGTCAACTTGACCTTTCCCCTCTGACCCTCTGTTCCACCGCCAGCCTCAGAGGCAGAGAGTCTGACGGTCTTGGCCACGCCGGGTGGTCAGCGCCCCTGTCCCGTCCTGCCCCAGTGACCCTGCCTGGCACTGCTCCACCAGGGACCCGTCAGGAAGGGCGGGGGTAATCGGGGGACAGGCCACGCTGATGGACAGATGGGCCTCAGGGCTCAGAGCATGACAGCCACCTTCTCCGAGCTTAAAGACTCTCTGTGGGTCAGCCCCTGGCCGCTCCCTTCAGCACAGCCGGGAAGCATCATCAAGGCTTTCCCAGCAAAGCCTCCGATCGTATGCAAGCCCCCAGCAGCCCGCTGACAACCCATCCCAGCCGGCTCCCCTGGTCGCTGCCCCTCCCGTCCGTGGCCACGTCCCGCCCCGAGCGCAGAACCCGGACGGGCTGGGACGAGGGCTTGTGGTGGCCCCTCCCATGGCCGGCGCACCTTCCGGAACCTTCTGTGCGAGGAGCCCCCCACGTGCCTCCCAGCCTGTCCCGCAGCCTCCAGACACGGGAAGGGTCCCAGGGAAGGAGGGGGCGGGAGGAGAGGGTCCCCTCACGGCCACCAGCTCCGGGAGTGGCCTTTGCTTAGAGATGCCCGCCCACCCAGCAGGCCCTTCTGAGATGCTTGACCGGGCGCCCCGAGGGCCTGGCCTTTTCATCTGCAGGAGGGACCTGGAATACGAAGGGAAGAAGGCTGGCTGCGAACCCAGCAGGGAAGCAGGTTCTCTGGGAACGAGACCAGAGCCTGCACACAATATCCCCCAGCGGTGCCAGGGTTGCCCCCACAGTCAGCCAGTGTCCCGCCCCGGCTGAGCCGAGCCCCCAGCACACAGGCTCACCCAGGCGCACAGAGAAGCTGCAGGGGTCTGCGTGACCCGAGCTGGCAGAAGCCACTGCGGGGCATCGGGGACTGCCCCTGCTGTCTGCACCACGGCCGGCCGGCCACCTGCAGAGGGCAGGGCGGCGCCCAGAGGCAGGATGCACGCTGTTGGGACGTGAGAGCGCAGAGCCGGCTGCCGAAGGGGCCGCGAGATGGAAACGCAGGAGCCGATGGAGGCCCCCGAGATGCCCCTACAGGCAACACGTGGGGCGATGGACGCCTCCCCCAGGAGCAGCTGTGGGTTCCCGGTTCTGGGCCCTCAGTCAGGCAAGGGAGGGTCATCAGAGGAGGCCTGGGCCGGGCCTGCAGAGGGCAGATGGCTCTAACGTCGGCTGTGGGCGTGTGGGTCTGTGCTCCGCCCTGGAGAACCCTGGGTGGGGACCAGGCCCACCAGGACTCACAGGCCTGGCACTGGCCCCTCCCTGCCCGCATCACCGGCCTTCCCGGGCCCCTGGCCTGCCCTCCTTGCCGTCAGAGCCCTGCTCCCCTCAGCTATGCTCCCTACAGGGGTCCACGTGGGGCCTGCCCCACTCACAACCATGCGCCGCCATGGAAAGGACACTTGCGGGCGTGCACCTGGTCACCCCGCCTTCCAGTCCTCCCCGTCTAGCTGGGAGGGGACGAGGAGGTCAGGGAGAGGACTAGTGGATATGCAGCCCACTCCCCGTGTCAGGACAGACTCCACAGGGGGGCGGGCGAGGCCTGCAGGTCAGAGCTGGATGCGCCCCCCAGGTGCCCTGTGACCTCTCCACCGGAGGGGCCATGTGAGCCTGGACGCCAGCAGCCAGGTCGCCCTGGGGGCCTCCAGGCACGTCTGGTGGGTGCTCTCTGCTGTCTCCTGGCCTGATGCTGAGCGGGGCAGACCCCACCCCTCCACCCCACACTCCTTGGTGAGCCCGCAGGGCCCATGTGGGGTCACAGCCTGGTGGGTCGGAGCAGACTCCTTGGGGAAAAGCAGCGGACCCCCAGCGGTTAAGGTGATGAGGATGTGCACAAGCCATTCGCTGCCATGGGCCTCCTTGCTAAGGTCACGCTGCCCAACGGGCTCCAAGGCCACAGACAGCAAGACCCAGAACTCAGAAAAGGGTTACAAATGACCCCATGTGGCCGGAAGAAACACGGCCCCAGAGAGGGCCATGCCCTCCTTAACTCCTTAAGCATCACCTTAACTGGCGGAGATGTGAGTGAGGGTCCTGAGTGTGGCGGCAGCGCTGGTACCCGTGGCATCGCAGGGTCCGTCTAGGGGGGCGGAGGGAGCCTGACCGCAGAGAGGGAGGTCAGGTGATGCTGGGCTCGGGGGCTGGAGGCAGGAAGCAGCCATGAGCCACAGAACTAGAGAAACACAAGGGACGGACGCCCTTCTGGAGCCCCTGGGGGGACCCAGCCCTGCCTGCACCTTGACTTCGGCTCAGGGAGACCCACGTCCGTCTGTGACCTGCAGGAGAGCAAGAGTGTGGTGTGTTCAATCTGCAGCCCAGGCAAACAGGCCCCGGCCAGTGGCCACACCGCCGCCACCAGACCCGGGACCACTGGGCGAGGCCGGCCGGCCGCGGGGAAGGGCCTCCAGATGTTGGTTCTGGGAGGCAGAGCCCGCGGCGAGTGGGCCAGTCCGTGTAGCCCACATGGCCCCCGCTCCAGGTCTTACTGGGGGAGTCAGAGGCAGAGGAGCCCCACATCTGGGTCCTGGAGAGCTCCCTGCCCAGCTTGGAGACACTTCCTCTGGTGTGGACAGCCCCGCCCCCGAGGACAGGTGGGCAACAAGGACGGAGCTGGTCAGCAGGACGTGGTCCCTGCCAGGAACCCAGGTGGCCTGGCAGAGGGGCCAGCATCCCGGAATCTCCCTGGCAGGTCTCGTCCACAGCAACGGGGCTCAGGGGACCCTCAGAAGTGGCTGAGGCTCCAGGGACCCGGTGAGGGGGCAGAGCGGGTGTCTGGGGACTGACCTTCCCAGATGTCCCCTAAGGCAAGCACGAGACCCCCCTGTATTCTGAGCACAGGCCCCCGGCTGGAGACTCCGCAGGGCTCCTGTCTGCCCCACCCCTCCGCAGCTTGCTGGATCTACCTGACATCTCGGGTGTAACCTTCCCCCCAGCAAGGGGGGACGGTCCAGGGTCCAGTCCAAGGCTCCCCGGGCTGGCCCGCGGCCTGGCTGCCTGGTTTCAGGCCGAGAAGCAGGGAGCGAGAGCCTGCTCCCAGGCAGACTGTACTGTCTGCCGCTCCCCAGCACACCACCTGCCTTTACGGACGGTGAAGGGGGCCTAGCACGTCCACCGTTCTCCTTGAGGCAGCGCGCACGGCCCCGAAACGTCCGTTACAAAGCGCCCGGCCGGTCCAGCTGGCTCCCCGTCAATTACCCCGCGGATGTGTCTGTTAATGAGGCGAGCGCGGCTGGCGGGTCCCTGCGGCCCCGGGGCCGGCCCGAGCTGGACCGGAACGCTGCTGGCACGGCATCGTAAACACGGGGTAATTACGCTGCCGTTTACGACTTCGCAAAGGTCGATAAAAGGCACGCAGCATCACCCTGCATCGGAGCAGCCCAAGCCAGAGACGCCAGAGAACCAGGCAGACCCCTGCCTCGGGGCCCCACCCCTCCAGGTCTTGTTCCCCGCCCCCCACGGCGCCCTGCGCAAGTCAGAGCCAAGCCTGGAGATGCCAGGAACCGTGGCCGCCCCTGCAGCCAGGAGCCCAGCACCGACCTACCAGAGTGGCCCCGGAGAAGTGGCACCGGCTGCGTCAGCAGCTCTGGGAAGACCTTGGCTGGGCCTCTGGGCTCTGTCCCCGTCCCCACCCCGGCCCCCCAGGGCCCTCACCTCGGGCAGGGTCTGACCTCTCCTGGCCCCACGCCCCGCACCACAGACAGGACACCCCGGGACTCCAAGGCACCTGGAGACCAGTGGAGTCACGGGGTCACGCTGGGTGGTTCCCTGGATGGGGCTGGGTGTCCAGCGGGACCATCCAGCTCGTCTCTGGTGAGAAGGGGCCCTGCGAGAGGTCCCCCTGCCCCACCCGTCCAAGACGCTGCCGCCGTCGCCCTTGCTCCTGGGACGCAGCATTGCTGTTCGCAGGGACTGCCTCTGCCGTGAGCAGGGGGGCTTCCGGCAGGTGACGGGAGGACTTGGGCCACGAGGTCCCCATAGGGCGGTCTGTCCCTCCCATCCTGACCCAGAGCTTCTCCCCGGGGTCCTGGCCTCCAAGCGCCCCAGCTCAGCCTGTGGCCCAGGCAGAGCCAACTCCTTTTCCAAGAAGAGGAAACAAAGAAATGGGCTCAGCCGCCCCCAGAGGCTGACCTCAGCAGCCTGTAGATGCACCCCTGCTGTGGGGTGAGACCCCCCTTCAAAGTCTCGGCTACCTGAGGAGAGTCCACAGGGTTCTAACGCATCAGGATGCTAAGCCACCCCCAGCCACCTCCAGAATCGGGGTCTCCAGGGCGGCCTCAGCCACATGCATGTTTCAGGTCAGAGGTTGGAGCCTCTGCAGCACTGGCCAGCAGGCCCGACAAAGGCGGGAGCATCTGAGGACCTGGGGCTGTGCTCGCTTCTTGCTGCGGCCTGGGGCGCTCAACAGCTGTCACAGCAGGGCCTCCAGACTGGCAGCCCAGGGACAGGCCCCCAGGGAGCCCATCCCCGCCGCCTGCGCCCTGGGATCCAGTGGCCTTCGACCTGTGCCTGCTTCCAGGTCCCCACCCGCCACACAGTCCTCCCCACGGATGTGCTGCTGAGCCTGCCTGCCGCTCAGCAGGCCTGTCCACTAACTGCTGTTGGCACAGAGCAGGGACTGTCCACAGGCATGGATGAATGGATGGGTGGGTGGATGGAGGAATGGGTGGATGGATGGGTGGATGAGTGGTTAGATGATGGATTGATGGACAGACAGATGGATGGGTGGATGAATGGGTGAATGGATTGATGACTGGATGGATGGATGGATGGGTGGATGATGGATTGATGGACAGATGAATTGATGAGTGGATGGATGAGGGGCTGATGGACAGATGGATGGATGGGTGGATGAATGTGTGAATGGATTGATGAGTAGATGGATGATGAGAGGATGGATGATGGATAATGAATTGATGGACAGATGGATTGATGAGTGGATGGATTGATGAGTGGATG
>CM035292.1:1639155-1656178 GCA_020226075.1 Hydropotes inermis
CATCACCATCATCACCACCAGCATCACCATCACCATTATCATCCCCATTACCATCATCACTAGCATCAGTCTCACAGACATGCGCTTCCCGGGCTGGCCAGGTGCCACTGGGCCTCTCCCACCTCAGGCTCTGCTCCTTGCCTCTCTCTTTGAAGATGGCCTGCCTCCACCACTCCTTCAGCCCTGCCTGTTTCCTCACGGGTCCCCTGCCCCGGCCTTCTCTCCATCCCTCACTCCTGTGCCATCCTAGGGCAGGGGTTCAAGAAGAGTCCACTGGAGAGGCTCCAGCTCACAGCGCTGGCATACTGTTGGCACAAAGGCGAACAGTAGGGGAGAAGAAGGAAGCCTCTGCCAAGAAGTCACCCATCCCAGGCTCAAAGAGTCCACAGCCAAACCCTCCTTCAGCCCTGGATGTGGTCTCCATGACAACCTTGAGCAGCTTACCACTGAGGAGCACCCAGCGGGCACCCTGTGGGCGTGGACAGGCTGCTGGTGCCCAACAGGGACCAACTTCACCCCATGGGACCAGGTGCCCCAGTGAGCCCACGTCCTGGCACCATCAGTGGTCAGACAGAAGCAGCCAGGACCGTCCTACGTGCCCCAGGGATGCGCCAGGCATGTCCACCATGTGTCATGACCCTGCCTGGCCATGGGCCTCCTACTCGGCCAAGGACCCCAAAGCTGGGTGAGCTCTGGGCTTCAGTGACCCCAGTAGCCGAGAGGCAGAGGGGCCCAGCCTCAGGACACCCTGCCCCAAAATGCATTCTCCCGAAGTGACATCTGGAGGCTGTTCATCACTAAGGCCTAGGGCCCGCTTCCCCGTGGGGTGTGTGTTGCTGATCATCGGGGTGGCTGAGATGTCACAGTGAAAATTGCCCTGTGTCCACCACCTCAGTTTCAGCCCTGGTGGTGCAGACAGTAAAGAATCTGTCTGCAATCTGGGTTCGATCCCTGGGTCAAAGATCCCCTGTAGAAGGGAATGGCTACCCACTCCAGTATTCTTGCCTGGAGAATCCCATGGGACAGAGGACGTCATGGACTCCACAGGGCAGCAAAGAGTCGGACACGACTGAGTGACTAACACTTTTACCCCCCAGCCTCCCAAAAGAAACCCCGTTCCCTCACCTTTCACTCCCCAGCCCACCGCGGCCACTGACCGGCCCCTTGTGCCTCCGAATTGGCCTGTTCTGGAAACTCCACGTGCATGGAATCACACACCCCGTACCCTTGGGGTCTGGCTTCCTCACTGAGCTCCACACTTCCCAGGTGGGTCCAGGCCGAACGTGTGACACTTCTCATTCTTTCCTACGGCTCAAGAGCACCATTTACGGACACCCTGTGTTCAGCCGACCCGTTTTTCCACTGGCGGACTGCAGCCCTCTGCCTGGAAGCCCCCACACCCAGCGTGTCCCCAGACACAGGAGCCAGAGCCAGGGTCCTCTGCGCCCCCAGCCCCTCGGGGTTCCCCCTGCAGCTGCTCAGATGGCAGCCAGCCACAGGAAGACCTGCAAGAGAAGCCTGGAGCCCAGAGTGAAAACCGCGGATGATAAAAGCTATGTTCTAGGAAACAAAGCCTCCCATCCAGCAACACAGAGGGGCTGGCAGGTCTGCGAGCTGGTTTGGGTCAGCTCAGTGCCTTCTGCCCAGTACGCCCTGTGCCCAGGGAAGGTGCCCGCGAGGGCACAGTCTTGCAGTCTTTCTCCCAAACTGTGTGCAAAGTCAAAAGTGTTACCTATGTCAATACATCACCTGCTCAGACACACACACACACACCCCACAGTAAAGGCATGTGAATGCACGCACACGTGTATATGTACACAAAGACACACACACACACTTTTAAAGGATGAAAACCAAGGGTGAACATGCCTCATTGGACAGCACAGATGTGGCTGCAGAGGCCGCTGACAGCCTTGCTTGTCTGCAAAAGCCTTCAAGCAGCCTCTGCTCTGAAGCACGTGGCGGGTCCCTATGCCCCACCTGCTGGGACCCCTCCCTGGGCTGCCGCCCCCTGGGGACCCTGTGTCCCTGCACACCCCCCTCCTCCCCAGCTCCGGGCTGTCCCCAACGCCGCTCCAGGCCCCCTGCCTGCCCGCCAGCTCCCTGGGGGCACCCCATGGTCACCAGTGTGGACCATGTGCTCACTGCTGCCTCATTCCACCGGAGTCTGGAGTCTGGCAGAGACCGGGCACTCCAGGGCCGCCCCAAGAGGAGGAGCTTGTGACAGGGGAGAGCCTCGCGCGTGGCCGTGCATGGGCAAAGGCCCAGATGACCAGCAGAGCGCCCCGCCTGTGCACGGAGCTGGGGGTGTCCGCCACCCCCAGGCAGAGGTTCTGGACCCAGAGAGGGGAGCAGGGTGCCTCAGGCAACACCTGCAGACTCGGGGCAGACTGCCGCTGGCCGTGAGGGTGGGCACCAGGGCTGCAAGCCTCGCTGACAGGATGGCCCCCCTGACGGGCAGTGCCCAGCTGAAGCAGACCAGCCTGGGGGAGGGGACAGCACAGCGCTTTCACACCGGGGGGCACCCCGGACCGCGGACACCTTGGCGGCCGATCGCTGAGCACGCTGTCCCGGCACGTGTGGGGCTGGGAGCTGCCCGCTAGGCACGCCACGGCCCCGGACTTCCGAGCGGCATCCAGCCATCAGGCCCCCCGTCCACAGGCCGTGTCACCAGCAGAGCTGAGCTTCCCTGCCCCTGATCCCCGCCAACCTCTACCCTTGCTGATCCCCGACTCCTGCTGGCCTGCCCTGAGGGCACCTGTCTGGGGATGAGCCCGTCACCCGGACGGCCCAGTCAGGTGGAGGCCCGAGCAGAACACAGCGTGGCCCCACCCCGGCCTGCAGGCTCGCTCCCCGTCCGTCCGAGGGAGGTGGGAGACCGTCTGGGTGGAGAAGCAGAGAGGAGGGCCGTCCCCTCCTGAGAGGCGGGTCTATTACTGGCCCTTCACAGGGAACAGTTATGTCAGCACCGCATTCCAGTGTTAAAGGGAAAAAGCGGTTGTAAGATAAAATGCTGGCGTCTCAGCTCTATCCTGTCCTGGGTCATAAATGCCACACTACAAAGCAGGGCAATAGAGACACAGCCTCGTTACCGAGGAGGGGAGATCCTGAGTCCCCTCCCGTCCCCGCCCCCGGGGACCCCAGGGAGTGCTCATGGCCATGGCCAGGCCTCGGAGAGGCAGGCGCTGGGCCCAGGAGCTGCAGCCCGATGGCTCGCGGTCAGACGAGAAGATGGCAGATGATGGAGCAGGGGAAACCGCCCTGGGCGACGCGCAGCAGCGGACACGGGTGGCCGTCCGCCTGCCAGACCACGCAGCGCACACCAGCAAGACGACAGAAGCCCCAGGAGGACTGCAGACCCGGGTAAAAATAACTCGGGGACGTCAGCTCATCGCTCGTGACGGACACCCCCCCGCAGGTCAGGTGGGGAGCAGCATTCCTGCGGTGGGAAGGCGTGCGGGGGTCCCTTTCTATCCGCTCACATCTCCTCCAACCCTAAAACTGCCCTTGTAAAAAGGGGACATCACATTTTTTTAAGTGATAATATAACTACGTGGTTCTTGCCCTTTGACCGAAATGAGAACGTGCCTTAATTTTCTTCTTTGTTGTGGTAAAATGCACGCACAGAAAGTTTACCATTTTAACCATACAGCTCGCCACCATGAAGCGCCTTCACGCTGTGTACGACCATCTCCACCATCGTCTCCAGACTTTCTCATCCTCCCCAACTGAGACTGTCCCCCTGAAACATCCTTCCCCTCCCCTGCCTGCAGCCCGGGGCCCCCACTGCCTACTTTCTGTCTCCAGGGAAATGACGGCTCAGGGACCTCACGTCGGTGCAATTGGACATGGCTGGTCCTTCTGGGTCAGGCTTGTTCCCAAGTCACATGGCGCTCTCAAGGTTCATCTGTCTTGTACCAGGCATCGGGGTTGCATCTTCTTGAGGGCTGTGTAGTATTCCCTCGTGTGCCGAGACCTCGTTTATCCACTCATCTGTGCAGGCACGTCCAGAACGTGCCTTTGGATGGAGCCAGCGAGGCCAGTTCCCCACCCCGGCCGTGTCCCCCAAGCCCAGCACCAGGTCTTACCCTCGGTGACCAGACAGGAAGGCCAGCCCGGGTTCTCCCCACGTCCCCGGCCCTCCCCAAAACAATTTATCTCAGCAACTTTCAGGAAAACAACACCTTTTTTTTTTTTAAATTAGATGAAAAAAAAAATCTGCTGGCGCGCGACCAAAATATCTACAGATTAGTGGGCTTTGAAATCTCTGTGCTCGCTCCCTTGTTAAACCAGGGAAACCAGGCACTGCTTTCAAGATACATTTCAAAAGCTTCGCAACGTGCCTTCTCAACACAAAAGTTAAGATTTAAACAGTAATACCACTAATTCCCCCGCAATCGAGCTTAAATAGAGCCGAATGGGAGATAATGAATGTCCTGTAGGAATCACGTGGAAACTTGCATTATCACACGTAACGATTTTTTTTCCGCATAATCTTGCCACTTAATAAGGCTACACCATACCGTGCAGGAGGAGTTTTAATGGATGCTGCTCGGAACTTAGCTGCCGTTGAAGACTGTCTCTGTTCTTAAAGGATTAGCGCCCGGCGATGCTGGGGGCCTTGTAGACACTAATTAACCAGCGCGAGGAGGTGGGTGGGTCCCACCAGGCTCCCAGGGGCACAGATTCGCTGGTGCTCACTGATGCTGAGACTCACCACCCGCGGCCCGCCCAAAGAACACCGCCATGGTCTCTGCGGCCCCCCACAGACTTGGACGTGGCCCAGTGGCTCTGGGCTCCCCTCCCTGGAGGATCTGTTTCCTGCCAGTGGCAACGTGCTGATCCTCAGGACAAAATGCATCCACCTCCCCAGCTTTTCCGTGAGGTCAGACCGCCCTCAGGCCATCAGCCGCCTTCGCTCCTGGAACCCGCCAGCTGGGGCTGACGGCACGACTGTGTCCACTGGAACAGAGGCGCCCGGGGAGGGGACAGGACGGGGACAGGGAGTCCTCTGGAGCCGGCCTCCGCTCAAGACCCCCGGGTGGCCCCCCAGCCTGGGAAGGTGGCAGGAAGGCCCCCTGCAGGTGGGGCGGTGAAGGCTGGAGAGGCAGGTGCACGCGTGGAAACACTCTGGGGCCCCGGGGCTGAGTGCGGCCCGGCTCCCCATGCGCCTGGCACGGGGCTCAGGGAAACCCTGAATTCCAGACTCAAGGACCTGGGGCTTGTGCGCCCAGGGCCGACGGGGACAGCCGCTCCAGACAGGCCTCTGGCCGAGCCGCCTGTGGCCGAGGGAGCGCTTAGGCCCGCCCGGGGCACTCAGCCCACCTCCAGCTCCACCCCGAGGCTGGATGACCAGCTGGAGCGTGTTCTGTGGTCTGAGTGGTCGGAGCCCCACGCCGAGGGGTCCACCCATCACCTACAGCACTGCCTGCATGCTGGGCCCACATAGGTGGCAGGGACCACGAGGGTTCTCTGGACACCCACAGAGGCAGCAGGATGTGCGAGGCAGCTGCTGACGGGAATGGGGGACCGCCGACAGCAGCTCCCCGACTATTGGGAGGAGCCCTGGGTCCCCAGGTGCCAGCCTGTATTCAGATAGACACGCACTCATCACGGAGAAAACCAAGAGGTTCCCTGCACGTGTAAGGCCTGCAAGGCACCCCCCTGCCCGCGTGCCCCAGGCTCATCTCATGGGCCCTCTCGAGGGGTCAGACACACAGAGGCCTGCCGTCTTCTGGGCAACCTGCAGGGCTATGCCTGGCTGGGTCCCTGCCACCCCCAAGGCCGCGGGGGCCCCTGGGGGTCATCCCGGTGAGTCCCCAGTGCCCCAGGAACACAGGAATCCGTCTGTGGGGAGAGGAGGACCGCTTCCAGGGCCTGGGGAGGGTCCGCAGGCCCCCCACACACAGAGGCTGGCAAGATGCTCCTGTTTTCTGGCATTCATCATCATCAGCCTCCTAGGAAACCATGGCTCTTTGAAAGAGGACTTGGGTTGACAAGAAAAATAACAAAAATAGCTAAAAGAAGAGCAGCGTGGATCGAGGGCGTATGCGACGCAGGCATGGTGGTGTGCGCTCCTCCCCCTCCCAACCTCACGCCACAGCCGGGGAGCAGCCGGGGGGCAGCCGGGAGCACCCCCCCTTACAGACTGGGAAGGGGGGCCCAGGGAGTGAGCCACAGCCGCAGCTGGATGGGGCCCAGGCTGGCTGGTGGCGACGACCCCACGGGGCCCTGTGGTTGGGCTCCCAGCTCCCCGGGCACCTGCCCTGGAGGCGGTGTGGGGGCAGGGGGCTGGGAGCAAACAGCACGCTGTCCTTCCAGTAGCGGGGCCCCCTCGGTCATGGGGACACTGACCAGAGCGTCCGATGGAGCGTCTCTCTCAACCCGGTAACTAGACAGACTCAGCCCTGCCAACCCAGGCCCCAGTCTTTCCCCATCCCTCAGCCCACCTGCACAGGCCCCCAGGCTGGTGAGCCCGTTCTGAGGCCCCACCGGTCACGTGCATGGACAGCCCCCGTGAGCCTTCAGCCGCACCCGTCTCCCCACCAGATATCCACTCCTGACACGCGCCAACGTCATTCTCTGAGACCCACGCAGCCCTGAGCGAGCCCCTGCCCAGCCCAGCCCTCAGTTTCCCCATCTGTACAATGGGCACTCGGTCCCACCCGGCACCCTCCAGCACCTCCACCTCCAGCGTCTGGGGGAACCGGTCCTGAGGCTCCCTTTCAAACAAGCCCCGAGCCTGCCGGGGACACGGGTGTGGGCCCAGGCCGGCCTGTGCACACGGGGTTCCCCAGGGCAATTCCACGGGAGACAGCGTGCACACGGGCGATGCTGCGGGCCAACCGCCTGCTCCACTCCGGACGCTACCTGGGTCCACGAGGACACCCCCAACCGTGGCTGCAGGCAACATGGCTGTTCTGCCTCCCCTCCCTTACCCAGCAAGCTCCCACGACGACCCCGCGTCCAGGATGCCGAGGGTGGGATCTCCACCAGGGACCAGATTTCACACACGATCTCCCCAAGGGCTCTGCCCAGCAAGCCCCAAGACAGCAACCCCCCAAGATCAGCCCCAGGAAACACAGGTGGCCTAGGGCTGGGGTAAGAGCGTGGGGAACGCTCCCTCCGCTGCGTGTCCTGCTGAGTGCCCCAGGAAATTCTGCTGACCCTTGGGCTCCTGCGCCCCAGAGCCCCGGGGCCGGGTCCAGCCACTCAGCCCCCAGAATGCAGCTGCGTGAGGGCTGGGGCAGGACGATGCAGGGACGCCCCCAGCGGCCACCTGCCCGCCGGCCAGGGGCCGTGTTGAGAATCTTCAGCCCAAGGTGGGGGAGGGGGCGCAGGCGGCAGGGACCCCAGGTGGGGCGGGGGCTGGACCAACGGCAGCCCCTCCCACTCACTGTCCGGAGCCACGGGATGCTCGGTGCTCGGGGGCACCTGCTGTCTGGACCCGCGGCCGCCCCGGGCCCAGGCACAGACAGCGCCGGCACTCACGGGCACAGACCGGGAGGAGGAGAGCCCCGACTGGCCCGAGAAGCCACGGGCTCCCACCCAGCACTCGGGGGTGTGGGAGTCAGTGCCAGACCGGACTGGACAAGCTGGTCTCTGGAAGGAGGTCAGCTCAGGACCCAGAGAGCTTCACCCCAGGGCCCCCGTGGGAGCACTCCCGCCCCCCAGGGAGCCCCACCACGTCTGCAGGCGGGCGGACACTGGCTATGCCTGGGCCACAGGCAGCGCCACACTCCCGGTCACTCCTCCAGCAGCTAAAGGGCGCTCCGGACAACGAGTCTCACCTGACCCTGCACATGGCCACCTCCTGGGTTCCTGTCCCCACCCCAGGCCAGCAGGAGGCCTGTGTCCCCAGTGAGGGCGCCCTCAGGACCTCCCCCACCTCTGCGCCTGCCCCCACTGCACAGTCAGAGCTTGAGGCATCTCCGGCTGCCTTCCAGGTAGACGGCTGCGTCAGAGGCTGTCTGATGATGGGGAGCAGGACCCTGGGGGGCAGGCTGTGATGGGGCCTTGTGTCCCTTTCCTGTCCCCCAGTCTCTGGCTTTAATGGTGCTCCTCACCCAAGAGGAACCACCTTCCCTTCTAGAAGATTCCTCAGGCAGAGTATCCCCCCCACCATGAACACCTTCCCAGCCTCAGTGAGAAGATAACTGAACACCCAGAAGTTTGCTCTCAATGCCAAGACACACACTTAATGAAAAAAAAAAAAGAAGAAATACGCAAGGTTCAACCAAAGTGAGTCAGCTCGTCAGGATGACTCAGGAGCTGAGAGAATGAACGATACGAGACACATTTTGAATAACGTGCCGGGAAACTGCTAAGCTGGCAACCGACTATTCCAAGTGGAATCAAACGTGCCTTGTGGGAGGCCAGGCACCAATGCCAAAGTGGCTTTCACAATTTTCTTTAAAAAATGAAAGAAAAGAAAAAACAACTAACTTTCACACGTGCCGTCCATGAATAGAAGCAGAGTCCTGGCCCCGTGCGGTCAGCTCAGCCTGCAGACGGCCGGCCCCACGGAGGGTGGGACACCAGGGCCTCTGAGGGCAGGATGCAGGGGTCTCCAGGGGCTGCCCTTCCATCAGGGAGTGATGGGGTTCAGTGGGAGGAAGCCCCCAGCCCCCAGGAGAACCCCAAACACAGGCAAGGCCCAGGCTAGAAGGGGGCTGGTGCTTGCTGCATTAAGGTCTGCAAGGCCTCTGGTCCTGGGTGATGGCATCAGTGCCCAGTCATGGGTGCATCATCTTCCAGCTCCCATGTGGTGAGCGGAACAGTGGAGCCCAAAGGTAGGTATACCCAGAACCCTGGAAGGTCTACCAAGAAGCCTGCAAAGTCTACCCAGAATCTCGGAAGATCTACCCAGAACCTTGGAAAGTCTGCCCAGAACTCCGAAAGGTCTACCCAGAGCCCTGCAAGGTCTACCTTACCCCAAAGGTAGGTCTACCCAGAGCCCTGGAAGGTGACCTCATCTGGAGTAAATGTCTTTGCAGATACAGTGAAGCTCTCAGGATGAGGTCATCTGGATGCGGGTGGGCCCGAAATGCAAGGGCCCGCGTCCTGATAGAGGGGAGCAGGAGAAGGCCATGTGACACAGGCAGAGACGGGAAAGGCGGGCCCCGAGCCCGGGAGAGCCAGGGCTGCCGGGAGCCAGTGGAAGCACGAACTGGCCCGGAAGGAACCCCTCCCCCACCCCCGCAGCGTCTTGGCCTGGACTTCTGGCCTCCGAAAGGAGGGGACGGTAAACGTCCATTCTTCAAGCCCCCATTGTGGGCTCATGTCCTGTAGCCCCCGGAAAATGACTGCCCACCTCTCTCTCTAGCGTCCTACATCAGAGGAAGGCCCCTTCGTTCTCTGACGGCCTAGACACCAAGGAAGTGACCACGGCTACTGGAGCGCGGCCTGCGATGACCCTCACCCACCTGCACGACCCTCCGGGGCCCCTGCTGCCCAGAGCTTCAGCCCCGTGCCCACCGGCCTCCTGCTGCCTGGTTCAGCCTGTTTGCCGGGCCCAGCGCACAGTAGGCGCTCCATAAACATGCGCCCCTGGAGCTCACTGCCTCCACCACGACCCCCCCACGAGCTTCCCTGTCTGGCCGGAAAGGAACTCTCCATCTTCTGTGAGCAAGAAGCCAGCCCCATGGCCGTAAATAGAAGGTAACCATAAAAATAAACACACGACCGTTAAAATGAAAAATGCCCACCCAAGCCCACATAAAGTCATCTCGTATGCACAGCCTACGTGCCCTGGCTTTGGGAAACACTGATTTATGGATGGAGGCGTGCTGAGGACTTCCGGGCCGCCCCCAACCCCCCACCGCCGGGAGATGCGGCTTCTGCCTCAAGCTGGGACTCGGTGGCCGTCGCCTCTGTGGGCCCAGATGCCAGACGGGAGACCACGTCTTTGCCCGAACACTGACGGAGTGTCTGCCCGTCCGGGCCTCCCTGGGACAGAGGTGGTGAGACCCCCGCCCTCCGGCACATGTGGCCGGGCTCCCCCGGGCACGCGCCCCTCCATCACCCATGTGCAGCCTCCTGGTTCCCTGCAGCCGCCGTAACAACGAGAGCAAACCACGGAAACTCATGCCGCCGGGTCCTGGAAGCCACAGGTCCAAGGTCAAGGTGTGGCCAGGGCCGGCCACTCTCTGGAGCCTCTGGGGGCGGGTCCTCTGCCTCCTCCAGCCTCTGGAGGTGGGCATCCCTTGGCTGGTGGCCACATCGTCCGTCTCTGCCTCTGTCTTCACAAGGCCTCTCCTGGGTCTCTTCTCGTCTAAGGACGCTTCTCTCTGGATGCAGGGCGGACCGCATCCAGGACGATGGCATCCAGAGAGTCTTACATTAGCCTCACCTGCAGATCACACCTCCTCCCCAACCAGGCCCACCCGCAGGTTCTGGGTGCACGCGCCCTCTGGGGGCGTTGCTCGCCCTCAGCTGTGCGCTTCTCCCAGAGCCCAGCTCCTCACGCACAGGGTCCCCGGGCACCAGCCTGGGCCGGTATGTCCAGCGGGACTGTCGCCCAGGCAGCCGGCCCTGGGCTGTGGCCTTGCAGGGTCCCCGGGCACCGGCACACAGCCGGCGCTCAACGTGTGCGCCAGCCGGCCCTGGGCTGTGGCCTTGCAGGGGCGCCCGGGGAAGGGGGGCTCAGGACGATGGCGGGGGTGGGGGCGGGGGTCCTGCAAGGCACAGCTAAGCGTCAGCGAGCCCGGGGCTCCTGTCTCAGTGAAGCGTGCGGAGCCTGTCCACCTGCTCCTGCGGTCGGAGGAGAAGAGAGGGAACTGGCTGATACAACCCGCCTTCTCCAGGCAGAGGCTGACTTTGAAAAGACCGTGTTTGACAGGCTGCACATCCTCCTCCAGACTCAGGAGGAACACGGGGCTGAGGGTGGGCGCGTGTCACTGGGGTTGGGACTTCCTGCAGGGTCCTCAGGGGCCTTCCAGAACCAGCCTCCGGCCCGAACCGCGGGCCCGGGAAAGCGGGGCGGCGGCAGAGGGGCCGCCCACGAGCTCCAGCGTCAGCCCCTCGTAGGACCCACTGTTAGACCAGGAGACCAGGGCCCAGACCAGCCGCTGGCACCCCGGGGTCACAGCTTCATCGCTGAGGTCTCACCCCAAGCCCGGCAGGGTGGGGAAGGCGGGCGCCACCATGCCGTCCACCCCGCCTGAGACCTCGGACGCTCTCCCGAGCCAGGGACCCAGTGCCCGTGGGACTCACAAGGGCTGCAGCAGGTGGACTGAGCCCTCCACAGTGACCACCCCAGGCCCAACAAGGACCAAGTCGTTACTGGCCAGGACAACAGGGAGCCCCGTGTACTGAAGGTGGCCCTCCCAGCACTGGCCAGCCTTCCCCAAAGCCTGCCCGAGGTGCCCCCTGACTGCCCACACTGTCCTAGAGGTGGCCAGCACGTGGCTGGAGAGGCACCGCCCTGACCGTCCCATCCCGCCCTAGGAAGGCCTGAGACGGTCCAGGGTCTCCTGGCCCCGAGCTCCACCACCAAGAGCACCCTGGCCTGGATGCCAGAGGTCGCATCACACCTGCAGGGCTCTCATCAGTCGGGGCAGGCTGCATCTTCTAAGGTTTAGCCACAGAGAATGAGAAGGGCTCCCGTGCACCCGGGAGGGTAACAGAGAAACACGGGCCCCTGGACGGGAAAGACTGGACCCGGGGTCACTGCCCTACGGCTGGGCTGGGAAGACCATCGGACACACCCACAGCCTGGTTCGGCCTGGTCACACACGTGACTCCGTCCACGGGGCTGGGGGCTCAGCCAGGACACCTCAGGCGGGTCCCCAGAGCACGGTCTGAGTCTGTGACCCACTTTCTCCAATCACGTGTGGGACCCTCCTACTGAAAGTGGGGGTGGTCTGGGTGGTGCCCCCCGAGTTCCCCAGGCGGCCAGAGAGGCTGGGGCACAGGGCGGCCTCCCTCCCGCTCCCGAAAAGGCGTGTTTGGACAAAGGGCCACGTGACCCACAGGGGACCATCCGTTAAGTCACCACGGACACCATCAAGGTCACCCAGCCGAGAGTGGCAGGGTGCATGCCGGCATCCTCAGAGACAGCACGGAACAGGGCAGCCAAGCGCACGGCCAGCTTCGGCCCCGGGCCGTCGGGGCACTGATGATGGGCAGCGGCAGAGACCGCGGGGACGGCAGGAAGTGGACGGCCCTGCACAGCCAGGCGATCGGGGGCCGCCCACCCGGCTCCCCATCTGCCAGCGTCTGCCCTTCCCCCGCCATAAAGGTGACCCTGCTACCCCCCCCCACCGCCCCCCAGCTCCACAAAAACACACCGGAGCCTGGAAGGAAGGGGCTGCTCAGGTCACCGCCAGGGGACCGTGTGGGCCAAGAACAGCCTCTGTCCACCGCCAGCCCCTGTGCAGCCAGCTCAGGGGGTGAGCCTCCTGGCCGGCAGCCCAGGCCAGCCTCGTGAACAGCATCTCAGCCCCAGGCCTGCCCCAAAGGCTTCCCAACCTCGGGACCACAGAACACGGAGGAAGCAGGCGGGTCCCGGCCTTCCTGCACCGGACTCTCCGGGCCACGTGGGGTCGCCCACCCCCTCCCCGGGTGGGGGGCGGGGCGGGGCTTCACCCAGGCCTGATCAGCAGCCACCAAACCCCTGGAGGCTCGGGGCCACCCCAGCCCACCAGGATGTCAGGGCCCAGGCCTGCTTCTGGCTCCTTCCTGGACCGCCTCTGCCAGGAACACGGCCCTGACCCTCGGTCAGATGGGCCCGGGGGTGGCCTGCGGGGCTGGGCGTGTCCCCCGTCCTCTCAGCTGTCCTGGGCTCCCATCTCCCTTGGGAAGCCCCTTGCCTCAGAGGCTGTTCTGGGGGCACAGGTTGGCTGGGTGGTCAGAGCCCTTGTGAGGGAGAGATGGAGGGCCCTGTCCCTCCCTGGGAACTCCCCAGAGCAAGGCCCAGCATCCCGGCAGGTGCTGGCCGCGCGGCTGAGGCCTCCCAGGCGGGGTGACCCAGGGAAGGAATCTCGGGGGGCAGGGCATGGGCGTGGACCGAGGCTGCGGCTTGAGTCCCTGGAGCGGCTCCGTCCAAGATCCGCGTCCTCTTCAGCTCAGGAAATACGGACTGGACAGCCCTACGTCTCGGGTCTGCGACCCTTTCCATCCCGCCAAGGAGGAGACGGGGGTCCCGGCGCTCCAGTGACTTGCCTGATATCACGTGTCCAGCCAGCCTCCCGACTCCAAAGGGCGCGGGGTGTGTGAGGGGACGTAGGTATGAGACTCCCGGGGCCGCCGGGCTCCGGATCCAAGCAAAGGAGAGGCAGTGAGCACACACACCGGCCCACGTCCCCTGACGTCCGTGGCCCAGGCCTGTCCGCGGGTGTCACGGGGCCTCGCTGGACGTGGCCACTCCCGACAAGGCGGCCCCGGCGTGCTGGGGGCAGAGACGGGACCGCAGGGCCTCTCCCTGCTCCCTGCCTCCCGGCTGGGCGCTGCTCCCCACGCGTGCCTGCATCTGTGTGTGCGTCCACGCACACACGTGTTTACACGTCTGCGGCCACGCTGCCTGTGTAACACGGGCTGAGGAGGAAAGACGAGAGGGAGCAGGCACAGTGGGCTGGCTGGTCACCAGCCCAGAAGGACGAGGGCTGCAGGGGCCACTGCAGGCAGCCCCAGGAGGCTCCGAGTCCATTCACTCAACCTGTGTGAACAGCGGCACCCGTTACGCGCAGGCGCACGGTGACAACCCTGACGCCTCACCTCGCACACGCTCACGCTGCAGCCTGCATCTCCTGTAACCGGCTACGGACCCGTAAATGCCGAGATTAAGGGCGGCTTCCTCATCCAACAGCAGGCTCTCAGCGTGTCTCACCTACTTCACGTGCCGACGGGCATAACCTGGGGTGAGTGTTTAGTGAACGTAACCACATCATCCAACCAGTCCATCCTAAGCGAAATCAACCCTGAATATTCAATGGAAGGACTGGTGCTGAAGCTTCAGTACTTTGGCCAACTGAGGCCAAGAGCTGACTCACTGGAAAAGACCCTGATGCTGGGAAAGACTGAGGGCAGGAGGAGAAGGAGGCGACAGAGGATGAGATGGCTGGATGGCATCACCGAGTCGATGGACATGGGTTTGAGCGAGCTCCAGGAGACAGCAGAAGACAGAAGAGTGCTGCACTTCATGGGGCCACAAAGAGTCGGACGTGACTTTGCAACTGAACAACAAACCACCATCTCCACACACACACACGCACACACGCATGCACACGTGCACACACACAGAGATGCACGCACACACACCCATGCACACACACACACACACGACTACATCAGCGGTACCCACTGCCAGGGACCCATCACCCGCTGCCCCCCGCAGCCTCGGCGGCCCTCCCCCAGCGAGGGGTCCTGGCCACCCCACACTGCCCCCTCGCTGCTGGCGCCCGTGCACAGGGCTACGTCCCAGGACAGGCAGAAACCCTGGTGTAAAAGCCTGGTGTGCACACGTGTGTAAATCAGACCCTGGAGCTGGCGCTCACACGGTCTGCTGCAGGGATCCCTGATGCCTGGCTCAGGGTGGAGGCCAAGACGGGGCCTGAAGAGCTTCCAGAGATGAGGGCGGAGAGACCGGGCAAGGGCAGCCCTCCCGAGCCTGCACGCCTGTGCCCGGCCCCGGGGGGTGTGACAGCAGCCCGCCAGGCCCCGGCGCCCCGGCGGAGCTACCCGTGAGCAATCCCCCTCCACGTTCTTTCTGTCCAGCTGTCAAGACACTCTGCAACGAGGCTCCCATTACGGTGAGTGCGGGTTTTAGACTCTGCCACGCGGAAATGATACTACATGATGATGAGGCGCCGGACTATTTCGATGCGGCCCCCAAGTGCCCCCCAGCCGGCCCCACGCCCCTGGCCTCAAAAAGGAACCCCGCTGAGGGGAGAAAAGGCAGTGTGGCCAGGGCCCTCTGGACACAGCCAGAGACTACGGGAGAAACAGGCAGGCAGGGAGGTCTGGGTGGGTGGTCGGAAGCGACTGGAACACGGGGCATCTCAATCTTCTGCCGATGTGAACACTAGTCCCAGGCCTCTGTCCTGACCTACTTGGTCATCACAGCCTCTGAGAACCATCTGGGCACAGCCTGGGCCCCAAAACTCTCCTGTTCTTGGAAGCTGGACATGGGTCCATGATCCTTCCCAACCCACGGGGGGCTGCCCGCAGGCACCAGTGCCCTGGAGACCCCCGTGTGCATTCTAACCGGGGTGATTTTCTGCTCCAACAAATATATTTCTGATGGACCCCTGGGTGCCAGGAACTGTGCTCTGTCCACTTTTTAAAATAAGCTCACAGACGTAAGAGGCAGAGTTAACCCTGGACTCCTGACCTCATGACAATGACAGTGATGACCGCCTGGCGCACAGTCACGGCAGCTCACAGGAGACCGTGAGGGGCTTCTCGGGGGTAAGCGTGCTCCTCCCCAGGCCCGGGCTCCCAGAATTCCGCTTCACTTCCAGAACGAGGCGCTAACTAAATAAACCAAAGTTGAATCCTGTTTACTCAACAGTCGGCCCTCAGAGCAGCTGTCCGATTCAGAAAGGACCTCCGGAATCAATGCCGGGTCCACGGCAAGCGTGTCCGGACGTACACACTCATCTCCTGAGACATGCTCTCCCGCAGAGGCTGTGAATCACACACCCACCCACCTCCCAGCTCTGCGGCCCCCAAGGAGAGGGAGACGCAGACAGACCTCAGACCCACAGCTGCAGGGAAGAGCGGACTATTACTGCTCCTGTTACATCAGCAGCGACCCGAGGACCTGAATCTGCGCGGCGATTGAAAGGCTGGGAGAAAAATACCTTCAGGTCTTTGGTAGAGGGAGATGGAAAATCTCTTTTTTCTTTTTCCCCTAATTCCTGCCATTTCCCTAAGGCCGTGTTCGGAGACCCAGCAACATCAGGGAGATAAAAGGAAGTCTCCCCTCTGCCCTTTTGGGGAACAACACCATGTGTCCCCCAGTTAAGACGTTGCATTTGAAATCAGCTCCCCAGACCACCGTCCCCACCCCCCCCAGACTAGTTCAGAAACACAGGGCGCGTGTGGGCTGCGTCCAGAGGCCAAGGCCAGCCGGAGCTCCGCAGAGGAGGGTCAGGGCATCCCGAGGAGCGAGCAGGAGAAGGCAGGGGCACCCAGGTCCTCACGGCCCCCGCCCCAGGCCGCGGCCCTCTCTCCCCCGCCCTCTGGGTGCCCAGCCCGGCTGGCCGCGGTGGGCAGGACGCTCTCACAAAGACCGGCCCGGCCAAGACTGCAATCAGGGACCACAATACGCCTCCCTCTCGTCCACAGCCCTATTCATCTTCGCCAACACAGGGAGACAGACTGGCCAGAGGGGGACGGATTAGCCACGGGGTGACCCGCATCTGCACACAAAAGGCGGAGTGTGGAAAAGCGGCTCCCGGGGGCCCCCCATTCTTTACCGCTGAAAAAGCCAGATTCAGGGAAATGGCCATTTAAACAGCTCTCTCCCACCCGTCCGCAGACAAGTCACAATTGTCTGTCCACCTGCCTCGCTCCCCACCTCCTGGGGCAAGCGCGCCTGTAAGGAAGTGGCCTGGCGCCTGCAGCCAGAGGGCCCGGGGGTCCCGTGCATCCAGGGTGGGCCTGCCCCCGGCCCTGGCCCCCGGCCCCCCGCCCCCCCTGCACCTGCCCAGGGCTTCTGACCCCAAAGGGGACAGTCAGGGAGGACAGGGTGCTTGCTCCCAGTCTGACCTTTCAGAGAGACGGAGCGCAGGGCACTCCACCCTGGGAAGCAGGAATGTGACATTCTTTCAGGATGGACAGACGGTGTTTCTAAGAATTGTAGAGGGCTGCGTAGACAAACTTCCCCCAAGCGCCTGCAGAGTGCGGACCTGCTCCGGGCCCCGGGCCCCACCTCCCTGTTCCTACAGCGGCTTCCAGGGCGTCGAGGCGCCTCGCGGAGGTTGCTGCCCAGAGCAGGGCAAACGCGGAGGTTTCTGTGCTGGGCTTTCCAATAACCCATCCTCAGAAAACAGCACCCTCTCCGAGCAAGATGAGGTCC
>CM035292.1:1662359-1730665 GCA_020226075.1 Hydropotes inermis
CGGTGCGTGGGCCTCAGTCAATGCCCGGGGGCTGCGGTAGATGCAGGAGCGGGCCATTTCTGGCCCGGCTTCCTCCCATCTCTGGGAAGCGCTGGTATTCGCTACCAGCCCCTTTTCCTCACCAACTCTGAGTCCCAGAGCCACGGTATCTCTGCCCAGTTCAGAGTCCCGGAGGCCAGTATCTAGGCCTCAGGGCAGTTGCTTGCCTGAACTGAATTTCAAATGCAACTCCAAATGCCCAGCAAAGAGCTTTGGCTGGGGATCCGAGTGGGGGCCTCTGCCTGATCCTAACCCCCACCGTGTGGGGTGGGTGGGGCAGGGACAGGGTGCCCCCCAGGGCGTCTGGGGGACCCTTAGGCCTGGAGGGCAGGCCCCAGGAGGCCCCAGAAAGCTGCTTTCTGCCTGCAGGGACATTGGTGGGCAGGAAGGGAAAGCGGCCAGTCCTGGGAGCGCTCCTGGAGGTCAGGTGGGTCAAGGGCCTCCACCCACACTTGGGGACACAGACACCGAGTCACTCCGGACCAGCACTGAGGTTGCCGCTGCCTACCTGTGCCAGCCCCGGGTCGGAGGGGAGGCCGCCTCTGAAGCAAGCCCCCACACGGGCGGCGGCGCTAGTCAGGACCCCTCCCTGGGGACGGCCCACGAGACGGGAACACCGGCTCTGAGCCCCTACCTGGAGAAGCGTCTGCAGCCTCAGACAGGCCGAGCAACTCAGACCCTGCCTTGCAGGTGGCAGGGTGGGCGGGCGCAGTCCTCTCTCCCCTTGCACGGTACCCTCAGAGTCCTATTTCCTTTAACAGCCTCCTCCTTGGCCTTCACCCCCAGGCACTTTGCAGGAACACCCCCCTGCAGCAGCCTCTAGGAAGCCACCCTTCCTAACAGAATAGAGCCTGACCTCCACCAAGGTCATTGGCAGTCAGTCCTCACCTGGTGCTGCGCTGTCCTGCTCAGAAGGCCTGAGGATCCCCGGGAGCTTCCTACACACACACCCCCCCCCGAACCCAAAGGGACCTCAAGCAGAAAGCACAGCCAGCCTCCGACATCCTCTGTGCCCAGGCAGGTGGCTACTACTGGAAATTTTGAAAATTTCAAGTATTCTCCATTCCTCAGGAGAACTTTTACAAACTAACCATTTCGAAGCTCCTTCTGCAAAGAGAACTAAGAGAAAAGAGTTTACAAAGAGAACGGTGGTGTAAATTTATTTTCAACAAGTGCAACAGGAGGGGCTGTGCCGTGGGGACCAGATTATCCTCTGGCTCCAAGACCTTCCACAGGGAACACATGTGGCATTGCTTCTGCCCCGAGAGGAGGTGACAGTGAGAGCCGGGGGCCCCGTGACAGGCATCCGCAAGAGGGGATTAGCCATGTACCCCACAGAAGCCCACAGTGCCACTGGGAAGTGAGTTCAAGGTGTCAGGATGAACACCACCCACACCGCAGGAGGGGACACCCAGGATCTGACCAAAGGGATGCATCAAAACAGTGATAAAGCCATGATGGTGTGTGTGTGTGCTCAGTCAGCTCAGCTGTGTCCAGTTCTTTGCGACCAAATGAACTATAGCCCGCTAGGCTCCTCTGTCTGTGGGGTTCTCCAGGCAAGAATACTGGAGTGGGTTGCCATGCCCTTCCCCAGGGAATCTTCCCGACCCAGGGATCAAACCTGCATCTCTACTGTCTCTTGCACTGGGTGGGCTGTTTACCACCAGCACCACCTGGGAATCCCCGCCCCCCCACAACCGGGACTCAGATTGAGGACAGTCTTCAGGCCAGGAAGTGTGGGGAGTCCTGGAGCCACTTGCTGGAAAGAAGGGAAGAGGCTGTCACTAGAGATGTTGGAAGGATGTCCAGGGCTCCAGAGCCAGCACTTGTGACCCCAGAGGAGGAAGCAGTGCCTCCGAGGAGCAGAGGCCAGGCGCTCGCAGGTGGGAATTGTGGCACACACTGCTGCTCAGGCCAGAGCCACAAGCGTGTTGTCCGAAGAGAGGGGCATTGTCTGCCTGGGGAGGAGCTCTGAGGGCTGGAGGTGAGCACTGGGAGTGGAAGACACGCCTTTGGTTTGATGTGTCTCTAACTGAAACTTAACATTCCCTTCAGTTGGGCATGCAGGCAGTAAACACAAGAGTTTAGGTGTAACTGTGATTTCTGTTGCTACCAGAAATTGCAGGAATCTTCATATCACATTACAGCTCATGCAGATAGCTTGAAATATCACCCTGACTTCCAATTATGGTTGTCCAACTGCCAGACATTTTTATGTAATGTTTTAATAAGGAAGCAAACATATTACTGTATCAAAATAGGTTTCCCAACATTTGATAAAACTGCATTTCGATATAATTGGTTTTCTTTAGTAATCTTGTATGTTTTTATGTTGTTCTCAGAGGGGTTTCGTAAGCATCACCAGATTGCCAAAAAGGCCCATGGGACAAACAAAGCCTGGGGTCTCCTGATCTCCTGAGAAAGGGAAAGTGTGAGAGAGAGACAGAGAGGGCAGAGTGGACATCTCTGGTCATCCACTGCAGGCAGGGACAGCAGTCAGAGGCAGGACCATCCCCTGGGAGGGAGATGCACAAACATCCCCAGGCTGCAGCCGGACATCATCGGGCCAGTCGGGGACCTGGCTTGCCCACCAGCTCCACCGCTCCTTCCAAGGGTGCCAGTCTGTCCATATGCCCTGCCTGTTCCCAGAGAACCTACAGTCAGCTCGCTTGGTCAAGCAAGAAGCCTGCTGGGTCAACAGGACAAGTATACTCTTAACACCTGACCCTGGGTGGGGGTGGGGGGTGGAAATCACTGATGACACAGAAAAGTAACGTAATAAAAATAATTCACATAGCGTCATTCTAGAAGAAACTTGAGAGACTGTGCACTAGTGAAAGAAAATAAGTTACCGTGAAAAACAGGGAAAGAAAACAAGAAGGAAATCTTGAGAATCAACAAGACTAACCAACTTGGGGCTCCAGGGGATACACTGAGAAGTGAAACGGGCATGAGTGGGAACCAGGCGTGGAAAGTAAGGGATGCCTTGCAGAACAGAGTATCTAGAAATAGATGGGAGGGTCGGGAAAAGCTGAAACAGGCAAGCTGTCAGACGTCTATCTACAGAAAGTTTAAAGGAGAAGAAAAAGGGCAACAGAGACTAGGAAATTCAGACAACCGAACACACATCCTTGGATGGCAGCCCCCCCAGACTCAGAATAAGTCTGACTCAGCCCAGGGCCCATGAAATGCAAGGGACTCCGAGAAGCCGGCAGAATGAAGAGAAGAAGAAAAGGTATGTTCTGGGAAGTCAGACACAGATGGACACTGGGGTTTCCATTAGCGACACAGCTTCTAGGAAACCCCAGAGCAGGTCGTTCGGCACTAAAGAGAAAAGTTTTGGCACCTGGAATTTTATACCCAGCTAGACTATCAATGCGGTTCCCCATTTGAGGGCACACAAGACTTTGGTTGACTGGCCGTGTGTCCACAGCAGTGAAATGACCTAGGGAGACATCCCAGCAGAAAAAGGAATCAAGGAGTTGGATGTGGGAATATGGGACTGAAGAATATCTCGCATGTTTGACTCTTTAGATGCAAAATAAGCTGTAAAGAATGTGCTTAAAAACACATCAGGCCCTCACACTTGGAAGAATCTCCTTTAACGAGTGACACCTTCGCTATAAAACATTACATCTCTCTCTTCTTAGTGCTGGTCACAAACTTGCTACCTTTGCTGAACAATATTCATAAAGTAGTATTGTAAATGATACTGATCTCTTGGTTTGTTTTAAAATCAACAAGTAGACAAAACTCAGAAAAATGTTTATGGTAGAAAGATAAATACACATCTTGATTTTTTTTAAAAAATTGTACAAAACAAGGGAAGGTGGTGTTGATGTGGGCCTTCTGATTTCTCCTGGCCCAGAGTGAGAGGTGCTCAGGCCCTGGCCTAGAACTCGCACTAAACCATCACGGATGTCTGACCATTTCCTGACAAGGCTGATCAGAAGCAGCAAGTCAAGGGGTAAACATTTAAGTAAGCACTTACTGCCACAACATTGGGCAAAAATAAATAAATAAAAATCACAGCAGGAAGGCCCAGATGATGAACAGTTTTGTCTCTGGGGAAAAGGTCAGGGTGTGGGAAAGACCGAGGCAGAATCTTGCTTTCTATTTGTTATTTGATTTTTTTTTTCTCTAACATGTGACCCATTTAAGCTCTGTGATTTGAGAAAACCTAGTATTATAAAAATACTGTAAATGAATCACATTCTGTCCATATAATGTAATAGCATGCACTTGTTGAAGAGAACGAAGTGGTATTTATAGAGATAGAAACAAAATAGAGACGGTCACAGCTATGTTTTTAAATAAGTGTGAACACACTCTAACAACTAAAGACCACAAGAGCAGGAGGGGCTGGAGGGCTGGCCGTGGCTGGTGGAGAGAGGTCAGCATGGAAGGGAGGCCCGTGGCTTTCTAGGAGGGCGAGGAGCTGGGAGATGCAACAGGTGGGAGGCTCAGGGCCAGCAGACCAGAGTCCAGAGTTCTCAGAGGGGACCGAGTTGCCAGTGAGCGTTCCAGACAAGGAAACGGGAGGCAGCAGGCAGAGGCAGCCACGAGGGGGGAGCACTGGAGGTCAGGACGGGGGTGAATCCAGTGCAGCCTCGGGCCGCCGATGCTGTGGGAAGGAGCAGGACTCTGGGCTGAAGCCCCGCCTCTTCTGTCCGGCAGGCGAGAGCAGGCCTGGAGGGCAGACTGGGCTCAGAGTCGGAGTCTCGTCCTCCCCTGGGACCAAAGCCAGGGCTGGGGGGACAGCTGGAAAGTGACCGCTGCTGTGTGCATGGGTAAGCCTCTGGTGACTTTAGCGGACCTAGCCCCAGTCAGCAAGAATAGTTAGTTAACGCAATGAGGGGGCAGGGGAGCAAAGAGCAGGGTTTCGCTGGATGCACCTGCAGCCTGGGGGCGGGCTTGTCTGCCGAGGAGGGGCCGTCCTGCTCACGAGGGGACCCCGAGCTTTACCATCCCCCCACCCCACCCCAGGGCTCCGGTGTCCTTGGGAGACCCCAGCTTTACCACCAGACATCCATCCCAGTTGTTCCAGAACAGGGGGGCACCTGGACCCAACTGGTGCTCAGAGCACACGGTCCCTGAGCGCGGAGGGCATGGAGAAGGGGGGACGGGAGACGCGGGGCGGCTCAGCAGGGGTGGGGCTGTGCTCGGGAACCCGGCTCAGCCCTCAGGCCGCCGAAGCCTAGGACTCTGAGCTCGTGGCTGAGCCACAGCAAGGCTGGAACAGGACCGCAGTGGCAGTCCTAAGGAGATGACAGCCACCTGGACAGGCCTGTGTGTGTCCAAAGTGGGGTCCTGCTTGCCTCGGCCTTGTCCCCACCTTGGTGACTGCAGCCCCCCCCGCCACAGGCACCCTCAGTCATCAGGCCAGGCCAGACCCTCCTTGGGCTGCGCGTCCCCGTGATCCTCCGAGCAGGGGTCTGTGTGTCCACCAAGCAAGGCCACACGTCCACTGATCTCCTGTGACGACCCCTCCCTGAGAACCTGTGGCCACCCTGCGCCCTGACCACGTCCCAGGACTGTGCTAAGCGCCATGCGAGGCACCCGTCCGTCCTGCAGACGGGAAGGCTGGGCACTGGGGCGGGGCTGCCCGTTTGCACGCCCACTTATGCACTCTGGGGTCAGGCAGGGATGGACCCCGCACCCAGCTGCCCCTCAGATCGCGTTCAACCGTGTGACTCTGCTGGGGACATGCTCCTGTTCTGGGGAGGGCCACGGTGCTGGGGGAGGGGTCAGGCCAGCAGCCAGGGGGGCCTTAGCTGAAGAAGAGGGCTAGGGGTCTGGGCGGGGGGGCCCCGGGCTCAGGTCAGTGGCTGGGGAACCACTGGCCAGCTGTCAGTCCCTCTGCCCCTCGATCCCTCACAAGTGCTCGGGACTCGGACTAGAGCTAACTGGGCAGATGGCACCCCCTGGACTTGGCTCCCTTCCTTCCTTCCACATGCACGAAAGGGGCGACATCCGACCCCCAGGGAGGCCGGGGCATCGGCATCGCTGCGGGAGCCCCAGCAAGATGGGCCAGGCCACGCTGGTCCGGAGTCGCCCCGGAACGCAAGCTGTGAGCTCAAGCTGTGACCCCGTGGGGAGGACAGCTCCCCGGGCAGGGCCACCTCCTCGGTCCTTTATACCCGGCGTGGGGGGCGGGCGGGGGCGTCCGGACCTGTCTCTAGAGCAGGAGTGAGCCGAGCTGATGCAGGCTGGGGGGGGGGGGGGGGGGTGTGAAGGGCGCTAGCGAGGGAGGGCGGCGGGGACGCTGGGCGGGGGCTGGGGGGCGTCTGCTTTCCGCGGGCTTCAGGGCGGCCGGGGCCGGGGGCCAGGCTCAGCCTCCACCACACTCAGCCCTGTGTGGTCGGGAGTACTTCCTCTCTTGGTCTCACTTCTTCTGTGGGCACCCCGTACCCCCAGAAGGGTGTGATCTCAGCGAGAGCCCCCTTCCTGTCACCCACAGGCCGGCGCTAAGCCCCCGCGCCTGGCGCCACGGCCGCTCACAGTGAGCCCCCAGGCCCTCACCTCCCCGCTCGGGACCGCCTTGCCGCGCCCCTGGTGTCTGAGCTCGCCATTGGCCAGGCTCAGGCAGGAACCGCGGGCTGAGCCCTCCTGCGTCCTCCCCCAGTCGTCCAAGCTGTGGCTGGGCCTCTTGGGAGCAGGGCTGAGTCCTCCCCGTGGACCTCCCCACCGGTGCCAGGCGCCGAGAACTCAGAGGATGCGATACGAGGGTGAGGGCTGGGGAGGCGGGCGGCAGGCTAGGGCTTCACGGAGGGGCAGACGTGCCCCCTGCAACAGCAGCCTCCGGGGCTCAGCGGCTCCCCTTCTCCAGCCTTGCAGCAACGCCTGTGCGGCTCCAGTCCCGGCCCTGACCCCTGCAGCCCCGTCCTCTCCTGTGAAGCCCTGCCTGGTCTCCACACAAGGTGGCCCTCACTCTCACCCTAGGTGAACTTGATACCTCCCCTTCGCTCTACATGTCTCTTGATGAGCCCAGAAGGGAACTGCTGCCCATGGGGGAAGCCTGCTGCTCAGGGTCCCTGGAACAGCTACGCACAAGCTGCCCTCCCAGGGCCTCGGGCGCTAGAGGAGGCCGGAATGTGGCCGAGCTCACAGCATCCAAGTGAGTGGCCACCTGCCACAGTAGGAAGCAAACAGGGATGTTCTGGTTTCATTTAAAAACAATGAGTTCCTGTTGAAGAGTCCTTGAGGCAATATAGTCAAATTCAAGATGTCCCAAGCCTAAATCTGAAAGTCACATCCTCAGAGCACCTGGAGCTGATTGCGGGTATCCAGCGAGGCACACAGGACTCAGGGGAGCCTCTCTTTATTAATAACAAAACCTCTGAAACCAGAAAACAGCAGGAGTGCCTACCTCCAGAGAGGGGTGATGGTTGCAGCAGAGCCACGGGACTGGACGCCACGTAGCTGGTAGGAAGGCGGCAACGGGATCCACCGTGCCAACAAGCATGAGCCTCCAAGTCACAGAGGCAGGCAAAGAGCAGACGCCACAACCCCCAGCACAGGCAGAGGGACCGTGGCCACAGCTGGAGCTGGGCCCCTTATCACAAGTGGTCCTCACAGTGACCTCCTGAAGCAGAGGTTCCCCACTTACTGCTGCGGAAACAGAGGCTTGGGAGCTCAGGACCTGCCTCCAGCCAGGCAAGGAGGGGCTGGGCTAGGGCTGGGCCACCTGGCAGCCCTCAGCACCCGAAGAAGCTGTTAACATTCTCGGAGCCGCTTCATCTCTTCACCCATCCATCACATCCACCTGTACATCCATCACTCCGCCCCCCATCATCCAGCTCTTCATCTTTCCACCCATCATCCCTCCATCTGTCCACCCACCCATCCATCCATCATTCATTCCATCATCCATCCATCCACCCATCCATAATTTGTTCCATCATCTATCCGTCCATCATTCATTCCATTATTCATTCCATCATCCATCCATCCATCATTCATTCCATCATCCATCCATCCATCATTCATTCCATCATTTGTTCCATCATCCATCCACCCACACATCTATCCATCTACCCATCCATCTTTTGTTCTCTCTACCCAACTGCACATCCTATGTATCTGTCCACACATGTGTTCATCCTTCTGTCCATCCACCCACCAATCCTTCCATCCATCTAGGCATCCATCGCTCATCTATTCATCCATCCATCCTTCTATCCACCCATCTGTATTTCCATCCATCTGTACATCCATCAACCCACGTCCATCATCCATCTGTTCACTCATCCATCATCTATCATCCTGTCCTCCACCCATCCATCCATCTATCTATCCATCCATTTACCTATCCATATTTCCTTCTATCCACCCAACTATCCATCCACCCATCCATCTATTCATCTATCTGAACATTAATTATAACATATCTATCTATCACACACCTACTCATCCACCCATCCATCTACCTGTCCACCAGTCCATCCATCTATGTCTCTTTCCAACCTTCTACCCACCCATCTATACATCCACCCATCCCCTACCTATGTCTGACTCTGGTTCAAGCAGGGAGCATCCAGGTGGGAATGAGACCCAGACCTTTTCTCCAGAACCTTCTCCTGGAGGAAATGGATGTTTGTCCTGGGCAGTCCCAGCCCCGGGAGGCACATGCTGTGATCAGGGCCAAGAGGGGCTTCCTGGCAGCTGAGCACGGGGCTGGCTGGGTGGCAAGACCGAAGTCTAATAGGGCTGCGGACTTCCAGAAACTGAGACCCCAGAATAACGAGGCTTCTATGCAGACCGAAAGGCCTTCACCTGAGGGAGAAAAATGCCGGATTCGGCTCAAAGCAGGCAGAGCCAGCAGCGGTGTGGGGCTGGCCCGGCCTTCCGAGCGCTCCGGTAGCTGCCGCTAGGACTGAGTGTCTTCTGATGCTCAGGCCAGAACCGGAGGCTTCCTGGCAGCCACTGTGGTGATGGGAGCTGGGCCCGGGATCATCTCTTCCGTGCACATCTGGGAGCCCGTCTCTTCAGCCAGGACCGAGGCGGGCCCCCTGCACCCGGCCTCCAGGGCAGGTCCTCTCATGTTCCCAAGTCCGCCCCAGCCTGAGTCCAGGCGGCCATCCCGGGGCTCCAGCCAGTCTCCCACCTGCCCCTGACTGTGCCCAGCGTCCCCCAGAGATGTTCCAGCCTGGCAGGGGCTGGTTCCTGCTCCACCCGCATCCCACCACCCCAGGCTCCAACCCCCGACATACACCCCAGACTGGCCACTAGGAGGCAGGTGGCATTATACAGACACTGGTCAGACCATACGTGACAGCCCACCCTATGGCCGTCAGTGACCCTCCACTTCCCTTATTTCTTTTCCCAGATTCCATCTCAGAAGCAACCTGAGGAGCCAAACATGTCCCTAACCACTCACACGGATGCCTCGCTCTGATCCGCAGCCCAGCCACCCCGGACCCGGCGTCTGACCAGCCCCTGGAGGCAAGCCTTCATTCTCTGGGACGGCTGCCACTGGCCCCAAGGTGCCCAGGCCCTGTGCCACAGTCTCTGCTCCTTCCCCCGGGGGGCAGCCTTCCTCTGCCCCACCAGGTGGAGCTCAGCCGTCCCAGGCAGGGAGGCTTCCCTCCGACTCACCACCCTCCCTCCTGACGCCCGTCTACCACCCCCCAGCTACTCTCTCCAGTCACCCCCAAGACCGTGTGCAGGCCCATCCTCATCTCGGGCGGCTTTGGGGAGCCCAGGCAGGGCGCCCTTTCCAAGGAGCACAGCCAAGGAGCCGTCTGCATGGCCTCCCGGCACTGCTGGGCTCAGGAGCCTGCGGGAAGGAGCCCGGCGTGGTCCTGGCAGGGGCTGCCCGCGACCGCTGGGCGGGAGCCGCCTCCACACTCAGCAGGACACCAGCCGGCCACTGCCCCACTGGGGGGCTGTTTGCCCTTGACCTCTGGGGCCCGCAGAAGCTGTCCATCCAGGAGCCGACTCGCCCGCGACCCTGCTCGGTGAGCTGGAAGCAAGGCCAGATGTCCCCGGACCACGGCTGCCCAGGGGTCGGCCACTCCTGCGGCGGGTGGGGATTGCTCTGGGTGTGGGGACAAGAGGCGACGAGAGCCAGGCCTCGCCTACTCCCAGGAGAAGCCCCTTCTGAGCACGCAGCGGCCTGCCAAGAGCTGCTCACCTGAGGCTGCCTCTGGACGAGCAGGCCCCCACCACAGGAGGACACTGGGAGTATCAGTGCCCAGCGTCCTGCATCCAGGGACTCGGGCGTCTGGGCTGGCTTCCCGCCTCCCCCGAAGAGTTCAGTGCTCATCCCCTAAGCTGCTGGTGGGGCCAGGCAGACCATCCGAGGCTCAGGACACTGCCCCTTTGTCCTTCCAACCCAAACACCCACCGCCATTCCGTCTGGAGAAATGTGTAAATGATCCCCGGGGTGAGGATCGGCCCCTTGTCTGCCGGCATCCTTACGGAGCCTGCACAAAAGCCCGGCTGAGACTCTGAGGAGGAGGTGGCAGCTGACACTGTCTGCTAAATGTCAGAGAAATGGCTGAAGGTCAGGGGCCACGGCCTGGCTGGGGGAGGGGAGGCCAGATCCAGCCCAGCATCCAGTCTGCATGGGGTTCTGCCCCCGGGATGTGGAGCTGGCCCAGGTGCCGGCCTGTAGTCCACCCAGGGCCCCCAGCACCATGCCCTGCAGAGAGGCCAGGTCAGGAGAGGAGAGAAACGCCTCACCTGCCTGGGGGGTCCCTCAGAGTCTGGGAGGGGCCCTCTCTTGCTGTGGAGAAGCAGTCGGTCCCGTGCTGACCCCTGATGATCAGACCCACGCCTGTGGGGAAGGGTCTAGAAATGAGGTTCCGTGGCCCTCGAGGCTGTGACCTGGCCCCGTGGGACCCCATCCGGCATCCAGGCTCCACCTCCTCGGGTATGATGCCCACTCTGCAGGGGGGCTGGGATTCCCGCTGAGCTGCGGCCACCGCCCACCCCCGCAGAGTCACAGGCCACCCTGTGGGGTCTGCAGTGCTGCTGGGGAACGTCCCTGTCTCCCATACACCTCACTTTTCTGAAAGGGCCTCCAGGGTGAGGATCTGGGGGTGTTAACTGAAGTGGCAGCGGGAGCAACGTGCTGACCGTCTCTCGGCGTGTCCTCTGTGCCCGGGTCTGGTCCAGTTCCTGCCTCGGCCCCAGGTGAAGCGAAGTCGCTCAGTTGGGTCCGACTCTTTGCGACCCCATGGACTGCAGCCTACCAGGCTCCCCCATCCACGGAATTCTCCAGGCTAGAGTACTGGAGTGGGTTGCCATGTCCTTCTCCAAGGCCCCAGGAGGGAGTTACTATTGCTAGTTCCTGATGAAAAGAAATGGGGGCTGTGCCAGGCGGGACCCCCGGAGGCCATCTGCTGAGGCCCCCCGCGGCCCCTCCCAGGTCCCCCGGCAAAGGGACAGACCGCACCAGGACTGCACGCCGCGGGCAAGGCCCGGGACCCGACCCTGAGCGGCGACGCCGAGAACCAGCACATCAGCGGCTAAATAAGGTCAGAGCCCACGTCAGAGCATCAGAAATGGCTTATTGATTTTAAAAACGTGGGGGCGCCTGCTTGGCCAAAGTGCTTTATTACACCTGCTGTGTCTGGAACTTTCCAGCGGGACCATCTCCACCTTGGTAATAACAAAACTCCATCACCCCAGCTCGGGTCAGCCTGCTGACTCTCAGAGGAGCGCGTGAGGCAGTGGGTGTCGACCTTCTATAAAGTCTCAGGTTTACAAACTGACGCGGCTCCTGTTTCTCGTCCATGGCCCGCCTGTCCCCAGAAGCCACGGCCGGGTGCCCAGGATCCCAGAGGGGCGGGCGCCTCTGCAGAGCAGGGTAGGGCCCAGTGTGGACACCAGGCCCTCGCCGCCAGCCAAAAGCACACCTGGG
Source organism: Hydropotes inermis (assembly GCA_020226075.1). Lineage (NCBI taxonomy): Eukaryota > Metazoa > Chordata > Mammalia > Artiodactyla > Cervidae > Hydropotes > Hydropotes inermis. The sequence goes on from CM035292.1 coordinate 1,674,268, forward strand.
ACCCGATGTGGAGCTTGACAGCCGCAGTCATGAACCAGAGCAAGGCCACAAATGAGCACACGGATGCCCGCGAGGGCCTGGCCCACGAGGCGAGGGTCTGGGTGCGTTTCTCAGCTCGGTGTGGGAGAAACGTGCCCAGGGCTGCCCGCATGCTGGGGGCCGATACCGGCAGCCCCCGCTCACTTCCGGGTCGGCCTCATTGTCCACGGGGCAGACGGAAGGTTCCAGCATCCTGCCTTGGGACCATGGGCACCCAGCAGGGGCGGTGTGCCGGTAGGGACCCCCGGCGAGGAAGCTCCCGAAGCCCCGCAGAAAGAAGGGTCCTGCTCCCCGCGCGTCGCGTCCACCACGGGCTCTGTGTTTCTACCTCTGAGACGGAGGACGCTCCGAGTGCTCCGCCTGGACAGGCCCGGAGCAGCATCAACGTCCCACAGAACCGCCGAGAGGGGCACACGGACCCCAGGACAGGGCAGGCCACGTGGGCTGGACAGGTTCCCAATGAAAGGGCAGGGAGGCGTCCGCTGTCCCCGTCCTCCCCGAGGAGGGGCGGGGAGGCGTCCTCTGTCTCAGTCACACGCACCTCCCCGTCCAGGCCGCCCTCCCAGGACCCACGTCTGATGCCACTCTGAGTCCTGCAACGGCCACGCCCACAGGAGCCGGCTGTTTCCCACAGTGGCCCGTCCCCCGGGACGCAGGGGCGGGCTCGGGACGGAACCCCTGTGTCCAGGAACCACGGAGAATGCAGGTGCCAGGACGGCTGTCACGGCCCGCCTCGGGGCTCGGGGCTCGGGGCTCGGGCGCGCCCTCTGCTACGTGGTGGGGGCCTCGAGTCCACGCTGGGCGGTGCTCCTCCGGGGCTGCCCCCGCTCTGCTCACATACCTGCCCCCCTGGCTCCCAGGGACCCGGCCATGGCCTCCGTGACGGGGGGCGAGTATGAGAACTGGGGTGCTCTGTCAGGGTCCTGACGGATCAGGTGCTGAGGAGCACAGCTGGACAGATGCTGGGGGGCCGGCCTGGAACCACCCTGGAGGGCCAGGGGGACTATGGCCCCAGGAAACGGCGGGCTGGGGGTTAGAGTTATGGCACCCTGCTGAGACAATGGGGACGCCCCTCCCACGGGGGTGCATTTGGGCTCTGCACCCCCACCTTGAAGGCACCGCGGCCAGGCAAGTCCAGGGTCCCAGGAAGGAGACTGTGGACGTTGCCTGTTGCCCAGATGCTCATCTGTGAGGCTCAGGGGCCTCGTCCCTCTCGAAGCCCCGAGGCACTATGCCCGTGATCTGTGGCCCCTCCTTGGGACCTCGCTCCGGTCACCCCCATGCTCCCGTCAGCCCCCAGGGCAGTCCTCCCATCCTGCCTTCCTGTTCATGCCGTGCCCTTGCCTGGCCCCCACTCCATGTCCCTGACTGCCCCCGAAGGCTCGGCTCAGACAGGTCCCTGGTTCCCGGAACAGTCCAGCCCTCGGTCCCAGGAGACCCCTCTGTGGTCTGCAGGGGCCGAAGTATGAGGCCCTGAGGCCCTGAGGCCCTGGGAGGCAGATGGAGGCCAGTCACCTGCTTGCCTGGAGGTGGGAGGGTCTCCGCTCCCTGGGGAATCGGGGCTGCCAGCCTGAGAGCATCCATCATTGGCTTTGGAGTGGATCCACTGCTGGGGGCCCACGTCGGGCGACAGAGCACCCACCGCCCTGGGCAGCCGGCTGCGAGGCAGGCGGCACAGATGGGGGCTCCGACGGCCGGCTGCCCCTCTACCCGTCTGGAGGCCCGAGGCCCAGGCTCTGCTGCTGTGCCCCCGCTGGCTGCACACTGCTGTCTGTCTTCCCCGTCACCCCTGGCGGGGTGCCCACTGCAGGGCCTCGTCCCCTCCCACTGCCATCACAGCGGCCTCAGGACTGCAGCCTGTGACTCTGGGGACACGACGTGGTCCGTACACAACAGGTGCCAACTGTATGCTCTCCCTGAGCAGCCTCTCACACGCCCTCCCCTGGAGCCTGGTGGCCGAGTGGACGCCCGCAGGCGTCCTGGCCTCTCCGGTCTGTCTGGCCCACGTGGCTGGCTGGCAGGGTCTCTCTGGACCTGAAGAGTGACCAGCCTGGCCCAGCACCGCTCACCCCGCGGTCCTTACCACCCAGTCCCCACGCCCCCGGGGCCTCGCCCTCCTTCCGCTGACGCCGAGCACTGCTTGGCCAGATGGGTAAACACACAGAGGACAAAGGCTCCTCTCCAGCCCCGCCGATCCTGATGGCCACCCTCAAGCCCTCAAGCCAGCCCCAGAGGGAGTGTGGAGAGGACCCATATGGGCCCCGACTCCGACTAATAACTTCATTATGGACTTTGAGGCCACGTCCCTGTAAGTAATGGGCTGCTTGGAAATGCAGACGATCCTGGCTCCGGCACCCGGAGAGGCGCGAGGGCGATTAGCGCCCATGATGTCAGCTCCGGAGAGGGACGCCTTCATGTCAAAATTTAATTTGCCTGGTGGAAAACGCGCGACTTTCAGAAACACCCAGGGCCAGGAGCAAATGAGTGTGTGTCACCGAGGAGCCGGCGACGATTTGCCAGCTCCGGGCAAATTGAACATAAGCTCACATTACAATGCAGCCGCAGAGAGTGGGACACAGTAATGACCGCAGGGATGGTGCGGGGCGGTGTGGGGTGGGAGGGAGCGGGCACCGGCCAGCCTCTGTCTGTCCGTCTGTCTGTGTATCTGTCCAGGAGTTCTTGTCTGCCCACCGAGCTTCCCCAGGACCTTGTGCTGATCCTTGGGGTGGGGGAGTGCCGTCTGCCTGGGGCGGGTTTGAGGCGGGACACTTCTGCTGGTGGGATGGGGGTGGGGTACTCTTCCCTCCAGGAGCCATAGGCCGGAGGGGCGGGTTGAACCGCACACACTCACTGTCCCCAGTGGAGGCTGGGATCCCAGGCTGGTCCCTCCCGAGGCCTCTCCTGGGCTGGAGACGCCGTGTCCTCCACCCATCCCCATCTGGTCAGCCCCCTGGGCGTGCGTGTGTCCCGACTCCACTTCTAATAAGGACACTGGTCCTGTGGGGATGGGCCTCACCCCTCTCTCCTCATTAGTCACCTGTGAAGGCTCCGTCTGAGTCTGGGGACACGGTCAGCCCACAAGTCCTGCCCTCCCACGCACGCGCCGTTCCTAGAGCTGACACCTGGCTGACGCCCCAGCACTCACCTCTGGTCCCCTGAGCGTGGACACAGGGGCCCGGTTGGCTCCCATGTGCTGTCTTCCTCCAGCCAGGGACCCACTCGCTGTGCGGGCCTCTGCTCCCCCCGCAGGACTGAGCCGGGAGGGGGTGCACGACCCCCAGAGCAGAGGAGGGCTGCCCGGGGGTCCGCAGTGTCTCCCACACCCGCTCTCCCGGGGACCGGCAGGACGGCCAGCTCCCCCCGCGTTCCCTGGGGCTCCCAGACTCCGGCCCAGGTTCTGGTCCTGACGGCCTTCTCTGCCTTCTCACTCTGAGAGGATGCTCGCTGCATGCTGGCCGTGCTCGGAGCTGGAGCTCCCCTAGTGCCCGGGAGAAGGAAAGGTCACGTTGCGAGGTTGCGGTGAGGACTCGCAGAGGCCGAGGGCGGCCCAGGAGGCCAGCCACTAGGATGCCCTGTCCTCTTGCCGCCCGCTGCGCACATGCAACTCCCCACGCCGCCTCCGGGGCAGGCATGCTGGTTGTTTTCTGAGAACTTGAGACTGGGATCCCAGGTCCCCCCCCGAGGCATCAGAGGTCTCGCTCACACCCATCTCCCCAGGTAGAGACCCTCAGAATGGCAACACTATAGCAGACACGTACCAGCCTTTCTGCCAGAGGACCTGGCTCTCAAAGGAACGCCAGCCCCAGACACGCAGGGCTCCTCCCCAACCCCCTGGCCTCCCTCAGGCTGGACTGGGGGTGCCCCAGACTCTCTGGACGGCTCACCCCTCCCCCGTATCTACAGAGCCCCTGCAGGGCTGCGTGGGCGACACAGCTGATCCGGGCCCCAAAGACAGACGCGTGATCTCACAGGGGCAATCACGGCCCAAGACAGCGGCCAGCCCTCGGCCGTGAGGTGAGAGGGTGCGGGCCCGCACAGCCGGAGGCGGTGAGCGGAGGCTGGGGCGGGAGGTGGGACCCCCTGGGGCGCGGCTGGCCCTGCGTGCTTTCAGCAGTTCTGGGCAGCAGGCAGCCACAACAGGGGCGCGGAAGCTGCTGGTGAACCGCCGGCCGTGGTGCACACAGGGCCACCAGATCCCCGCCCCCGCGGCTGCCCCCCGGCCCCCGAGAGAAAGAGCTGACCACGGCCTTCACAGGAAAGGCCGCCACTTCACACCTGGGCAGGGCCCTCAGACTCAGGTGCTGCCAGCCTAGGCGCAGGGAGAGGAGCCCCTGGCTGCACGTCCAGACACAGCTCTGCGCGGCCGTGAGGTCCACCGTGTGCGTCGCGGGCCTGGGCTGGCCACTCAGAGGGCCACGCGCCGGGTGCCTCTGCGCCCTGGAGCCTAACTGGCGTCCGGCCACAGGGGGCTGAGGGTCCTTCCAGGACCCGTGGCTACCTCTCAGCAGTGACCAGCACCCAGAGCTGGGAGGACGGTGACAGCCAGCTGCCCGAGCAAGATGCTGCCTGTAAGCTGCTGACGGGAGGCCCCGGTGGGCGGCACATGGAGCCGGGACCAGCGGCACGGAGACGCGGAGCACGGGAGCCCCGCGTCCCTGCGGCTGATCCCAGCATGGATCTGTCCCCCGAGCACCGCGAGGGGCCCGCGTCCCGGAACACCCCCGACTGCCCCCCACCCGCCGTCACGGGAGCAGCATCTGCTCTGCGGGCTCACGGCCCCACCCCGCCCCTGAGAACTCAGCCCTGTGGCCCCCCTCGGGGATTCCCAGCTTCCCCTTCACAGGCCAGAGGCATCTCGACACGGGCCTGCCTGGGATGTGTCCCTCCCCGGATGAATACAGATGGCAGAGGCTGATTTAAATAAATCTATTAATTATCCACAGCTTAGCCTGTGTGTGTATGTGTGCAAGCTACGGCTTCTAAATAATGTAATTCCGGAAGCCCCGGCATCTATTACATTTAATTACCTCTCCCTGCGGCGCTTGGGATCGAGATGCAGATAGCACGCCGCCCCCTGGGGAGCCTGTGGATCCCGGGGGGCCGCTCCGCGTGAGGTGCCCGCCCCCTCGCTCCACCTCCACGTGGCCCCAGGCCTGGGGCCGAGGGCAGGGGCTGGGGCATGTCCCTGAGGGCCCCTGCCTCCTCCCCCAGGCCCCCGGGAGCCCCCCAGCGGCCAAGACAGACTCATCTCTTCTGCCCCAGACCCCCTTCCGTGCCCCGCCCAGGCTCACAGTGACAGACCTTCCACGGGTGGCCCCCGAGGTGACGCTGTCAAAGCTCCCAACACACCCGACCGTCCTCAGGAGCCTCCGAGTCAGGTCTAGCCAGGAGGTGAGGTCCGAGCACCTGGACCCCCAGCAGGCGGTCTCTCAGGCAAGGGGAGTGCAGGTCCGGCCTGGGGTGGGTCTCACAAGCAGGGGACCTCAGACCAGCCCCCCTGGACATCTGACCTCAGACCAGCCCCCCTGGACGTCTAGGAGCCTCAGTTTGGGAGGACGCGTTCCTGCTCCTGGAGAGTTGGACGTGACCCCAGGCCACCGGCCCCAGGCAGGTCGCCCACGGCCCCGTCCCCAGGTTCCTGGGCTCAGGGCAGGGGATCAGACAAGGTTCTCCGAGTCCATTGGTCAGGGGATCATCTGGCTGCAGGAGAGCTCGGACCACTGGGAGCTCAGGACCTGGGGGTGCTCTGGCCCGGGGGCACTTCTGGGGTGAAGCATCTCCTGCTTGTTTCTGCCTCTCCCTCCAGTAAAGACGGGTCCAGGTGAAGGCACGAACACCCTGGAACTCACGCTGCACGCAGGGAAGGATGCCAGACAAGCCCACCAGCATGAGCTAGAGCAGATGCCCACCCCCGGAGCAATACCCCAAGGCCCCAGAGGGCAGGGCCTGGGCCCCTGGAACTGGTGGAGAGGAGGGGCTGCTCTGACCTCACAGGACGGCGACCTGCATGTGCGGGGGGAGGAGAAGCCAGCCACGTGGCAGGGCCACAAAGAGCCCGCAGCCCGCAGTCACCCGAGCCAGCAGCCTGTGTGCCGCCCTCAGATGCTCAGAGCCCCACCCGCCTGCCTGCACCAGGCCCTGGGCAGTGCCCAGGAGTCAGCAGTGAGTAGACGGTGGCAGGCTGCCCAAGGGCTTGGGTCTGGGGATGGGGAGCCCCGGGCCCTCCTCTGATGCAGGTGGCTATTTAAGCATTCCCCTGCCTCTGCCTCCATCTCTGCTGACCACATGGGACGCCTGCCCACAGCGTCTCCACAGAGCCCAGCCCAGAAACTCGGACATCTGGGGACAAGTGCGCCTACATGTTTGTGACCGCGAACGCATCACAAACGTGATGGGGGAGGGCGTTCCAGGCACGAAGGGATCCCCAGCATTTCATAATTCTCAGATTACACCCCAAACACCTGGGAAGTTTGAAATAATAATCATTTTGTGGTCTGATCTGTTAAAACAATAGGTTTTAATAGTCACTTGTTACTGGCAATAAATGGCCGTAATAACTTGATGATTAAGCTGCTGTGACCTTCACTGAACCTTGACAGTTCTCATTTGCATCCTCATTAAAATGACAGTTTCCCTCTCATTCTTTGAAATCTGTAATACTCTTCTTCCCAGAATTTGCAAAGCCTCCCTAAAGAGTAATTAACTTATGTGATTAAAAATGTAATATGTTGGGGACATTTTTTACTTTAGGAAGGTACCAGGTTAAAAGTTTTAATATGCACTGTATTCATCATAAATCATTTTGATTAAAAAAAAAAACCCTCCCAGAATGAGAAGTAAATGGAAAAGCTTCGTTGTCAATGTTGGATTATGATAATTTCTTTCTTATCCTAATTTTTATTAATGGGAAAAAATGATGAACTAAACTAACCCGTCAAACTTCTGTACCTTCAAAGCCATAGTCCAAGCTCCAGGCGCTTTCCCCCAGACCCCTCCTGGCCCTACCGCCTTTCAGAACATACAGAAGTCACTTATCTCCCCGTTCTTCAAAGGCCCCTGCAGGCCCCCGGGAACCTCTGAGCAGACCCCAAGGATGAGGACAGTTCCAGACAGAGGGTGCTCACCGCCTGCCACCAGGGGCACATCCTTGTTGCCCGGACGCTCACAAGCTGAGGACCGAGGCCTGGACAACACGCCTGTCCCCCCAGACCCCGCGGGCTCATTGTGTCCCCCCAGACCCCACAGGCTCACTGTGTCCCCCCAGACCCGGCGGGTCCAGTGTGTCCCCCACAGGCCCTGACACCAGCTGAGTGCCAGCTTCCTGGCCGGGTTCCGGGACCCCAGATGCCCTCTGTGTGGGACCCCTGAGCAGGGGAAGCCACACCGCAGTCCAGACCCGGCCCCAGGGTCCCCTCTCCCCGTCTGCCTGACTGTGGTCCCCCCATGACGCCCCTGCACCCGGCGGCCTCCACCCAGGGTGGTGCCTCCCACTTTCCCGTCCCCACAGGGCCCGCAGGGGAGGTTCTCGGGATGCCAGTAGAATGCACGAATGAGCCGAGGAGCTGTGAAGGGTGGCCCCCGGCGGGAGAGCAGAACTGGGCAGCGGCCCCCTCCAGGCCAGGCCAGGGCTGTGAGCCGATCTCCCGGGACCCCAGTCCTCAGCCTCTTCCCTCGCGGCCGAGCCCAGAGGCGAGAGTGGGTGCCACGCAGCTGGGCAGACCCCAGTGTGCACGATAAACATTTACTTAAGGTTTTTCCAGTTGTCAGTGTGATAAACGGACCCTTGACAAAATCAATGGATCAAGTAAGCCGAGTTAATCTACAGGAGACCCTCCTGAGGGCATGTCCCACTCCGCCTATCACTCAGAGCGCTGCAGGGGGTGAAGGTGAGCTCTGTGGGCTCGGGGGCTGGGGGGCTGGGCTGAGAGGAGAACTCCCACCTGGGCCAGGACGGGGCAGAGGGATGGAGCCAGGACAGGGCTGGTGCAAACACGTGTCTCAGGAACGCAGAGATCCCGATCACAGGCAAGGTCTAGCAGAGGACCAGCTGCTGGCAGGAGGGGCTCCCCGTTCCAGAATGGCTGGGCCGGGCCAGAGCCCCGGGGATATCGGGATGCAGAATCAGGGAGACCTTGGGGAGCCTGGGCCATAAGGATCCCTCCCTCGGCAGGGGCCAAGTCTGGGTCCAAACCTCACCCATGCCCGCTTGCTTCTATAGGAGACCAAGTCAAGTCCAGTTAATTTCAGACCAACTCAATTATATGAACTCAATTCAGTGGAAACCATGTGATCTGACTTACAGATTAAAAAAAAAAAGTCAAAAATCTCTCCACCACATTCCATCCTCCAGGTTCAGCACCGCCTTCCCGTCCGTGGGGCCCCCGTGGCCCCTGAACTGAGCTGACTGCACCCCCCACCTCCGCGGACACAGTGGTCCCCTGGGCGCATCTGTCCTGGAACGGAATGACTCCATCTCCTGCTGCCTCCACGAGGCGATGGCCTGTCCCTGCAAATAAAGTTGAACAGGTACGGGCGTGCGCCTGCTCCTCCCGGCAGAAGGCAGCAGGTGGATGGGGCGATGGGGCTCAGGCCAGAACCACTCCCACCTGGCGGTCGGCTGACTCACAACTGCAGCCTGGGCTCTTCATCCCTGGAGGGAAGGGCCTCGCCTGGATCACCAGCTCCCGGCCGGGGCCAGCAGGTCGCTCTGCCCCTCCCCCCGCCCCAGCACTGCCCAGAGCCCGGGACCCCGAGCTCTCTGGGAGCCTGGCCTAAGGGGCCATGTCTGGGGTGGGGGCTGTAACCGCTAGCCCCCACAGTGACGCACAAACCCCACGTGGCCTTCCTGGGGCGGAGGCCGGGCCCCGTGCCTTCCTGCAGTCTCTGGCCGGCAGCCTGGCAGGGCCCGGGAGCCCTTGGCAGGGGCTGCTATCTGTGTCCAAACCTGTCCCAGGGGCCGCAGGCATGCCAAGGCCCTGCCCTGACCTGGGACAAGAGAGGGGCACCGAGACCCAGAACAGGGAGGCCCCCCGACGCCAGACACGTGGCTGAGGGCCCAGGAAGTCCAGCCTTTGTGGGGGCCGCTGGGCATGGAGGACTCAGGCCTGCGAGGGGCTGGGGTCACAGGAGCCTGAGCTGGGTCAGCCTGTGCGTGGCCACTTTCCAGACAGCTCCATCCCAGGAGGAGGGTCCTGGGGCCTCCCACCCTGGGGGAGAGCCCCTGGGGATGAACGGGATCACCCGCTAGCTCACAGCCCCCAGGCGGTGCCTCCTGGCTCCCAGCCCTGTCCTAGGCTGACCCGGGAGACTCATTCAGCCAGCTGCCCCCAGCTCCCCAAGCCTGGCGTTACGGCCCTGGAGACCTCACACACTGAGGCATCTGGTTCCCAAGCAGGGCAGCCAGGCCCCCTTCTGAAGACCACGCCCCCCGCCCCCCCACCCCCGCCCCCACCAGCAGGACCTAATTCACAGCCCAGCCCCTGCTGAGCCGGCAGTCACTCCGCGTCCCTGGTGGACCGTCCTGGCACAATGATGGCTGGGGCGATGAGGCCGGCCGGGCCGTGCCTCAGTGGTCAGAGCAGCCGGCCTCCCAGAGGGTCGGCCCAGCCTCACCAGGATGCCCCTCCCTCCTGCAGGAAGCTGCAGTGGCCTGGCAGATGGACCGGTCCCCCAGGTCGGGGACCCTCCTGCCATGGCTCTGTCGGGCCCTGGAGGCGGTGAGAAGAGTCCAGAAGAGCCAGAAAGTCCCCAGGGCGCCAGCCCCCTGGCTATCGGGACAGGGAGAGCAGTCCCCAGGGGCCCGCCCCACCACCTGGCCGAGAAGGCTCTCAGATGGGCAGGACACAGATGGAGTGCCCTGGGCACTGTGGGTTCCCGGCTGTGACCCTGGGGGGCAGGCCTGTGACCCAGGGGCTCCTCTGATCACGCTGCCTGCTGTCCCCTCCAGCGTCCTCAGCTGGCCCCAAGGCCCCATCTTGCAGCTCCACATGGGCAGAAGCAGAGGGGGGGCTGGGGCAGGGGTCGCCCCGGCCTGGGGGGTGGGCCAAGCCGGCGGCCTGGCTCTGCTGGAGCGGCATCCTCAGGAACGTCCTGCCCCAGGGTCTCTGGCAGCTGTCTGTCTCCAAGCCCTGCCCGCCTGCTACTAAACCCGCACGTGATCACACACACACACACCTCCCAGACGACATGGTGTGACGTAGCCCTGCGGTCTATATTTAGAGCTGAACTTTAAGTCAAATATCAAGGAGTTCTGGAGCGGAATTCTCGAGGGCTCGGAGCACCAGCCAGGCTGCTGTCACCCGCTTCACCTCGGAGCGGGGCGGGAGCCCTGCCCCGGGCTGTCAGAGAGGACACAGGCTGTCCTTTCCCTGGGAGGCCCTCAGGCCAGAGGGGCCCCTCCTGGTCACCGAGACCCCTGTCCCCCGGAGCGTGGGGGGCTCAGACTGACGCTGGACGGGGGCCTGGAGCAGCAGCGGTGGCCGCAGGGACCGAGGGCCAGCGGTGCGCATGGACCCTCCTCACGGCGCCCGAGGCCCCAGCGCCGGCTGAGACCTGAGGGAGCGCTTTCAACAGCGGCTGTTTTCTGCACAAACAAAGTGAGTCCCCTGGTTCCCGACACACTTCGGTCTGAAGGTTCCTGCTTCCAAGGAGACGGTCAGAGGAGGTGTCCCTAAATCCGAGGGCCTTGGACCAGGATGCATTCTTCCAGGCTCCAGGCCCAGCAAGGCCTCCAGGGGGGGTGACTGGGTGGGCCTTCTTGGGAGGAGACCCTCCCCTCGAGCCGAGCGTGTGGGTCAGAATCGGGAGTCTCCACGCTGAGTCCCTCCATCAGATGCATTTCTCTTCCAGGTAGAGAGGACAGGGAGCCCAGACCTCAGTTGTCCCACCCATAGCTTGGTGGGAGGTGGGAAGGGGCTCGGTGGGGGGGCCCTGCACCATCTCCAAGGCAGCCCTGCTGAGACCCCCGTCTCACAGCAGGGCAGATGGTCTGGCGCGGCAGAGATGTCATCCCCTCAGCCCAGGAAGAGCGAGCAGAGGGAAACCGCCCGATGCCCAGCGCCTCTGGGCCTCAGCTCTGCAGATGGCAGGGGAAGCTCCAGGGTGACACCCAACCTCCCAGTGACTTTTGCCCTGGACTCATAAGGACGCCGGGTGAGTAAGATCAGCCCCTCCACCTGTCAGGGCCGCTGGGCAGCCCCCAGCTCTGAGATCAAAGCTGGCACTCAAACACCACCTTGACCGCCTGAGCCCAGTGCCAAGGGCGCTGTCCAGGGTCCCAGGCCCGCCTGCCTGCTGCCCTGAAATAGCAAGGGCTCCAGGGTGGATCCCCCATCTACACCCTCAGCAGACATCGCTAATCCATCTCCTTCAGGGCCCAGAAGACGCCAGAACCCCTCCTGCGGGGCATCTGAAACCAGACTGGTGACCGCAGGGGACAAACGTGTGCCATGCTGGACACTCACTGCCCACTGTGGCTTCCTGTCCACCCCTTCCTCTCCCTCACCCCTTGCCCGGTGGCGTGTATGTGTGTGAGTCGTGCTACAATAAAAGCCGAAGTCGCTGTGTCCTGCGTGGCATGGCCCCGCGTCCCTCCAGTCAACACGGACAGGCGGGCCGTCGGTCAACCCAGCGGCAACAGTCAGGACCGCGCTGGCCGCATGATCACTGCCCACAGAGGCGTCCGCTTCTGTCCACTCGAGCACATGCCGGCCACAGCGTTTCTGGTGGCCTGGACTGGAAAGTCTGAAGTCCTGATTCCAGGCCTCCTGGGCCAGTCGGCGACGGTGTGAGTCTCCTGAGGGGCTCGTTCTTGTAGGCCGCCCGGAGGGGGAACGGGCACTCGGAGAGGTCTCCTTAGGCTGAGATCACTCTCCTTTCAAAGGCCGTTTTAGGACCTTCCTTCCAGCAGCTCCGGGAGGATTCCGGCCTCCTCCTGGGGCTGGGACCTCGGGAGACCACGTGCAGAAGCATCCACTCCTGGAATCAGGAAGTACCCACATCCACGACTCGCCCCAGGCTGGCCAGACTCCGAAGTGCCAGGTCCTGTGCTGGCCCCGTGGACGCAGGCTTCTGTGGGGTCCCTCGGGCGTTCAGAGGGGCCGTGAGGTCACACTGACGCCCCTCGTGTGGGGTCCCTCGGGCGTTCAGAGGGGCCGTGAGGTCACACTGACGCCCCTCGTGTGGGGTCCTTCGGGCGTTCAGAGGGGCCGTGAAGCTGATGTGACTCTGAGCGTGTGGTTCCTGCTGCTGCGTGTGGTGACCCGGCGGCAGGAATTCTGGGGGAGGCCCTGCCCAGCAGCAGCGGGCCCTGTGGGCATCCTCACGGAGTGGGCACCCATGTCGGCTCTGAGACCAGCGGGCCACGCGCTCGGTATGTACACCTGTGGCTCCGCCCCTCCTCGGGACAAAGGGGCCGTGAGCACCTCGTGGTGGGAGCAGCAGCTGTGAATGAGTTACTCGAGGAAGCTGCCAGGACCCACGCCTGGTGCGCAGTGAACCGCCCAGGAGGGTCTGAGTGTGGAGGGCACGCGCCCAGCGGTGGGCTCGGCCCCACGGTCCCTGGTGGTGTCCGGTCCTCACACCTGGGTGGGGGCCTGCGGCTCGTCCACTGTTCAAGGCCGCACGGGCAGTGGGGGCCACAGACGGATCCCAGTGCCAGGCAGTGGGCCCCAGGCTGCTGCGTGCTGGCCCCGCTCCGGCCGCGTCCCGCCCCCGGAGTGCACGGGCAGGCGCCTGCAGGTCAGGCCTGCAGGACAGCGGACAGCCTGGACGCGTGAGAGCCAGCCCAGGGCCTTGGGAGCGCCAGCGCGCTGAGTTCCCGTAGCCTGCTCAGCACGGCGGCGGGCCCCAATGCCGCTGCGTGAATAGGGTGAACAGGGTTTAAATTCAGATGAGGGCCCCTTTCTGAAAGGCGCGGAAGCGCAGAGGCGCGGAGGCACCAAAGTTCAGGAGGAGCACAGTCCGGAACCACGAGTCCACCTCTGGCTCTGGGGCGAGGGACGCGCCCGCCAGCAGTGCGCTCTTTCCCCGGCATCACTGACGCGCCACGGGCCGCAAGCACGCAGGGGTGGCCTTCGGTATCGGGCCGGCTGCACGGGCAGGACCTTCACACCCCAGACCCCTTGGCCAGGAGTCTCTCTAACATCTGGAGAGAGCAGAGAGGCACTCTGGCCTCGGTGGGGGTGGGGGGTGAGCCCTGCATTTGGCAGAAAGAGTGAGACCCGCTCCGGTCGGGAACGGACTCTCGCGTTTCCATTTCGGAGACGATTTAAGACGGGATGGGCACTGCCGTTTCATGCCAATGAATTTACATTTGAAAACTCTTCTTGGGGTCAATTTGATTTCTATAAAGGAGGTCACTTTGGCCAGAAGCCTCCACGCGGGGGTGACAGCCCTGTGTCATCTCATTCCCAGAAAGACAATGAATTCAGAGAAAACGGCCGGCTCCCGGTCGGATCTCAGGCCTGCATTAAGCACCTGCTATCTGACAGGCGCCTGAGGGGGCTGGATGGAGGGGCCAGAGCTGAGGGCAGTGGTGGGCAGTGGGGGGGAAGGCCCTGCCCTCTCTGATGCCGTGCCCCCGGATAGCCTGCGTTAGCCAGGGGCCTGTAGTGCCCTGGGGCCTGGCGTGGGCCCCTGGCGCTTCACACACAGAGCAGCCAGAGCCTGGGGCCTGGCCTGCTGAGCCCAGCAGGACCCCAGGGGGTCCACAGCCCTGTCTGGAAGGCCTGGTCTGGGTCCAGGCTAGCCCTACAGCAGCTGACCCCGGACTCGCAGCTGGGACCACCCAGCCGACCACAGACCCCCGCCTGCCGTGCTGAGCCCCTGACCTGTTGGCCTGGCACCCAGCACCCCAGGGCAGCAGCTAGCTGAAGCAGACCCTTAGTTTTGCCGGCTGAGACGCCAAGCCAAGCTGACCCGAAGAAGGGGCAGGTCACCTCTAAGTTACCGTCTGTGATGGAGGCGGGGGCAGGGGGCCAGGGAGAGTGGGGAGACGCGTGGCATCTCAGATCGTCTCTGGAGACGTGGCTGAAATCCCCAGCGTCTTCCTCGTTACTCTCACTTGTGAACAAGGAAGTGAGCATCCTCCCCAGGGATCTCCACCCCAGGAGCGCTGACCTGGTACATTTGGGGAACCCACTGGGGGCTGCTTTTGGCACTTCTTCAGCTTAGAAGCTGGCCCCCCCCCCCCGCAGCACCAGGGCCCACGTTGTCCCCTGGGACAGACTTCAGGGTCCCCACCCCCGTCCAAGGACGTTGGAGGACCCAGCAGGGAGTGCATACAGAGGGTGGACATGGCAGGACATGAGGGTGCCTGCTTCAGCCCTGGACAAGCAGACAGCCTCATCCCGCTCCCGTTTCTGTCGTGGACGAGACGTCAGATGTCAGGCAAGTTAGTTCATTTCAGCTTTCTCAATTGTCCCCACCCAGAAGACAGGGGATGGGGGACGTTATCCGCTGTGGGACAGCGACTTTCAACCTTGCAGGTGCATCAGACCCCCTGGGTAAAGATGGAGGAACCGGGTCATACTGGGAGTCTCCAATTCAGGGGATCTGGATGGCCCAGAACCTGCACTTCTGACTGGCTCCCGGGCGAGGCGGAAACCCCACTCTGAGGACCACCGCCTAGACAGGGTCGTGAAGGTTCGAGGAGCTGATACCGTGAATGGCAGACGGAGCTGGTAGGTGACACAGAGCCTCCAAAGGACAGTCACTGCCACCTCCACTGGGGCCACCGTGGCTAAGTCTGCAGGCCACCCAGGTGCAGCAGAGTGACCGGTGTCAGGTTCAAAGTCCCCTCTGCTCCTCTCGTCACAGCTCCCGTCCAGGACTGACATCTCAGTGTTTGGAATGCCACAGGTGCATCTTGAAAGGAAAGGCCTGGGATGGGGGGTGGTCCCCACACCCAAGAGCTCCCTGGACAGGTCCAAACCGTGGGGCCAGCATCTCCGAGGGGACAGCTCAGGGATTCCTCCGTCCAGAATGCCGAGGGGTCTCCAGTGGGGCACCCCCCACGCCCCCCATGGCAGAGGAAGGGGGGCCCACCCCGAAGCGCAAGAAGCCCAGGAGGCGAGGTGGCTCCCAGGCTGCAAGGGGCTCGGCTGGAGGACTTGCTGCCTTTTCATTTGAAAATAGAGATGCCATCAGACGTTTTGATCATTTCTATTTTTGTTTCTACGCCTCAATTTTGGCAGTTCTCTCCCGGGAGCTGGGGGGTGGGGGGAGAAACACATTTTTCTCTACCATTTTTAATCTTCTTTTATTTATCAAACTTAGCTCCTCTTTTGGTGGATTAAAACAGACTTGGACAGAGTCTGGAAAAACAAACTCTTCGGAGACAAGACGAGGATTGAGTCTGGCCAACTGGCTGCTCGCAGCTCTCTGGGAGCTTCGTGTGCGTGGGGGTGGGCCCCCTCCCTCTGCCATGGGGGGCGTGGGGGGTGCCCCGCTGGAGACCCCTCGGCATTCTGGACGCAGGTATCCCTGAGCTGTCCCCTCAGAGATGCTGGCACTGTGGTTTGGACTCGTCCAGGGAGCTCTTGGGTGTGGGGCCACCCCATCCTAGGACTTTCCTGGAGCTGCGGTGGGAACAGCGGCTGCAGGTGCCCTCCTCCTCCGCACGAGCCCCAGGGGCTTCCTGGGAGCCTCCAGGACCATAGCTCCTGGAACCAGCCAGCCTGACCCCAGCACTGCGGGGGTGTCTTTCCAGAACCACAGATGCCTCTGCTTGGAGGACGGGCGTGCTGTTCGCTGGGCACCAGGGGATGCGCACGGCTCGGGCGGCCCTCTGACCCCCCGGCTCCTTGGGGAAACGAACTAGAGTGCGAGACCCCCTTCCCCATCCCAGGCTTGCAGGGAGCCCTGATGGGCGGTGTCAGGGAGACAGAGGACCCCACCCAGGTGGTCCTTCCTCTGAGAGCTCTCAAGGGTCTCCAGGGACCGTCCACATGCAGGACAAGGGTCTGTGGGTGAACCCAGACTCTGCTGGCACATCGGGCTCGAGTGCCCGCAGCCCGGTACAGATGAGCCAAGAAAGGAGAGAAAACCCAAGGAGCGGCCCTGGGACGCTCAGGCCGTGGCGCACCACATGGGGCTGCAGAGAAGGGGCGCGAGCGCAGCCGCGAGGGGCTGGCGTGTGTTTGCACAACTAACACGCCCTTCCCACAGGCCCACACTAGCGTCTGGTGCAGAGCTTCCACGAACACTGCCTCCTCAGATGTCACCGCGACGGAGGACTATGGCGTCCCTGGGAAGTCCTCCAGGACAGCGGGCAGAGGGTCCGCAGCCCTGAAAGGACCCCCATCTGCAGGCAGGGGCTCCCACTGGCAAAGCTGGGGGCCTGGAGGCGCTCGGGAATCCTGGAGCCCCCGGAGGCTCTTCCTGCGGGGACCGCCGACCCCTGCCCCTGGATCTTGGCCTGACAGCTGAGACCACTGCACACCGGGTCGGCCTCTGGTGCACCAGAGTTTGGGGCTAAGTGGTCTCAGAACTCTCTGTGCCAACGTCTCAGGACACCAGGTGGCTCATGCAGGCCAGACCACGGCTGTCAGATTCCCCCTCGCGTGGGCCACCTGGGCAGGGCCAGTCCAGCCTCCTTTAAGTGCCAGGGGCTGAGATGAGCCTGGCCTGGCTGCTAAGGGGCCAGTCCCCGCTGTGATACTCGGCCCCACTTCCCTGCAGTTCGGGGTCTGCTGGAGCCTCGGGGGCCAATCCAACTTCTCCTGGGGGGGGTTTCTCGTGGGCCCGCAGGTGCCAGCTGGAAGGGAGCCGCCCTCCTGGCTAGGGCCCACCTAACAGACGCCCGAGGGCCACGTCGGAGTAAACCCAGCCCGCTCCACAGCCCGCAGTCAGGGCCCAGCCAGAACAGGGCAGGATCAGCCCAGGAAGGGAAGGGTGGGGCCCGCCAGCGATAGGAAGGGCGGGGAGGCTGGCAGGCTGCCCCTCAGGACCACTCCTGGTTCACAGTGAAGCTTCTGCCTCCCGTTTAGACGGCTCCCAGCCACAGGGCAGGCCGGGCAGGTGGCCTTGGGTCAGGGAGCACCAGGCAGGCAGGCAGGCTCTCCTCGGACGTAAGACCCCTCCACCCGCTCTCCTGGGTGACATTTCCTGCAGAGGAACCGGAAAGGTCACCTCCTGTCCACTCAGGCCGGCTTCCCAGGCAGGATTACGTTTTATGATCCGTTTATGAACATTTTGTCTTTACGTTCCACAAATGTTATTGCGCAGAATGACGGGGCCCGACCTCCCGCCCTGGGGAGGGCGAGTGTCTTGACTGATGGGTGCTGGGTAATGAGAGTTCACGACGCTCAGCTGCAGAGCCAGAGGAGGGACTACAGGCAGGGAGCCACGACCCTGACGCTTCCCTGGAAGGAGGTGCAGGCGCCTGGCCTGGGCCTGGAGGAAGGGCCGCTCCCCGAGGCTCGCCGGGCTGGGTGGGGTCTGTGATGGGCCGGGACGCCCCCGCAGGTGGGAAGTTTCGATGGAGGAGACGGGGTGACTTCTGGGCGCCCCTCAAAGCAGGACAGAGACGTGCCGGCCACACAGGGCTCCCCGCACTGAGGAGGCTGGGCTGCAGCTGGTCCTGTCCCCCTCCTGGGAGTGGGCTGTAGGCGCCTGGGCCTCCTGGAGGCTGGGTGGCCACCCCTGGCCCAGGGCCCACCTGGGGCTCCGCCCTGCATCCGGCCCCTGCACGTGGCTTCATGTGACTGGGGGGCTCTCCTTTCCTGGGAGGGAGGGACTAGAGGAAGGGCATGGCCACTTTCCCAAGAGCATGACTGAGCATCACCCCTGTGTCCTTCGAGGTCCTTCCCCTCCCGAGGCCGTCCTGACCCACTCGGGACCACCCTCACTCACCTCCACACCCTGAGGCTGGGGTCCCGCTGAGGCCCGGGCAGTGGGGCTGCTGGGAAAGCTGCAGTCTCCCCAGCTGGCTCACGAGGACCCCTACACCCTGGAGGATGGGGAGTGGGGCCCCACCACTGACCCCTGTCACATGGGGCTGATGGTAACACTGGACGGGTCAGCTCTGTTTGAAAGTAACAGATGTCACCTTCCAGCCAAAACGCGCCTCCATCACCTCCCAACAGCCAGAAAGTGCCGTCCGAAGAAGCAGCAGAGACGTCAGCCTGCCTTGATGGGCTGAGTTATGTCCCCTGAGAAAGACTGAGTCCTGACCCTCGGAAGCCCCTGGTGCCCAAATGTCTTCATCTGGAAACAGGGCGGCTGCAGACCTGGCTGGTGAAGATGAAGCCTTCCTAGAGCAGGGAGGGGCCCGATCCAATGAAACTGGGTCCTCGTAAGAGGAGAGACAAGAGACGGAGATCTCCCTGTGAGTTCAGGGGCAGAGCCCGGAACGACGCAACATAGGCCAAGGCGCCCCGTAAGCTGGCAGAGATCAGACTCCCCGCCTCTCAGACCTGCAGCCTCTTCTCTGAGCGCGAGGTGGTAAAGCCCGCTGTCTGAAGCCACCCGTTAACGGCGCTCTGTCACAGGGCCCCGGGAAGCCACACGGACGGCTGGAGACAGTGGAGCCAGGCAGGATGCCCGGGCAGCCTGAACAAGTGGGCTGAGCCGGAGGTGCTCAAGAGCCAGTGGACACACGCCTCCTGGGGCCGGGCCGCCGGGTCACTCGGGTTGCAGGGAGTGTCCTCCAACCACAAAGGACCTGCCTGCCTGCCTGATGGCCCGCCAGTCCCCAGGCCGGGAGCAGAGCCCCACCTTGAGGGGCTGTAAGTCTGGGGCCAAGACGGGGGGGGGAGCTGAACCCCAACACAGGTCGCCTGCAGGGACCCCCCAGCACCTCCACACTGGCCGACAGGTAAGTGTGACCACGTGCACAGAGAGTCTGCCCGAGACTGCACCCAGGCCAGAGGCCGGGCCCGGATCAAACGGGGGGTGTTCTCCTTAGGAGAGGCAGCCCCCGAGGTCCCCGATTCTGCATCTTCCGGCCAGAAAAGCACCAAGAACTCATCACCATTCCGGGTTCCCGCACACATGCCCACAGACCTCGGGGGGGTGGGCCCGCGGGTCCCTGCGGGAGCGGGGACGGGGGTCCTCAGCCCTGTGCACCCACTCCAGGAGGCTCCGGGGGAGCGCCTGCGGGGGGCCCACACACAGGGGCCTGACCGCGGCCCCGCGTCTCCCCGCACGAGGGTCCTCGGACCCGCCCCTCAGTCCCGGTCCCACCTCCCCACGGGAGATGCTCTCAGCACCGGAGCGTCACACCCACAGGTAAGCCACCGCTAGGCCTGACACGACCTGCCGGCTTCTAATAAACGGCTGCTTCTGTCATTGGCGTGAAAAATGGGCCGCCAGGCAAACACAGAACAAACCCGGACACTGGGAGCCACAAACGTCCACCTAGACGTTGGAGAGAAGCCGGGGCCAGGGCCGCATGTTTGCGCACGTTAGTGACTAGATTCTGAACAGCACCACCTTGTAGAGAAGGGATGACTGGCGAATTACAAGATCCTCACAGTCCAGTAACTTGAGGGAGAACTGCAAGCAGGCACACGGAGGCTTAGACTCGCAGAAAGAGCAAAGGGCGCGTTTGAGGGCGGGCGCTCTGCTGGGGGTCGGGCAGCGGCCGCCTCCCTGGCCCCTCCTGGGGTCCCCGGGTTTCCCACTCTGAGCACCCGTCTTCCGGGGCACCTGGTCCATCCCCGGGGGCGGCCCCACCAGCTTCAGCCTGTCCGCCCCCTCCACGTCCCGCCTGCAGTCCTCGGTTCCAGAACAGGCTTGTCCAGCCAGGACACCTGTAGTCTCCCAGGCCTGGACCCAGTGCTGGGTGGGGAGGCCCTGGCCTGGGTCCCGCTGAGGGGCTCGCTGGGGCCCCAAGGGAGCCGCCCGAGGGGGCGAGACACGGGCAGCACACCTGCCTCTGGACCCGACGCCCCTCCCTGTGCCGGCCGCCGACGGCCCTCTGCTGTTTAAACTGGGGTGTGTCAAGCTCTCGGCACCTCTGACCGGGAGCGACTCAGCTACTACGACCCCCTGGGCAGCCCTGAGCGGGGCTGGGATGAGATGTCACGACTCCCCTGTCAGGGCCCTCTTCTCCACTCGCCAGGCACCGCCAGCTGCCCTGACTGTCCCCTCTGCCTCCCCGTGGGCCCCACGCCACGTCCCACCCCCACGGCCCGATCGCCAGCAGCCCCGGGAGCCTTCAGAGGCTGAATCTGACCTGCCTTCCTCCGGAGGCTCCACTGCACGTGGAACCAAACCAAGGCCATGTCCGTCCCCAGGACTGCCTGTCTGCACCCTGGCTGCACAGGGCAGGGCCCTTCGCCCCCCGGGATGCCCGCACAGGGACCCTGAGGGCCCCTGCCCCGTGCACTGTGTATGTGTGTGTGTGGGGGGGGACCCGGGGCTTGGCTTGAAGCCTTTGTGTTTTTCTGTCCTGAATATGCAGGACCTTGGAGGCCGCCTCTGTCAGCAACCTCACTCCTGGACGGGCTGAGTGTCCCCGTGGAAGACCTGCTTCCTGCCATCCAGCCCTCAGCAAAGTGCCGCCTCCGGGGCAAGGGCCTCCCCGAGCGCCCACCCCTGCAGCCTCCGCGCCACCATCAAGCTCCTGTCGTGATTCTCTGAAGGGACCGTCCAGGGTGGGACGGACCTGCTACGTGCTAGTTTATCTGCTTCTGGCTTCTCCTCCAGGGACCGGGGCCTCGGGTGGCCAGGCTACGGGTGAAGTAGCCTAGGCTTTGCAGAAACGCTGGCACCACCCAGGGTCTCGGGCAGCACTGCCCACGGCACAGAGGCAGAGACGGCGAGCCCAGGCCCTGCCGGCCCGGCAGTCGGCAGGGACCCAGATGCTGTGCCCCGAACAGCCGTGAGCCTCCATCCCTCGTCGCTTCCTAACGCGCTCACATCCTTCCTAGACGCCGTCCCAGCTCGGAGCAGAAAGGCGGAGGGTGGGGAATCAAAGCTGCAATGACAGGCGACACCCTCTCGACGCAGCGCCGTCTTTAGGAAAAGTCCACACGATGATTCTGTTTCAGACCAGGAGCCCAAAGGGAGATCACGTGGCTTTTCTTTTCGGGGACGCGGTAACCGCCACTTCGGAGGAGGCCGCCCGCCAGGCCCATCCCGCGGGGCCCGACCGCGCAGTCTACCCCAGAGTCCGTGTCCTATTACAGCGCCTTCTGTGCCTCTGATTACCTGGCAAATAAACCAATTTGGGGGCCCACCGGGGTCTTTCTGGCCGCCTCTCCAGGGCCCTGCCTTCATTACCACAAAGCCAGCATCTGCCGTGAGACACAGAAATGTCATTATGCGGCAAGAAATCAGGGCCTGAACGCAGCAATTACCCGGCAGGTCACGGAGGGCCCCGGGGACTCCGCTCGGCGGAACCCAGCCCGGTCTGATCAGAGCTGCCCCCAGGACGCCCCACGCCCGAGGCCCTGCGTCTGACTCGTCACCGAAAGTGAACGTGTCCCCCTCCAAAATGCGTATCTGTTCTTGCCTGAGCACAGACATCTACTACACGCTACAGAACACACCCTGAAAAGAGAAAGAGGAGATAAAGACGACGGGGCTCTCCCTCTGGGCCCCGGGGCTCATCTCCGTGGCACCAGAGGCCGCCCTGAAACCCCGAGCCAGGCTGTGCAGGCCACACACCTCCCTGGCGCTTCACGCGATCTGGGCCCCTTGTTGCGCTTCTAACCCTTGAATAATGTGAAACCCACTCCTGGTGGGTGCTCAGTACCTCAGTCGTGTCTGACTCTTCTCGACCCCAGGAACTGCAGCCCGCCGGCCTCCTCTGTCCGTGGGATCCTCCAGGCAAGGACACTGGAGTGGGCTGCCGTGCCTCCTCCAGGGGATCCTCCCCAGCCGGGGATGGAACTCGGGTCTCCTGCATCGCAGACAGAGTCTTTACTGCCCAGCCACCTGGGGAGCCCAGCTCCCTGCAAATACAAAAGCAGGCCACGGGCAGGAGTGCCAGGCGGTGGGTGACAATGACGCCTGTGTGCCACCAGGAAACCACGGGGCGTCCACAGAGACCCCCCGCCACGCCCGTCCTGACCCCCCAGCTCCCCTCCCGGCCCGAGGAACTTCTCGGGACCAGCAGGCCCAGGGTCTGCTCCCCGATCCCCCGGCCCCGTTCCCACAGGCAGGCAGCAGCCACTGAGGACAGAATGCTGTTGCCAAGGAAAGCCCGGGTTAACGGCTCCTCGGGCGGTGTTTGAAATGTCACATGTTGAGAACCAGGCTGGCGTCCGGGTTCCTCCTGGGCAGGGTTGGGCGCGGCACGCCGGGTCACGGACTCCTGAGGACGTGTCACGTCGGTGTCCGGGGGCCGTGTCTGCTTGTCACCGGGGGTCTCTGGGCTCATACACCGTCAGCACCGCAAGGGCAGCTGCTCGGGGGGCTCCCTGTCCCGACCTGGGCTTGCAGGCGAGCAAAGGAGACCCCTTCGCTTCCTGGCTCGAGGTAGTGGAAGCCCTAGGAAGGACACGTCTCCGTGCGTCCCTGCAAAGCCTGGGCTGCCCGCCGGCCCTGAGCCAGGGTGAGGTGGGAGGAGTCCAGGCCCCGGGTGTGTGTGCTCGTGTGTGCCCGTGTGGGCATGGAGGGGGTGCAGGCGATGCGCAGACCCAGTCCCTCACCCACACACAGATGCTGTCTCTCCCAAGTTCCCCAGAAGAAAACCACCAGATGCTGCAAAACCCTGCTGGTCCGTCGTCAGCCTCACGGGTGGAGCACAGAGCCACAGGCCGCCCGCCCCACAGGGGTCGTGCACGGGTGTGTGTGTGCCAGGGCTCAGCGCACACTCACACATGATCCAGTCGGAGCAGCCTTTGCACACGTGTGTCTCTGCCATGCATGTGTGATGTACACACAGCCACACAGCTCTGAGTTCAGATGGTTCACCCCCACACAAAGGTGGGGCTTCCCTGATAGCTCAGCTGGGAAAGACTCTGCCTGCAATGCAGGAGACCCTGGTTCGATTCCTGGGTCGGACAGATTCCCTGGAGAAGGGCAAGGCTACGCACTCCAGAATTCTGGCCTGGAGAATTCCATGGACTGTATAGTCCATGGGGTTGCAAAGTCTGATAAGACAGAGACTTTCACTTTCACACAAAGGTGGCCGAGGTTCTTTGCTCCCTCTCTGCATGCACAGGGCTCATGAATATTTACACACATATGCGTGCATGGGTTAGATAATTTAAACTACCTGTGTGTGTAGAAGACACGCTCTTCTGAGTCATGGGCACGTCCAGTGGGACGGTCACCATCACACAACCCTGTAGAAACGTCCTGTCTTCTCAGGAGCCGCAGCTGTGCAGGTTCACACACACAACCAGGACCAGAATGTCCCATGACAAAGGCTCGATTCCTGCCCTCGCGTCCGCTCCACCAGGCTGGGAGCCTGGCCAGGGTGTCTTCGGGGAGTGCCCCGCCAGGAACGTGGGCCCAGAGGGTGGGAGCCCCGCATCCAGCAGACGGAGCCGGGGAGGGGCCTCCCGGGTGGGGTACACGTGGATGGCAGCACCTCCGCCTGCCCCCAGCTCCCTGGCAGGTGGACAAACAGCATCGCCTTCTCCACGATCCGAGAGCTTCCCTCTAGATGGGTGGCCCCAAGGTTTTCGGCCGCAGGGACTGTCTCACGGAAGATGGCTTCTCCAGGGACAGATGGGGACAACTTGGGCAGGAATGGAGCGCTTCGCTCGCCGGCCTGCCGCCCGCCCCCTGCTCAGCAGCCCAGTTCCTGACGGTCCACGACCTGGGGGTGGGGGCCCCGCTCAAGACACACAGGGCGACCACACCTCCTTCCCGTGTGGAGCTGTGCCCCTGGAGTCATTCTGGAGACAGAAGTGTGGGCGGGACACCACGCACTCTGCCCGCCCGCCCCACTCTGCCTCCCGACAGGCGGGGGGCCCTGTGACCCTCTCTGGGCGGGGCCGGGAGCCGAGACCCACTGAGGCCAGGCTGAGCCCGAGAGGGGCTGCCCTGACCGCAGGTCGTGGACGCGCTTGTGAACTTCGTGCTCTGCGGCCCACGCTCCTTGCGGGCAGAGGGCAGGCCCCGGCCCTCCCTGAACCGTGGGTGACACCTGACGCATCGTTGCTGACTCCAGGGTCAGCGTTTAAACCTCCCCGACGGCCTCCTCCGGGAGGCCCCTTATGTCAGGGGCAGCAGCCAGGCCAACCACGGAAGCCCCTGGGCTAAGCGGCACGGCCGGGCAGGGGTGGGCCGAGGGGCCGGGGCTCTTTGGAGCCGTGGGCCACGCCCATGCACACCCTCATATACACACGCACTGCACACATGTGCCTACCATCTGCATACTCCACACACAGAAACGCACATACAAGTGCTCTCAGTTGCACACGCATGCGTGCACACAGGCGCACAGGCACACACTCGCACGGGCACACACGTGCACACACTGGGACGTCAGCCTCCCCACCATGGAGACTCCGGGGCCTCCAGGGGAATAGGGGCCATGTGCCCACGAGGGAGAAGGACGCTTTGCCAACTGGGGCCCCTGACAGCCCCTAAACCCCAGTCCCCCAGGGGGACCAGGCTCACGGCTTCTCCCAGGAGCCCAGGAGGGCTGCCCACGGCTTCTCCCAGGAGCCCAGGAGGGCTGCCCACAAGCTGCGTTCAGTCTGGAGAAACCAGCCCCCATAGGTGGCTTCCACCCCCTTGCCCCGAGCACCGGCCACCACAGGCACGGCTGGCCCCTGTGCCCTCGGGGAGGCCCATCTCTGTCCAAGACCCCACAGCAAAGGCAGACAGGGCAGGGCGGCTCACCCCCATCAGACACACGGCAAGACGGCAGAGCCCACCATGTCGGCTCTGGCGGTGGTCTTGGCGTCCACCCTCCCTGCGGGGCTCTGGCAAGGGCCCAGGGCCTGGCACATGGTCAGCCCCACCAGGGTGGATGCCAGGACCACCGCCAGACCTGACATGGTGGGGTGGGGACAAGGCCTTGTGGACAAGGCCCAGGGGGACCCGAGCATGCTTCTGGGGATCTGAGTCTCCTGACTGTGCGCAATGACTTACGCCTCTCCCTCACTCCGGAAAAAGAATGACTGAAACCTAATCATGCACAAAGCCTGTCCTCCCTGTCCCCTCCTCTGAGTCACTGCGGCCTCTGAGCCGTGACCCCTCCTGGGCTCCCCTTGGGCCCGGGGGGGGAGGTGGCCGGGGTGATGCCGGGTGGGGGCTGCCTGCTGCCCGCAGCAGCATCTGGATGAGGGCGCGCTGGGGATGTGAGCAGGGCGGGGGGGCCCAGCCCGGCCCGCACCCTCCCGACTCGCACAGTCTGCTGCCCCTGTCCCCTGAGCCAGCCTCAGGTCTGCCTTCTGGAAGATTCTGGGTTCCAAGGCCAGGTTGGCCGATCCTGCAGACAAGAGGAAGGAGGAAGGGCAGGACGGACGGCCTGGAGGCAGCTGGGAGTGGCACCCGCCTCTGCTTGGAGCCCTGGGGCACTGACCCCTGTTCTGGGTCCTGCGTGGCCTCTGGGATCCCGCGGTCTCCCCAGGAGAAGCTTCTGGGCGAGAGTGGCCCTGAAAGGATGGGGCAGGAAGGCTCCCGGGGGCTCCGGGGCAGGAAGCCACAGCTCCCTGGCCACCCTGCATTCATTCATTCACTCATTCATTCACTTATCCATCCACTGGTGCAGACAGACATCTGTGTCCACGTAACACAAATGCGTTCGCTCATCTGCTCTTGTGTCCCAGGAGGAACTCGGCTGGAGGCTCTGAAACACCGCCCTCTGGGGGGAAAGCTAAGAGGGCAGGTGGCCCGCACAGCCCAGCTTGGGGCCCATGTCCCCCAAGGCTGGACCCAGTCCCACAGTGGGGAGTGGAGGCCCTGGGAGGGGCCTTCTGAGGCCTCAGTTCTCCAAACGCACATATCCGACTTCCACAGAATGAATACCGAAGTTACGAGGGACCTTCATCACGAGGGAGGCAATATTTAAAGGCAGAGAAATTGTTCCGCAAAGTCACAAGGACATCTCCCTTTCAGAGGCGTGTAGCCCATCTCGCAGTTGATGTCACTGTTAATTTTTTCTAATGACACATTCAAGAAACAAAGCAAAACAAAAGAACCATCAACTCAGCATTTAGAACAACATATTTTGACAGCGTATTTTTAAACGAATTCCCTCTTCCAATGAAAGTGCCGTCTTGCAATCTTTGAAAGTCTATTCAGTATCTACCAACATGATTATCTCATTCTTCCCACGATAAAAACTCCCAGATACATAATGACAGCACGATCAACATGCAAATGCATTCACGGGACACGGTCTCTTCCTGTGGGGACCAGGAAGGAGGAACAACGCGCGATGCCCCCGGCAGCTCCCGCAGGCCGCTGTGCAACGCCAGCTCACAGAGGGTTAAGGGGGACGAGAGGCACTGTGATGCCCGACCCGTCCTCGGGGCCCAGGGCCGGGGGCTCGGGGCCCAGGGCCCGGCAAGCCACCCTCAGGTGGGGCTGTGGGCGTCAGCTCCCGGAAGGCTGGTCCGCTGCACCTGTTCCGGCCCTTCCCATGGAGAGCTCTGGTGTCAGGCGTCCCTCCACCCGAGGGCCCTGCAGCGGGAGCTGCCCCAGGGTCCTGGGAGGCTGCAGGGATGCCCGCACGGGTGCACGCACAGCCGGTGTCTCTGTCACCTGGGAACACCCGGGCGAGGCCCTCACGGCTGTGCCCTGTTGCCCACCTGTACCAGGAAGCCGGTGGCACGGAGCCCTCCCACCCACCAGCCCCTGGAAGGTGGGTGCAGGGGTCCCTGAAGACCTCCGAGGCCGGCAGCCAGGCCTGCGTTCCCCAGGCTCCCTCGGGGCCGCCTGGTGCTCTCATCCGAGAGCCGAGCTCAGTCAGACGGAGCCCCCTCAGGGGCCCCCAGGTGATGGCGTGGGCCCAGGGGACAGGAAAGGCTCAAAGGAGCCCGTGGCATCAACCCAAGGATAGGGGACCCCACAAGCACCGTGAAGGAGAAAGGGCTGTGGTTCTCAAAGTCGGCATCCACACCCAGGAGGGAAGCCCTGCTTCTGAGGCCAGGTTGCTGCGGAGACCTCGGAGGGGAGCCCCCAGCAGAGAGCCCCCCATCCCCCGGGGAGCGGCGTGGGGCTCCAGCCACTGAAAGGCCACTTTCCATCCGTCAGGAGGCCCCGAGGTGCTCACAGGTCACAGGACGAGCCTGCAGGCGGCAGCGGGTGGCCACGCCTCTGACCCAGGAGGCTGGACGCCAGGTCTCAGCCGCGGGTTCGCCCCGTGTGTGCGTGTGTCGAATGCAAACGTCAGGCTGGGTACCTGCTTGGCGTGTGTACGCGGGTCGTACTTGTGCCCACACGGCTGTGCAGCGTGTGCGTCCGTGTTGCTGGCACGAACCTCCCTCCTGTCTCTGAGGGGCGGCTGTCACTGCGGCTGAATTCCAGCCAGGCGAGGAAGGGGGTCTTGCCACCTCCTGCCTTCCGCTCTGTGTCCCCCTGGCCTGCCCTCTTTTCTGGGCCCTGTTGCTGTCCCCAGGCCCTGCGCTTGGCTCTCGGGGGGCATGCTGGTCCCAGCCTGTGCCCCAAGCCCCGCCCCATTCCCCTGCAGGGTGGCACCTGAGGAAGCCAGCTGTCCAGGGGTCTCCTCACAGGGTTGGGGTCAGCCCTGCCCACAGCGCGGGAGACCTGGTGGGGTGGGGGGAGGCGGAGGTGTCAGGGTGCCCGGCAGGGCTGAGTGGGCTGGACGGACAGATGGACAAGCGGGTGGACAGATGGACGAGTGGATGGAGGCCAGTGGAAGGCAGCCTGTCCAGGGCCACACTCGAGAGGATGGACGCTCTGCTCTCTGTTCGCAGGACAGATGTGACAGCTGAGCCTAGACGCAGGAGGAGCCTGTGTGTTCTGTGCTGTCCTCGCCAGCCCACAGGCCGGGCAGCTTGAGTAGCAGACCTGTCCTGGCTCAGGCTGGAAGCCCAGCAGCGTGTTGGCCGGCCGGCTCCTTCCGAGATCGCGAGGGAGCGTCTTTCCCAGGCTTTTCCCCTGCCGCCGGGGCTCACTGGCCATCTGTGTGCCCCCGCCAGCCTGCGCCTTCACACCCCCGGGCGCAGGCCCATGGGGGCTCTGGGTGTCCCCGCCACGCAGGGCTCTCGTGAGGGCACCAGTCACCCGGCATCAGGCCTCATCTTGACCAGTCGCCCTGCCTTAGCCCTCTTGCCAAGTATGACCCCGTCCTGAGTTCTGGGGAGACGACTCAAGCACCTAAGGATGGTCAGCCATCTGCCGAGTGAGTTCTCAGTTACGTGGCCGGGCGGAGACGCTGAGCCCGACACCGCAGGGCCCGCAGAGCTCGGGCGTTTCTGATCTTTAGAGAAAGTGAGCATGGAGTCTGATTCCGGATGCGAGATTCTGGGGAGGAGAAGCGGTATCACACGTGAGCCAGACCTCACGGAGCTGCCGGCCACAAAGCGGGTGGCGGTCTGAGTAAATATGCCTGCATCGTTAAAGATGATCCTGACCCACCAGATTGATTTTACATCAAGGCAGGGTCACGAGCCACAGTTTGACAAGTGCTGGGCTTAGCAGATCCTGGGGACGAGGGACTCCTGGGGTGTGGGGGAGGAGGGCCTGAATTTGGGGGGGTTCTCCTAAAGTCTATGCACCAAGATGTCGGGGTGGGAAGACTCTGGGTGCTGTGGGTGATACTGACGGTGGAGATGACACATGGAGAGACAGAAAGAGACAGACAGACAGAGACAGAGAGAGAGACGAGGAGGACAGGGAGACAGACACACAGATAAGGGAAGGCAGAGGGGCCTAGGGAGACAGAAGGGTGCTCCTCAACCAAAGATTCAGCGTGAAGCCCACGCCCTGCGTCTCCCCTGGGTGGGCCAGGGCGGGGGCCGGGGCTGCACTCCTGCGCCCCCTGGGGTGACTGAGGGCTGGGCTACGAGCCCACACGTGGGCATCACGGCCCCACCAGGGTGAGTGAGTCCCCACCAGCGTTCGCCGCGCGGCCTGGCCTGGGCCTGTGCGCTTTATCACCCTGTCGGACCGCTGCCAGGCCAGCCTTCAGTGGGAGTCGATTAACTCACTGGTCACACCTCCCATCCATCCCACCGCAACGTTGACGGGCTGACGGGTCTGACACGGACCAGACTTGTCATGCGACCACCTCCCAGACACGGCTGCCCGGGCACAGGGCGGGAGACGGGCCTGAAGCCGCCCGTGCCCCCAGCGAAGGCGCAGAGAGCACCGCCCCCCACCCCGCCGCCGCCTCGAACCACGGGCGCAGAGACCCACCGCCCGGAACCACGGGCTCCGAGCCCCGCCTTGAAGGAGCCCACCCGGCACTCTCGGCCAGAGTCATGCTCCCGCCGCGCTGACCCCGCAGCTTCGAAGACACACGGCCACGGCCGCTGCTATGCCAGGACAGCTGGGCCCCAGCCTGGGGTCGGTCGACCAGGCCGGGGAGTTGTCAGAGGACCGACCTCAAGCCAGGGGTCTCAGCTCTGGGGTGGCCTGCGGCCCCGGGGCTGAAGCCGGCCCCAGGCTGTCCAGTGCAGCCTCGGTCGCCCTCTGGGAAGACCTGCCGGCCCTAGGTCCTTCCTGCTGGCAAGGAAGCGCCGTGTGTCCCCAGCCCTTCTGGCGTCCTGCCGTCTGAGCACCTCAGACTGCTCCTGCTTTCCCGAGGCAGGCCGGTTTTCCACCCCCAGGACAGGCTGGCCGCGAGCCGGCCCCAGGGGTCGCTGAAGGCCACTTCCGGCCTCACGGGGCCCCCTGTTTGCCCTGCTCTCACTGCCACGAAGTCCCCTGGGGTGGCAGGCACCTGCCAGTGGACTCTGCCAGGTCAGCCACAGTGAGCAGATGCCCGGCGGGACAGACTTGGTCTCCAGGGCCTTCCTGCGTTCTGTCCGTCTGAGTCTCCGAGCATCTCACCTTCACTGGGACTTGAATGGGTGATGCTCCCAGGAAGATATGAGCCCACACGCCAGGCAGAGCTGGGCCCTCCTCTCCTCCGGGGCTCCCACTCACCCTGCAGCATCATCTCAGCAAATGGAAGAAGTGTGGCGTTTCATCAGCCTGAGCCCGTGCTAGAGAGGGAGACAGAAACCCAGACGGTGCGGGGATGCAGCGGCCCCCAGGCCGGGGGCTGGATGGGGGTGGGCGCAGGAGGCCTGCACCACCTAAGATGGGCAGGACGGATGGACGGGCCTTGCCTTCAGAGACCCCGTCAGCCCCACGCCAGCTCCGGGCTGCTCACCCTGCTCTTTCACGGAGAACAAGGTCTGCTTGCTGACACCACTGCTGGTCAGATGCCATCACTCCCCAGGGGGGGTGGCAGGAAGTGACCGGAGCCTGGGCGGACCTGGCCCCTGCTCCCACCCGCTCCCAACCCCCCGCAGTTGCGGGGCGCTGCCCGGAAGCCTGGGCTCCGTTTCTGGGACTGAGCTTCCCTCCAGATTCCCCGGGCTTCCCTTGTGGCTCAGAGGGCAAAGACTCTGCCCCCAACGCGGGAGACCTGAGTTCGATCCCTGGGTCAGGAAGATCCCCTGGAGAAGGAAATGGCAACCCACTCCGTAGGTTCTTGCCTGGAAAATCCCATGGACAAGAAGAGCCTGGCGGGCCACAGTCCACAGGGTCACAAAGAGTCGGACACGACTGAGCGACTTCGCTTTCTTTTCCCTCCAGCTGGGTCCAGGGCCCTCTTCAGCCAAGCCCACGGCTCCTCTGGGCTCCAAGGAGAAACAGATGGCACAGACCGTCTCCCAGTGGTGGGCGAGGAGGCTCTCAGACACCATCCCGAGGACACGGACACAGGCCAAGGCCACCAGAGACGAGCGCGATGCTTCATGACCAGCCCAGTGCCGACCGGACAGCTCCAGGCGGAAGTTTTATCAGCACTTCCTCGCAGCCCACTGCCCAGGCCTCACGGCCAGGTGTCCGCAGCCAGGCTGCCACGGGCCTGCTCCGGATCCCCAGAACCCCACACCGGTAGAAACACCACTCATCAAAGACGCCCTGGAAACAGAGCTTGGGAGCATCTTTGCTTTTATCCTCAGCTTAACGATGACTAACACGCGGGTGACTTCCTCCTGCTCTTTCCTTGAGGCTCCGGGAACAAACGGCAGCATCAGCACCTGAACAGAATAGGCAGTGGGTGATGGAGTCGGCCGGGACAAGCTCGGGGGCGTCTGCAGGCTGAACCCTGAGGGTCTGCAAGCCGTGATCTGGAACCTTCCGTCCCTCACTGTTTGATGCTGCAAATAAAACAAACCCAAATCGGGGAAAAGAGTTCCCGAGATGCACTCACATTATTTTGTGAAAGTGCCCAGATGTGCATTTAAGAGCAGCGTCCTGCTGGGTAAATAAAGCAGTGGACTGCATGCCAGCGAGAGGCAGTAATTGCTGAAACGGGCCGGAGGAAGCCCACTCACACCCCTGTTTCCTTGCCCTGGATTCTGCTTTGCTACAGCCCAGATGGGAAGAATTCACCGGACAATTAATTTCCAGGGAAAATTCCATCCACGCTCACGTTCCCCCCACAAACAGACTTCTCCGTCAGTACAGGATCCGCAGGCCCCATCCCCCACTGGGCTCTTCCAGGAGTTGGGGTGGGAGCCGGACACAGCGTGTAGATGAGGTCGTGACCTCTGGACACCCACCCTCTCTGCACTCCTCTGCACCCAGCCCAGCCCAGCCCGGCCCAGCCCGGCCCTTGAGATCCGATGGAGCCAAGGCAGGCCGGTCCTGATGGAAACTTCCAGACCGGGGTGTCTACACGCTCCTTCGAGCTGTGACCTGCCCACCCGTCCCTGGCCATCCAGTGAGCTCCACGCAGCCCTGCAGCTGGACCTCCCCCAGCACTCAGCAGCCCTGGGTAACTCAAAGTGACCGTTCCTGGTGCTCTTTCCCCAAACAAAGCTCAGGGTGGGCCCCGCTGGGTGAGGCCAGCATGGTCAGGAGGGCGCTTTCCAGGAACATCAGGGAAACCGGCCACACCCCAGCCTCCAGGCTGTCCCGTCTCGGCGCTCCAGCCAGGGCGCCCGCCTCAGCCTCTCCCGCCATCCACATCCTGCAGTGAGGCCCCCACCTCAATTCAGGACCACTCACGGGATCAGCCTCGAACCACAGTTCCACCTCCAGGGATAAGCCACACGCCCAGAGGTGGTCCCTCCAGCTCCAAGTCCCCAGGGATGCTGTCCGCCTGGGGTCCCACCCCGGGCAGGTCCTCAAGCTGCATCGTCTCACCCAGCAGTGGGGGTCACTCCGCCCCGCAGAGCACGAGCTGTGTTTGCTGGCACGACCCTGCCCTGTCCCCTGCTCCACGGTGTTCAGACGTGGACCAGGGGCTCAGAGCAGAGCTGTGACTGGCCACGGCCCCCAGGAGGGATGGAAACGATGTCAAGGAGGCACGGATGCAGAGAACGATTTCCACGTGCTGCCGTCTGCCTGGTTCCCACACTAGCACACAGTCGGCACCCTCCGGCTTCCCTGGCGGCTCAATGGCAAAGAACCTGCCTGCCAAAGCAGGAGACGGCGTTCGATCCCTGGGTCGGGAAGGTCTCCTGGAAAAAGGCATGGCAACCCACTCCAGTACCCTTGCCTGGGAGATCCTGGTGGGCTGCAGTCCATGGGGTCGCAGAGAACCAGACACAGCTGAGCAACTAAGCAACAACAGGGCAGCCTCTTGCCAGCCCTGGGCGGGAGCGTCTGCCCCCAGGGGTGGCCGCTGCGACGGCCCCAGACGGCCCAGCGGGAGCTCCGCTCACGGGTCAGCGCTGCTCCACCCAGGGCCTCTCCCCGGCTCTGGCACGCGCTGGCAGCCCCGGCGTCCGGGGCTGGTACATGCATCGCTCTCATTTCTGCCTCCGCCGTCCCATGGCTTTCCCTGGGGTCTCTGTCCTGCCTTCTCTCTGCAAGGACCCTAGTCACCCAGTTCAGAGCCGCCCTTCTCCAGTATGGCTTCCCCTAACAATGGACAGCTGCAAGGACCCTATTTCCAAAGACAGGCACGCGCAGAGGTCCCGGGTGGGCATGCGCTGAAGAGGGGACACGGCTCGGCCCACCAAGAGGCCATCCTTGGCGGAGCGGAGCCCACGCCCAGGGTGGCACAGCTGCTGCGTGGTTGCGGCAAGACCGACCCCAGCCCTTGTCCGCAGGAGCTCAGCCACGCGGACGGGACACAGAGCCGAGAGGGGCGCTGCTTGCGGCAGTCACGCGGCGTTCGGGCCGAGCGGCTCCCGGGACGGGGGTATCCAGTCTGCTCCCCTCCCCGGCCCCCAGCACAGCCACCCTTCAAGACGCGGGACGGTTCCACGGACGCCTGAGGGGCTTCTGGGAACGTGAGCTGTTTCGCCCCTGCCACACGACCGCATAATCAATAGATTAGGGCATTAGGCGCCCGAGTTATTAAAAGTGAAAGACCCTCCATGAGAGGGCGAGGGACGCTTGGAGCCTCTGTCTCCTACAAATATGTAATGAAATTCAAATTGAATCTGGTTTAAAATCATTTACCTTTGACATCGTGTATCAGTGCACTAAGCGTCGGCCGAGAAAGCAAATAACCTTTCAAGCAGGATGAAAAATTACTCTGTCTCTTTCGATTTCATGTTAATTTTCAAATTTAAACTGCCCCAGGGCGCTCGGCTTGGGGTCAGCCCCTAAGAGCTTATAGCTTACACAAGGTCGGGGCCATCGCAGGCGACCCCTGGCCTGCCCTGCAGACCGGGGCGCAGACTGCCCTGGGGAAGGCGGTGACAGCCCTGGTCGTTTCAGGTGACTGTCCGCAGAGGCTGGGGAGACCCTGGGCGGGTCTGTCAGAGTGCCCGGGGAGTCACTTTCTACTGGGGACCTCAGCTTCCTCATCTGCACACAGGCCATCGCCACCCAGCCAGCCCACCCGGCCTCCGGAAGACCCTGGAGGCTTTAGGAATTCCCGGACAGGACCGTGTGGGGCCCAGAAGGAGGCCGGTCCAACAGGAGGGGCCCCAGGGTCATCCCGTCCACAGCCAGGCACTCTTGCAGGGACCCCACGTCTGGTAATGTCACGGCAGTGATGGAGCTGGTGGGGACACGGCTGGGCTGCCACTCAGGTGAGACGGGGCGTGCTGAGCCCAGCACTCACCTCTGTTAACCTGCTGAGGCCAGGAGGTGAGCCTTGGGGAAAAGTGCTCCTGGACTCCTGCTCCCATTACACAGACCAGTACGCCGAGGTCCCAGAGGCCGAGCAGCTCACCCCGTCCCGTCACCGCATCTCCAAGCTGAGGGCTGGACCAGCTTCCAGGAGCCTGTGGGTCACGGGGCCCAAATGCCAGAGCCCGTGTGTGTCCGGCGGATTCCGCGAGGTCGGAGGCCTTTCATCTCCAAGCAGATCAGGATCTGTCAGCCCATCCTCAGCTTTGGCCACAAGTGAAGCCAGGGGAGAATGGCTGGGCTCCCTGGGCAGGCCGTCCAAGCGGGGCATGGCCCTGCAACTCCCAAAGGCCACAGCAGGAGGTGGGACCCCCAGCAACCGCCACGGATGCCACGCGAGCCTCGCTGGAGTCCCTGGTCCCCGCCCCTAGGTGCACACGCTGAGCAGACGGGAGTGGGAAGGGACGCCTGGGGGCAGGGGGCCAGCACACCAGGACCACGTCAGGCGGACTCAGTGCGGAGACGGCGGCCCTGCTGGGGGTCCATGCCTCGGGGGTCACGGCGAGGGCCTGGGAGCAGCCTCCGCCCTGCGGCCTCCAAGGCGAGCCCGCCTCGTTTCCCAGAGAGGAGCACGGGGCCTCGGGCGCGGTGCCCGGCCTGGGCTTACAGTGTGCATGGAGCAGTGGCCTCAGACCCTGGGCCCACTGCCAGGACTGCGTCGGCGTCCGGGCTTGGAGGAGAGGAGGCAGCCACTCACTGACCGGGGCCGGGAGGCCCCCGGAGGTGGCAGGACGCTCGGGCGGGCCTGGAAGACCCTCCGGGAACCCCGCTCAGGCCCTGGCCGCGCCTGTCCAGCCCTTTGGGACCCTGGCTGACGTCCAGAGAGGACCTGGGGCTGGGCCCCCTTCGAGGCCTGCTGCTACTTCTTAATTAGCCAGACCAGACAAAGGGGCTTTTCACGGGCACTGTCCCCTGCGCGGTCACATGTGGGCGCCGCTGGGATGGAAAACAGAGTGAGCTTTGCTAGGACTTAACCCCACCGAGCCTGCCAGGAGAAGGCAGGCGGGGAGAGGTGGCACTGAGGAGGGGGCCGCCTGGGCCCCCAGCCCCACCCCGGGCCAGCCAGGGCAGAGGGCCCCGGCCCCGGTG
The DNA here is from genome assembly GCA_020226075.1 of Hydropotes inermis. NCBI lineage: Eukaryota > Metazoa > Chordata > Mammalia > Artiodactyla > Cervidae > Hydropotes > Hydropotes inermis. The sequence continues at coordinate 1,709,527 of CM035292.1, forward strand.
GTCATGCGGCAGGCCTCACTGCCACCACTCAGGCGGGGCATCCGGGTGCCCAGGCGGCAGAGGCCTGGGGTCCGCCGCTCCCCAGAGATGGACTGCTTTCCACAGGGACACGGTTCAGGGCCCCCAGGCGGCCCGGCGCCAAGCCGCTGGGCAGAAGCCCCAGACGTCTGTGTGCCAGGCTCCCCGGGAGCAGTCACGGCGCCGGCCTGGGCCCGGAGCTGGGCCGGACTTCGCTGCTGTGGCAGCATGGGGAGCCCGGCCCACGGCCGACATCTGGGCAGGGGGGCGGGAAGCAGGCCCGGGCGTGCACCCTGGGGGTGGGGGGTGGCTCACGGGTGCCTCCACCATGCATCCGCCGTCTGCAGGCGGGCCTGGGCCTGGGCCCCCCTCCCCGGGGCAGTGGCCGATGCCAATGTGATGTGGCCTGTCGGAAGCCCCCAGCACAACCGTGCCCCGTATTCCTCCCACGGTCCACGTGTCTGGGCAGCCAGGTCAACGCCAAGGTCTTGGTTTCCCTGATTGTGAACCTCCAACTGTGAGGAACCGAAGGTCTCTTGGGCTTTGCGTCACCAAGCTGTGAGCCTGGGGGTTCCCGGGGTGGGCAGAGGGGGAGACAGGAGTGCCTGCTTAGAGTGCCCGGGGTTTCCTCCTGGGGCGTTGGAGGTCATGGCGATGGCGGTGGCAGGACATGCGGAATGCCAACGAAATGTGCGTGGAAAGTGGTTAGCTCTGTTATGTGAGTTTCACCTCAATAAAAAGTAAGACAAGGGAACATTTTAAAAGGCCGTCAGAGCAGCCAGAGTGTCCCTGAGAGAGCAGGAGGGAGGCCCGCTTGCCGCGGAGCAGGCCTGGGTGAGGAGCACACACCTGCCGGGGCCCCCGCGGCCCCCCAGCAGGGTCTGACACACGCCCCTGCCCCAGCACACCATCCCTGGGACCAGGCGCGCTGCTGGGACGCAGAGGGTGGGGGACCGGCGGGCGCCTGGCCGGGCTGCGGCCACTGCCCCCCAGATAAAGCTCTGGCCTCTGGGGGGGCCTCCCCTCCCTCTTTGACTGAACATCTGCACTGCCTGAGCTCAAAGACGCCTGGCCGGGGACGACACAGCCCCAAAACAGGACGACACCCGCGCACAGAGAAGCCCCGTCATCACAGAGATAGCCATCCCTGGGGTCCCCGGGCCCGGCCGGGAAAGGCCCGCCGGCTCCGCATGGCCTCCATCCTGAAGGTCACCCATGGCGGTGACGCCCGCGCTCGGTACTCTGCTGGCTTAAAGGACATCCAGCCCAGGTGGCCCCGAGGTCTTGGGGACAGGGGCCCGGGCACAGCCCGCACGAAGCGGCGCAAGAGCTGTGAGCCCATCACCAGGAAGAGGTCCGGAAGGGCCGCCCATACGTGAGTAAAGGTTCCTAATCTTCCCCCAGCACACACCGTGCCAGCCGACTCTGATCAACTTAAAGGTACAACCGACTCCGCACCTTCACCCGGGGCCCCAGCGCCATCTGGTCTCGTCAGTCCTCGGGCGGCACACCCAGAGCAGATGGCGGACCACCTCGCCCACCTCACCTGGGGGGTCAGGGCCGAGGTCGCTGGGGATGCGGCGGGGGTCGCGGCCGAGGTTGCTGGGGACGCGGCGGGAGGCGCGGGGGCTCAGGCCTGGAGGTGGGCCTGGGTCGTGAGGCTGGATGCGGGAGATCAGTCGCCTGGCTGCCCTGGGCAGGGAGGGGTCTCTGCGCTCAGCCCCCAGAGGACGCACGCCTGTCCACAGGCTGGCGGAGCCCTCGGTGGCCCCAACCCATTTCCCCCGCCAGGCCGCAAGGTGGGGTGGACATTACTCCCAAGACGGGCGACAGGGAGGCCAGCCCGGAACAAGAAGGCTGGCTGCACACGGGCAGGAGCGCCCGTGGGGAGGGGGAGTGGGGAGGGGCCGGAGGAGCGGAGCCCTGGCACTGCGAGGCCTGGGAAGACCTAGAGGTTGGCAACTGCAACAGCGACCTTGACAAGCTTGACCCCTGGGAAGAAGGAGCCCAAAGTCCCAGAGAACGGGTGGGGGAAGCCGAGGGCATCCGGTCTGAGGCCCAGGTGCCAGAGGGTGGGGTGGGGATGGCCCGGGAAGGGTCCTCAGGCCGGGCCTGGCAGCACCGGAAGCTGCAGTCTGGGGGGCCCATCCCCGGGCTGCCTGGAGTCTCACCAACCCAGAGCAGCTCTGCCCCGCGGCTCCCCGGCCTGGAAGGGCCCGACCCCTCTCTCAGGGTCACGCCCACCCTGCCCCGTGAGAGGCCCCTCTTTGGGCCTCTTCGGTTTCAGCCTAAGACTGGGAGCAACACGGCCCACCTCACCCAGCTCTGGAGGCTGAAGGGTGAGTCACCGGGATGCCGGAACAGCCAGTGTGATGGCCAGCAGTTGGCAGCCCTGTTGGCGTCATTTCAACCTTCTGAGCTGAGCCCCTGATGGACACTCAGAGCCCTAAACCCAGTGGATTTTCACCTTTTGTCTTGTCTGCCAGAAAGCTCAGGGCAGAGCTCTGGGCTCAACTTCAGGGGCTCCCCTTGCCTGGGCCAGTGAGTCTCAGCTGGGAGGAGTCACCCGGCCCTGCAGGCTCCAGCTCTGCCCAGCCTGGAAGTCACCCAGGGAGATCCAGACAGTCCCTGAGACCTGGGCCATGTCCGTGGAGACCGGGCTGATGCAACAGACTCCTGTGTGCTCCTGCAGGATGACAGAAGGCTGCCGGGCAGGCTCACATTCCCACTGTCAATGCCCAGGGAGCCCACACTCAGAGGTCACAGGAAGGTTATCCCCAACAACCCGAATTAAATTTATTAAGAGGTAACGGGTTTTCAGTGAATTTATTAATCAATTTGACAATGCCTGGGGACTGTAATATAAAAATAATCAGTTGGCCTTCTCACCAACGTGAGACGCCAAGAAGGTGTCATTTAATTTTCAAATGCCGACTGCCACCTTTCCGAGCTTATTGTTGCATTAATTGAGATGAAAGCTTTGCAGTCTGGAAGTCCAGAGGAGCATGTGTTCACTCCGTCTGGAGCCTGTGCACACAGATGCCCGTGACTCGGTCCGCATGGGGTTCCTTGCCCAGGGTGCAGGGAAGTCCCTGAGGTCAGCTGTAACCTCAGGTCAAGAAGGTGCATCCAAGAAGGGGCGCAATCCCCCTGGAGCTGTGTGCCTCATGAAAGGGAAGGAGGGCCGGGTCTTCCCTCAGTCCTGCCCCACCCATGGCAGGCAGCTGTGAGCCCTTGTCCACACCAGGCCCACCCAGACCAAACCTCCCTCCCAACGGCCCCCAGCATCCCGGGGCCAGAGGTCGGCAGACAGAAGAGGTTGTCCACACAGCGAGCCCTGACAGGACTACAGGGCACCATGCCCAGACACGTGTGGGCCCCGGGGAGAGGCGGCGCAGAGACCCCAGAGGCCAACTCGGCCACGGCCCGGGATCAGCCACGGCACGGACTCGGCTCCGAGTCAGGATCTCAGCCTCCTCGGCCTCCCTGCTGAGTCTCCAGCCTGACCTCTGGGCTGGGGAAGCCTCCGGTCCCGGGTCAGGAGAGGAAGGTGAGCAGGTGCTGGGCCCCGGGGACCCACTGGAGGGAAGAAGGGCACGTGGAGAGGGGTTGTGTTAGACCCACGCTCGTGCCTGTGCACACAGACAGACAGATGCACACACACAGACATCCAGACACACACACAGACACACAGACGTAACACACACACACAGACACATACACCTGACACATACACGCACACACTCTACAAACCATCTGGCTCTGACGCCGCCCTCATCTCAGATCTCGTTATTTCCCTGCAGGTCTCTGTTAAGGTCGCCTCCTCTGAAATGACCGCCTGTCTCCGGGAGCAGAGCAGGGAACGAGTTCCTGCTGGGGCAGCCGTCACAGGGAGAGGGAGCAGAGGGAAGGCGGGGTCACCTTGCCGCCTGGACCACACGGGTGCAGGCGCGTGCACGGGCGGGCCCCGGCCACCTTCCTCACGTCCAGCCTGCACCGCGCCCACCACCCCAGGTCAGCTCCTTGCAGCCCGCCAGCCACGCTGGGCCCGGGGGACCCACCCCTTCCACCACCAGCTGCAGCCTGGGGATGCCCAGCGGACACACCTCTCCCTTCCCCTAGCCACGCAGCATCTGAGGACTTAGGGGAGCCCCCAGCTGTGGGAGACCCAACGGCGGCCACCACAGGGGGTGGGGGAGGAGGCACTCAGAGGCAGCTTCCCGTCCCGCACCCCCAGCAAACTGCCCCTGGCACCCGCACAGGCAGGGGCTGTCCCGAGACCCCACAACACCCACTCAGGGTCTGCACAAGCCCGCCTCACGGTCGGCCCTGAGAGCTCCAGCGGTCCAGCGGGCCTAGCAAGCGAGCTGAAAGGGGAGAGTCCTTGCCATCCCGGGGGGCAGCACTGAGCGTGACTCGGCCTCAGGAAGCGCGTGCTGTGAAATTCACACTGATGAACAGTTTCTCTGCAGACCCGGGTGCAGCCAGATCGAGCCATCTTCCAGCAGGACGGCCCTCGGGGCTTTGCCAACTTTCTCCCCAGGAAGGACAGGCCCCTCAGGACTAAAGGCACCCAGGAGGGCTGGACCCTGGACAGCACCACCTCCTGAAGCCTGAGCCACCCGGCCGGTTAAGCCAGGGCAGGAGCCAGAGACGCCAAGCCCGCACTGGACACAAAACCAAAGCTCCTGGGGTGACGGGGCCCGGGGAGCACCACGCACAGTGCGCCCCGAGGCTGCCCGCTGGCCAGCTGGCTCCCTCCAGGGAAGCTCCGGCTGCTCCCAGTTCCCAAGACGCTGCAACCTCCGGCTCCCAGTGAATGCAGGCTCCTGGCCACCCCAGGAAGTGCTGGGTGTCACCCCACAACAGACAGCAGCCGTGCCTGTGCTCACGTGGGGGGGGGTGGCCCCTGAGGACCGAGGTTTTACTTCTTTGGTCCACGTTGTACGACACGCCCTCCAGCCTCCCGCACGCCGGGCGGTTTGGAGTCCCTCTTCGCTCCCCCGGTCCTGCCCCCGTTCCTTCCCTCTCCTCACTGACAACCACTGGCTTCTTCTCTGTATCTGTGAGTCTGCTTTTTTGTTACATTCACCGGTTGTATTTTTTAGATTTCAAATAAAAGTCATATCATACAGTATTTGTCTTTCTCAGTCTTATACCTCACTGAACACAGTACCCTCCAAACCTATCCATGTCTGCAAATGGCATTACTTCATTCTTCTTTATGGCCGAGTACTACTCCACTGCGTGTGTGTATGTGCCACATCTTTATTCATTCAAGTGTTAACTGCTTCCATATCTTGACAACTGTAAATAATGCTGCTATGAACATTGGGGTGAATGTGTCTTTTTAAATTAGTGGGTTTTTGGTTTTTTTTTTCAGATATATACCCGGGAGTAGGATTTTTGAGTCGTATAGTAGTTCCACTTTTAGTCTTCTGAGGAAACTCCATGCTCTTTTCCACAGCAGCTGCACCAGTTTTCATCCCACCAACAGTGCAGATGGGTTCCCTTTTCTCCACGTCCACACTAACATTTGTTATCTGTGCTCTGTTGGGTGACAGACACTCTGACACTCTAGAGGGGGTATGTCACTCTGATTTTATTTCCATTTCCCTGATGATTAGCGATCTCTGTTCGTTTCCAAGGCAGACCATTCAATATCACGGTAATCCAAGTCTATGCCCCAACCAGTAATGCTGAAGAAGCTGGAGTTGAATGGTTCTATGAAGACCTACAAGACTTTCTAGAACTAACACCCAAAATGGATGTCCTTTTCATCATAGGGGACTGGAATGCAAAAGTAGGAAGTCAAGAGATAACCAGGAATAACAAGCAAATTTGGCCTTGGATACAGAATGAAGCAGGCCAAAGGCTAATAGAGTTCTGCCAAGAGAATGAACTGGTCATCAAACACCCTCTTCTAACAACACAAGAGAAGACTCTACACATGGACATCACCAGATGGTCAATACCAAAATCAGACTGATTATATTCTTTGCAGCCAAAGATGGAGAAGCTCTATACAGTCAGCAAAAACAAGACCAGGAGATGACTGGCTCAGATCATGAACTCCTTATTGCCAAATTCAGACTTGAATTGAAGAAAGTAGGGAAAACCACTAGACCATTCAGGTATGACCTAAATCAAATCCCTTACAATTATACAGTGGAAGTGACAAATAGATTCAAATGAAGATATCTGATAGACAGAGAGCCTGATGAACTATGGATGGAGGTTCATGACATAGTACAGGAGGCAGTGATCAAGACCATCCCCATGGAAAAGAAATGCAAAAAGGCAAAATAGCTGTGAGGAGGCCTTACAAATAGCTGAGAAAAGAAGAGAAGCTAAAGGCAAGGGAGAAAAGGAAAGATATGCCCATTTGAATGCAGAGTTCCAAAGAATAACAAGAAGAGATAAGAAAGCCTTCCTCAGTGATCAGTGCAAATAAAGGAAAATAATAGAATGGGAAAGACTAGAGATCTCTTCAAGAAAATTAGAGATACCAAGGGAACATTTAATGCAAAGATGGGCTCAATAAAGAACAGAAATGGTATGGACCTAACAGAAGCAGAAGATATTAAGAAGAGGCGGCAAGAATACACAGAAGAACTGTACAAAAAAGATCTTCATGACCCAGATAACCACGATGGTGTGATCACTCACCTAGAGCCAGACATCCTGGAATGTAAAGCCAAGTCGGCCTTAGGAAGCATCACTATGAACAAAGCTAACAGAGGTGATGGAATTCTAGTTGCGCTATTTCAAATCCTAAAAGATGATGCTGTGAAAGTGCTGCACTCAAATGCCAGCATATTTGGAAAACTCAGAAGTGGTCACAGGACTGGAAAAGGTCAGTTTTCACTCCAATCCCAAAGAAGGGCAATGCCAAAGAATGCTCAAACTACTGCACAATTGCACTCATCTCACGTGCTAGCAAAGTAATACTCAAAATTCTCCAAGCCAGGCTTCAATGATACGTTAACCATGAGCTTCCAGGTGTCCAAGTTGGACTTAGAAAAGGCAGAGGAACCAGAGATCAAATTGTCAACATCCGTTGGATCATCAAAAAAGCAAAAGAGTTCCAGAAAAATATCTACTTCTGCTTTATTGACTATGCCAAAGCCTTTGACTGTATAGATTACAACAAACTGGAAAATTATTCAAGAGATGGGATTACCAGACCACCTTACCTGCCTCCTGAGAAATCTGTATGCAGGTCAAGAAGTAACAGTTAGAACTGGACATGGAAGAACAGACTGGCTCCAAATTGGGAAAGGAGTATATAACTTGCTTATTTAACTTCTATGCAGAGTACACCATACGAAATGCCAGACTGAGTGAAGCACAAGCTGGAATCAAGATTGCGGGAGCAATATAAATAACCTCAGATATGCAGATGACACTACCCTTATGGCAGAAAGTGAAGAACTACAGAGCCTTTTGATGAAAGTGAAAGAGGAGAGGGAAAAAGTTGGGTTAAAACTCAACATTCAGAAAACTGTGATCATGGCATCTGGTCCCGACACTTCGTGGCAAATAGATGGGGAAACAATGGAAACAATGACAGACTTTATTTTGGGGGGCTCCAAAATCACTGCAGATGGTCACTGAAGCCATGAAATTATAAGACGCTTGCTCCTTGGAAGAAAAGCTATGACCAAACTAGACAGCACAGCAAAAAGCAGAGACATTACTCTGCCTATAAAGGTCTGTCTAGTCAAAGTTATGGTTTTTCCAGTAGTCATGTATGGATGTGAGAGTTGGACCATAAAGAAAGCTGAGCTCTGAAGAATTGATGCTTTTGAACTGTGGTGGGGGGGGAAGACTCTTGGGAGTCCCTTGAACTGCAAAGAGATCCAACCAGTTCATCCTAAAGGAAATCAGTCCTGAATATTCATTGGAAGGACTTGTGCTGAAGCTGAAGCTCCAATACTTTGGCCACCTGATGTGAAGAGCTGACTCACTGGAAAAGATCCCTGATGCTGGGAAAGATTGAAGGTGGGAGGAGAATGGGATGACAGAGGATGAAATGGTTGGATGGCATCACTGACTTGATAGACATGAGCATGGATAAACTCCAGGAGTTGATGATGGACAGGGAGGCCTGGCATGCTGTGGTTCATGGGGTCACAAAGAGTCGGACACGACTGAGCAACTGAACTGAACTGAACTGAATTGATCATAAGTGTGTGGGTTTATTTCTGTGCTTTCTATCTTGTTCCACTGATCTGTGCATCTGTTTTTGCGCTAAAGCCATGCTGTTTTGATAACTGTAGCTTTATAGTATAGTCTGAAGTCAGGAACAGTGATGTTCTTCTTTCTCAAGATTGTTTTGGCTATTCAGGGTCTTTTGTATTTCCATACAAATTTTAAAATTATTTGCTCTAGTTCTGTGAAAACTGCCATTGCATTTTCATAGGGATTGCACTGAATCTGCAGATTGTCTTGAGTAGCACAGTCATCTTAACAGTATTGCTTCTTCCAATCCAAGAATGTGATATATCGTTCCATCTGTTTGTGTCATCTTCAGTGTCCTTCATCAGTATCTTCTAGTTTTCTGAGCACAAGTCTTTTGTCTCCTTAGGTAGGTTTAGTCCTAGATATTTTATTCTTTTTGATTCAAAGACAAATGGGATTTCTTCCTTAATTTTTTTCCAGTATTTCATTGTTAGTGTATAGAAATGCAACAGATTTCTGTATATTACTTTTGAACCCTGCAACTTTAACAAATTCATTGATAAGTTCTAGAAGTTTTCTGGTAGGATCTTTAGAATATTCTATGAACAGTATTATGTTGTCTGCAAACCATGACAGTTTAACCTCTTTTCCAATGTGGATTCCTTTTATTTCTTTTTCTTCTCTGATTTGTCATGGCTAGAACTTCCAAAACTATGTTGAATAAAAGTGCTGAGAGTGGATACCCTTGTCTTGTTCTTGATCTCAGAGCAAATGCTGTCAGCTTTTTGCCATTGAGTATGATGTAGGCTATAGGTCTATCATATATGGCCTTTATTATGTTGAAGTAGGTTCCCTTTATGCCCACTTTCTGGAGAGTATTTTTTTTTTTTAGCATAAAAAGATGTTAATTTTTACCAAAAGTTTTATCTGCATCTATTGAGATGACCATATAGCTTTTATTGTTCAATTTGTAAATATGGTATATCTGCATTGATTTGCAGATATTGAAAAATAAGTAAACCCCACTTGACCAAGATGTATAATCCTTTTAATGTATCACTGAAGTCAGTTTGCTAGGATTTTGTTGAGGATTTTTATGTCTATGTACATCAATTATACTGGTTTGTAAATTTTTTGTGTGATAGCTTTGTCTGGTGTTGATATCAGGGTGATGCTAGCTTCACAGAATGAGTTTGTTAAATATTCCTTCCTGTGCACACTTCTGGAATAACTTCAGAGGGACAGGTATTAACTCTTCTCCAAACATTTGGTAGAATTTGCCTGGGAAGCCATCTGGTCTGGAATTTTGTTTGTTGGGATTTTTTAAAATTACTGACTTAATTTCATTACTGGCAATTGGTCAGTTCATACTTTTTAGTTAATAATTTTAACTGGAAGAAAACTACTTTACAATACTGGGATGGTTTTTGCCATACACCAACGTGAACCGGCCGCAGGCATCCATGTTCCCCTCCCTCCTGAATCCCCCCACCTCCAGGCTGTCACAGAGCACTGACTTTACATTCTCTGCATCATTCATCAACTCCCACTGGCGATCCACGTTACATATGGTAATGTGTAGGTTTCAAGGCTATTTTCTCAAATCATCAAACCCTCTCCTTCTCCCACCGAGTCCAAAAGGCGGTTCTCATGTCTGTCTCCTTTTATTCTCTGCACATAGGATCACTGGTATCAACTTTCTAGAATTCACAGATATGCATTAGTATATGGTATTTGTCTTTCTCTTTCTGACTTACTTCATTCTGAATAATAGGCTCTAGGTTCTTCCACCCCAATAGAACTGAGTCAAATGTGTTCCTTTTTATGGCTGAGTAATACACCATTGAGTATATGCACCGCAACTTTCTTACCCATTCATCTGCTGATAGACATCTAGGCTGTTTTCACGTCCTAGCTGTTGCAATTAGTGCTGCGACGAACATCGAGGTACAGGTGTCTTTTTCAGTCCTGGTTTCCTCGGGGTACATGCCCAGCAGTGGGGTTGCTAGGTTGCACGGTGGTCTTATTCCCAGTTTTCCAAGGAATGTCCATAGTGTTCTCCACAGAGGTTGCATCAGCTTGCATTCCCACCAACAGTGTAAGAGGGTTCCTTCTTCTCCACCGCCTCGCAGGTCGTATTTCGTCTTTCTCCTGGTTAGGATCGAGGGGACTGGAGCCTGCCCGTCAAGCGGGCCCCGGCAACCACTCAGGCCCCAGGGCTCAGGTGAGTCCCCGCTGGCTGACACCCCAGGCGGTCGCACGTCCTCGCTGGGGACCTGAGTCCCGTCTGTGCCACCCGGGTCTCTCCTGGAGACCGTGTCTCTGTGGACCTGCCCCTCCTGCTGATTTAATCTGGGCCCTTTCCGTCTAACAAGCCATCCCCATGACTGTCACAGCTTTTCTGAACCTGAGGATGGTCTCAGAGACCCTGACCCACCAGGAGAGGCAACGGCCTGCACCAGGGATGCTGAGGCTGACAGCTCTGCAGACCTGGTGCCAGACGCCAAGGCTGCTAGGCTGCCTTTGGGGAAACACCGGCCCTCAGTCCCCAGACAGCACCGCAGGCTGGCGGCAGCGCTCTGCGCGGTGTGGTCTTGGTCAGGCAGCTGGCGACCGCCCGATCCCATACCTCGTGGGGCAGCAGCTGTCTCAGAGGTCACCAGCAAGACCCAGAGCTGGGGAGTCCTGAGTGGATGCTAAGTTGCGTCAGTCGTGTCCAACTGTGCAAGCCCGTGGACTGTAGCCCCCCAGGCGCCTCCGTCCGTGGGATTCTCCAGGCAAGAAGACTGGAGTGGGTGGCCGTTTCCTTCTCCAGAGGAGTCTTCCAGATCCAGGGATCAAACCCACATCTCATGTCTCCTGCACTGGCAGGCAGGTTCTTTACCACTAGCGCCACCTGGGAAGCCTGAGGAGTCCCGGACCCAGGTTCACCTCCCAGCCTCTGCCCACGGCGGGAAGACTGGGAGTCACGGTGGGAAGACCGGGAGGCCTCTGAGAGCCTCGCTTTCTTCTTCTATACAAAGGAAGCCACATTGCCCGTCTCCCACTGGAAGGACTGGATGTCACGAAGCGCAAGAAGTGACTGGCGCCTGACTGACACCCAGCAGCGGCTCAAGAAATGTCCTTCCCGGGAGGGCTACGGACTTTTGTGTGGGTTCCTGAGCACTGGGGCATTCTAGATGCAGCTGGTTCAATTCAAAGGCAAATGTGTGTTCCAACTGCATGCAGAGATGCCCACAGTGGGGCACGACGCCCATAACTGTCCTGCCCAGCGAGCTCATGGGAGTCTTGGGGCAGGAAGTCTGCAAGGCACGCAAGCACCCAAAGTTTCCCTGGTGCACACCCTTGGCCCCAGCCTGCCAGCTGGAGGGACTCCGCAATGGCCTCCAAGATCCCATTTGGGAGCCCCCGCTGTGACCCTGCTCCCCTCCCCCGATCTCTCCCCCGCATCACCAATCCCCTCTCCAAGCCTCCCAGGCCCCTTGGGACCAGGCTGGGGGCCCCAGAAGGTCCTGCCCTGTAGCCACCTACCCTCACTGGGACCCTGGGTGCACCCCCTGACTTCCCTGAGTCCCACTCGCCTCTAAGATGAAGCAAAGTATCGAGCTGGGAAGGTCGCCAGGTAGACCCAGGAGCACGTGGACACTGTCTGCCGGGCGCCTGGCAGTCCGTCCGTCCACCAGGACTGAAGCTGAGCAGCACAGAAGGGCGGTGCCCACCTCTCCCAGGATGGCCCGTGGGAACCGGGCAGCCTCACTGCGTGGACAAGCCCCGGGGTGGTGGCACGCGTCCCTCTGTGCGGCAGGTCCAGCCTCGGTCACCAAAGCCTTGCGAGCTGGAGTCTGCCAGGCTCGAGGAAGGCTGGGGGCTTCCTGCGGGACCCTGAGGTGGACCCTGGAGGCAGGCTTCCATGTGGGGGTCTGGATGGGGCAGGGGTGAGAGGCGCCGCAGAGGGGAGAGTCCAGGGGCAAACAAGGTCTCCATCGGGGTTACAGGCGGGCAGAAAGACGAGGCGTCGGCCACGAGGGCCCCGGGCCTGGACGCCCTGTCTCCTCCCGGAACTTCGCTGGATTAAAAAGTTGCTAAAGGCTCTTTCCCCACGTAGGTAAGGACACCTGCCGGAGCCAGTCTTCCAGGTCAGGGTCAAAGCAGGTGGGCCACCCCAGGTCCACCCCGCCCGCCCCAGTCAGCCACATTTGCATCGGAGCCTTGTTCATGCACACGTATGAATGGCTGACCGCGGCAGTCAGCCCAGGTAAGTCACCTGCAGCAGCTGCTCTTTGCAGGCCCTGGCGCAGCAACAAGGCCAGTATGACCATGGGGAAGCCCAGGTCCTGCCAGAGCGGGTCGCAGCCCAGGGTAATCACAGAGCCCACACGGCGAGGAGCCGGCGGGCCCAGAGCCCCCGCCTCCGGGCAGCTCCTGTCTGCTGCTGTGAGTGCAGACGCCCCACCTTCCAGACCAGCCCAGGTCACAGGAACGAGGCCTGGGTCTGCTCACACGTGGCCACGCTCGGCAGACACGGGCCCTGAGGACCCTGAGTCCAAGCCCACGAGGCCCTGCAGGGCCGGGCCAGCTCCTGACCCTCCCACATGGTGTCTGTCTGATCCCAGGAGAGGATGTGCTGAAACTTCGGCCACTCCGATGAGAATCTGACTGGCGAAGGCCCTGGTCACTCAAAGCCAGAGCTGCGTCTTGCCCAGAGCTGGCAGGGGACAAGGCTGCATGGAGCGTCCACCGTCACAGGTGGCCTGGCCCGCCCCAGGGAACTTTCTAGGCCCCAGAGAGATCATCCAGGACACTCCGGTCTGTCCCGTCTGCTCAGCGGTGCTGAATCAGGCTTCTATGTTTCTCAGAAGCACCTGCCCCTTCACCGGCCCCAAGAAAACAGGGGGAGCACACAGGGAATCAGGTCTGAGGGGCCAAACCGGGGCCGTGATCACGAGGGACGTGCCTGTAGTGTGCAGACTGTTTTCTGAGGGGCCCGGCCCCGCGGGCAGGCTCATGGCCAGGAGACAGAGCTGACATGCTAAGGGGACAGAGGTTTCTGGGTGTCCTGCCCACTTCCCAGGGTGCCACAGACAGAAACCTTCTGACCACCTGAGGCGGTGATGGCAACTAGAGCGTCTTGCAGATCTCCATGACGACGGCATCCGATGAAGCCATGTGCATCCCCCCTACATGCTCCGTCCGGGCTTTAGAGCTGGAGGCAGCCGGCTGCCACCCCACCACCCAGCGTGGGCTCCTGCTGCCCCTGCCCCTAGAAGTTGCCCCCTTTTCATCCTGGAACCTTACGACGAACACTGAGCTAAGACAGACCGAACACCGCCAGCCGCCAGCAGATGCGTTTCTGTTGACCGCAGAACACTAATCTCGATTTGGTCGGAGTCTCTGTAAAGAGGCACAGGGGTTGCCACGTCGCTGGGACCTTGGTGTCAGGAGGCCTAAGCCTGCGAGAGGATTTCAGAGGTGCTGGGTGCCCAGGCCAGCCTCCGCCTCCCTGCATGGCACCCCTCAGGGCCCCAGAGCCCCCTGCGTGCACAGGACGCAATGGACGCAGGGAAACTCGGGGCAGACCCAGCCTGGCTCCACAGCCAGCCTGCTCCAGCCACCGGTGTGGCTGCGAGGACCATAAATTAGCATCAATTAATTAACACGAGCCCTATCAACCCATTAATGGCATTTAGTATATCCGGGGAAGTGCTACGAGGTAATGGAGCTGCTACAGAGAAACATAACTTAGAGACAGAGCTGGAAAGAGGCCGCCCACCTGCGTCCAGCGGCGTCCAGGGCGGTGGGGACTCATCAGCATTTCAACTCTGCAGCATCCTCACAGGAAAGGCCTCCAGAGAACGGCCCAGGTGCCCCCAGACCCAAGGCTTCAGGCCGTGGGTATGCTCTGAAACCACCTTCCTCAACCTCAGCAGAGTCAGATGTCAGTCAGGTTCTGGAGAACCGGCAACACCCTTCCGTCCTACGTCACCCAGGTACCTCAGGGCGGGAGACTCCGGACCTGGCCCAGCTCCAGCCGACCTGCTCACAGTCAGGTCAGCCAGGCCAGGAAGACCGGCTGTCACCCCGTCATCAGCGGATTTTAGTAACAAGGGAGCTCAGAGATGCGCCTAAGGCTGGTGCTGACTTTCCGCAATGTCAGGTGGACTCTCCCAAGTGAGCTCGGGAGAAAGCCGCCCGTCACAGGCCGTCAGCAAGAACCCCGGGGGCACCCGCCCCACCGCGTGAACCATCGTGTCTTGCTGGACATTCAAGATGCCAAGATGGGCAGATGGGACCCACCTGGACAATGGGGTGTCCTGAGAAGTATGGGGCCCTGGCCCCCCACACTGCCTCTGCAGGGACTCCATTCTGCCTGTTCTCTGGGAAAGCCATCATGCAGCCATCGGTAAACCAGAGGCGCTGTGCTGAGCACCCCGCCCTGGAGAGGCCGACCGTGACCGTGACACGGGGGTGGGGCTGGGCTAGAGCCTTGACAGCCGGCATCCAGATGGACATGGAGAAGTGGAGACGCAGAGGAGGTGGCGTTCCCAGGGAGGCTTCCTGCAGGAGGAGGTCTCCAGCACCGGGGTCCGGGGTGTTCCGGAGACGAGTCCAACTCCAGGTTCCTGCCTTGCACTCGGGCAGCAGAGTGGGCAGTTACCGCGGAGAGGCCCCGCGGGCAGCAGAACATTCCCGTGAGACCAGGTGTGAAGGAGAGAACTAGCTCACACACACGTTCCCATGGAGGGAGCCCAGGGTGCAGGCCCCAGAAGGACTCCGCCAGCCCAGGACAGAGGGGCGCAGAGGACCCCCCCGGGCAGGAAAGGTCAGCGGCGACATCAGGGGCCCGGAGTGATGTTTGCGGGGAGGAGCGGAGGGTGCTGGCTCCATTCTAACGGGAGCCACGGGGGGTCTCCCGGCGGCCAGCCTGGAGGCAGTGGCCCTCCGAGAATGACGCTGATGTGTGCAGGGGGCACTCCCTGACGGTCCTGCAGACGGACCTGGAGGATGGCGAGGGGTGTTTTGGAGAAGAACTTCCAGGAGGCTGGGCACAGGGTCAGAGCCGGAGGCTGTCCTCAACGCAGGGGCCCTGGTGGAGACGGGCAGGGCCGGGGAAGGCTGCAGGGATGGAAGGGGATTCAGGGCCAGAGCCCGGGGCCGAGCGGCTGGGGCGGGCTGTGACCTGAGAGAGGCCGGGCAAGGACCCAGAACGGGGTGCCCGGCCCATCGGGTGCCCCCTCCTCAGCTGCCTTGACGTGGTGCGGACAGCCCGGCGCCCAGGAGGCCACCGTCTCACCCGTCGCTGCGTCCACACGCTCCGCAACTCCCTGTCCCATGAACGCACAGAGGCAGAGATGCGGGGGCTGGCTCTGCACCCCCCCGCTTCCTTTAACATGCCTGGAGAGACAGCCGGGTCCCCGGCTGGAGTCCCTCTGAGGCCAGCCCTCTGGGGGAAGGCTGACCCACAGCGGGACCCGGGACCAGGAGGCAGGAACGCCGCGAGAGGACTGCGGCATCCCCGGGGCCGTCTCACCACGGCACCGCCGTCCCATCAGACCCAGGCCCCATGCCGAGGACGCTGCGAGGCCCCGGGGAAGCTGGAGGAGTCCCGCCGGCCTCGGTGGAGACAAAAGCGACTCCACGCCCGACTCCTGCCAGCTGCCATCACGGATAAGAAAGCGCTCCAAAGCCTGCGGGCGCCCTCCACCACGTTCGCAGGGTGAAGGAGGGATGGGGCTGGCTGCCCAGATCCACTGCCAGCGGCCAGGACATTTGCGGGAAGCCGGGCCACAGAGACGGCGTGTGCGGCCTGCTGGGAGCTTCCGTCAGCGCCCCTGCAGGGCCCGGACCTGGAACCCGTGCCAAGGGGCGCCTGGAGGGAGGAGCAGGCTGGAGGCTTCCCAGGCGCTGTGGGCGCCCTGGGCCAGGCCGAGCGGTGCTGGCCCGGCTCCGGGGCCTACGGATGGCGTGACAGACTGCAGGGACAGACGGAACCCCGCCCCCCAGGCACTCTTGGCCCGGGGAGCAGCCTAGGCCACAGTCCTCCAAACACACACAGTCCGCAGGCCCCGCGGCCGCCCCCAGGCACACGGGAACCTGCCCCGCGGCCCCCTCGTCAGCAGCTCTCCTCCCTGCCACTCGGCCGGTACCCAGGGCTCTGGGTGACAGGTGGCGTGCGGTGGAGGTCATTAACTCCAGAGCGCCACCGCTTTAATGCAAAGACGAGCCCTTCTAAATCGGCGCAGCTGCGGAGCTATATAAAGAAATGGGGGTTTTAATGTTTTGCTTTTCTTCCCTTTCCTAGTGCCACATTATCATAACATTTTCCCATAATTACGCCCATAAAAGTCCCCTGAAAATACTTCATGCCACAGAGACTGATCTCCATATATCACGCCGGCAATGTCAAGGGGCAGGTCCGGAGCAAGGAATTCGGGGGCACGGGTCAGCCCGGACGCCTGGCGCCCCAGGCTCGGCTGGCAGTGGCACGTGGCCTCCTTCCTGCGTGTGCTGACCCCTGGACTCGCTGCGAGGGGTAAGAGGCCATTCGGGGGAGTCCTGCAGGGTGAGGCCCCTCCTGGCCACGTCTGGGGGACTAGGGGAGCGAGGGGAAGCGTGGGGGAGCACCGATCTGCCCGGCTGGCTTGCGGGGGCAACCCCTCCCCTCCCACGCCCATCCTTGAGCATGGAGTTCCGCTAACACACAACCCACCAGCAGGTAACCTATCTCTACGTGGTTGAAAGAAACACACGGGGCACATCTTCTCCTGCCAGAAATTCATCAAATAAAAAACTCCGTAGGAGGAAAAAAACGAAAAAGACAAGAAATAAACTTCCGAATGGCATCACTTCATTAAGTTTCCAGTACTTTCAATTTTACGTCTTGGAAAACCCCAGAAATAAAATGTGAACAGCAGGAAAGTGGCCTAATCTCTCCTAAATATGCAATAAATTGCATTTGTAAAGAAAATGCAGCACCAGAGAGCCTACGCTTGGTTAGTATTCTAATGGATCAACAACAATTCAGAAGTTGTTTGTAGTTTCTTCTTGTAGTTGTGTAAGAACCATGACGTGAGATCTAACTTGAAGCTACCATTCAATCCTGATGAGATTTATTCAGAAAAAGAAACAGAAGTCAAAACCAGAGTCACACTGCCTCTCCCACCCTGCTCCCTTGTACTTTAAAATACAGACTTTCCTCCCAACATTTACACGCTAGGAATGGCTGGGCATCAAGCCTGTGCAAACAGGGGACTCACAGTCTACACGAAAGCACAGCCTTCTTCACCTTCGTTAAATCCTGCACACGAATATCAAGTCAGGGCTTAGGGTCCTAAGGCAGCCTCTTGTTATTACAGCCTGAAGCGACGAGCTGACTCACTGGAAAAGACTCTGGTGATGGGAAAGACCGAAGGCAAAAGGAGAAGAGGGTGGCAGACGGTGAGATGGTTGGATAGCATCACCGACTCAACGGACACGAATCTGAGCAAACTCCGGGAGACAGTGGCGGACAGAGGAGCCTGGTGTGTTAGTCTGTGGGGTCGCAGAGTCAGACACGACTCAGTGACTGAACTACAAATGCTGCAGGCTAGCACGAGAGACGGCATCTCTGAGGTCCTAGGATGAGCACGGCATACAAGCAAACCACTCCGGTTTGGCCAGAGCTGTCCCACTCTAGCCAAGAACCGAGTCCAGACAGACCTCTTGGCTCCGAATGTGCTAAGGGGAAGAGGACCTAGGCCAGCGCCTTCCAAGCCGCAAGGACAGAGGTCTCCCCTGACCAGGGAGGAGAGTTTCAGGGTCTCATCCGAGCTTTTCACTCCTCAGGACGCCTCTTTGCTGAGCGCCCAGTCCTGCTGTAACGGGAATGTACGCAGACACGGAGTGCGCATCTTGAAGGAAAGCCTTCGAGGGCTGCATTCCCCTTTCTGCCTCTCCTGGCAATTCTTCCCCAACAGGAGAAAATGACAAGGCCGTGTCACTATAGCAACTAACCTAATTGGTGGGCTGCAGGTCTTTCTCCAGCCGGAGGGTGGAGCCCATGTCCTTAAACATGAAGATCAGCAGGCTGCAAAAAAGCCAGGCTTTCAGGGGCCAAGAACAGCAGAGCACCCCTAACTGAAAACCAGGCCAGGAAATATTCCAGTTTTCTTTCAGCCGTGCCAGGAAGT
Source organism: Hydropotes inermis (assembly GCA_020226075.1). Taxonomy (NCBI): domain Eukaryota; kingdom Metazoa; phylum Chordata; class Mammalia; order Artiodactyla; family Cervidae; genus Hydropotes; species Hydropotes inermis. Next base: position 1,727,895 of record CM035292.1, read on the forward strand.
GAACACCTTTTGTGCTGCAGCAAAATGCACAGATTGAACAGGGAGGATAACTGAACCCTGTATGGTGAGTTATCAGTCTCCCTAATTAATGATACAGATAGATCTTCTCCAAAACACAAAAACATTTCGGGTAATAAAAATCCCGACTGATAACAAAAACAATTTACAAACACGGATGCTAAATATTCTTCTTCATCCCAGATATACTGGAAAAGAGAATGAAATCCCAGGGACTGTTCCATTTGCATTTTATTTGCTTTATCAATTCTAAAAAAGAGAAGGGGGGGTTCTTTTTCCTCCAAGACTGATGTTCCAAGCTATCAATTATTATTATGTCTAGTATTTTAATGCCATGCTTTAATTTCTCCAAGTGCATATGTCTACTTTGAATTTTACCGAAAGGTTTTAATTTCTCCAAGTGCCTTTCTGGTGTAATGGGGTGTGTCCACAAACGTTATCTTATTGTCAATTATCGCATTCCATGGAGACAACCATAAAAATGTGGTGAACCCAAGCTTCTGCTATTAATGATTTCTGCCATTCTGGATAATAAGATTTTTTTTTTTTTTACCACATGTCCTCATCCTGGTAGAAGAGCTGTTTCTAGAATGCCCGGGAGGCTTCCGAAAGGCAGCCTGAGTGCCTCACGGGACCTCGGGTTCCACCAAGTGTCTGAGCAGCGGGCGCCGTGCACTCTGACCCCCGGGGAGCAGGCGGCCGTCTGGCAGAGGTGTGAGTGTCAAGAGGGGCAGAGAGAGGGTCCCCCTCAGGTTCCAGCAGTATTGGCGCGGGGTCAGGGTGCGCAGAGGCTGCACGGAGCAGAAGGCGAGAAAGGAGGGCCCTGGCCGGTGCACCCGGGGTGGGAAGTGCTGAAGCCGCGGCGGAGGTGTCACACACTTAACAATTAGCAGTTGTTCTTTTCCCCACCCAGAGGGCTGCCTCCCCAGCCAGCCTGTGACTGCTGCGTTCTCACGGGGATGTCGTCCCCAGAGCCAGCAAGGGACAGCGGCTGGCGGTCGCGGACAGGGACACAAATCGCCTCCCAACACGGCGGGTTGTGGGTGTGCCCCCTCCCCGGCCATCCACATGGCACCTCCTCGGAAGCCCCGAGTTTACCTGCCTGGGGGACCCTGCCCCAGGGTCCCGAGATGGCCGCAGGGAGCTGGGGAGAGGACACAGGCCTCCTCCCTCAAGCCCCAGACCCCCTCCCGCTCCAGGCGGCCAGCCCGGAACACACCGGGAGAGGCCCTTGGGGTGCACCCCGGGGATGCGGTGCCCGCCGGGGCAGCAACCTTCCGGCCGAGACCCCTCCCCACCGTTGCCACAGCGCGCCGGCAACTGGGGAAATGCAGAGGCCGGTCAGACCAGCGGCACCATTCCCGCTCTGAGCACGGATTCCCCAGGGTTCCGGGCTGGAGGCGGGGGCTGTCCCAGGACTCGCACCCGAGCGCCCAGCGTCTCCATGGCCCGCTGCGGTCCCATTTTGGAGAGCGCGAAGGCTCGGGCTGGAAGCGAGGAGGCCGAGGGAGGGCTGCGAGGTGGTGGCGGGGAGCGTGGTACGTCGCCGGCCTCTCTCTCTCTCTCTTTTTTTTGTAAAGAATCCATATTTTTCCATCGCCTCCCGCGCCCATGGCAATTCTCCATGACAGGTGTTCCTCAGCGCCCGTCCCTTCCTCCTGCTGGGGTGGGAAGGGACCCGGACCCTGTGCCAGGCGGCTGGTGGGGGAAACCCACCCCACCCCCAGCCCTCGCCATTCCGGCTGGGAACCCATGCCCGGACGCTGACCACTCCCCACCCACCCCAATCAGCCGCGAACCCATGTCTGGAGCACTGACCACTCACCCCCACCCCAGTCCTTAGGCTCAATGTCCAGCCACCTCTGATTCACGCAATGCCCAGCCTGTGCCCCTGACATAGCGCACCCCGACGCACCCAGGCAGACCCCAGCCTGTTACTGGCACCCCAGCCCCCAGCCTGTGCCCCGGGCGCCCACCAAACCGTGCCACCCTAGCCCCGAGCCCGCGGCCCCGCGCCAGACCCACGGGGGTCACCCGGCCCGGGTCCCCGGACACTACCCGCGAAATGCCAGCGGCAGCGGGCACCCCACCCCTCACTTCTCTGTTTTTAGGAGAGCGCCGGAGAGCCTGCTTCCCTGCAAGCCACCAGCTCCAGCCGCGCGTCCGAGCCCGAGCCCCGCTCCTGCCCCGGGCGCCCCGCTCCGGAATCGGCCGCCGCGTCCCCCACGCGCTCCCCGCGCGAGTGTCGCCCGCGGAAAGCCCCGGGCAGGGCGCTCCACCGCCACCCCCGGCAGCGCTACCCGCCCGCCCCAGACCCTCCGCCGCCTCCGGAGCGCGAGGCTCGGCCAAGAAGCCGCCGGCTCAGCTCGGATCGTGGGCCTGGGCCGGGAGCGGCGGCGGTACGCCGGGCAGCCGCGGGCATCGCCGCGTAGGGACGCGCCGAGCCACCCGGGGCCTGGAGCCCGGGCCCTGCCCCGGAGTCGGGGGAGGGAGGCTCAGCGGCGGCGCCGGCCTCGGGAAGTGCCGGACCCCCGTCCTCCTGGCCCAACGGAGGACCGGCCGGGACCCGGGGGACCGCGCGCCCCGAGCTCGCAACTCCGCAAGGACTCCGGGCGGCCCGAGGGGCGCCCCCCCGGAGCCGCGGCCCGGGATCGGGGGCCGGGGCCGGGACCAGAGGGCCGGGTGGGGGCCCGGGCCGCGCGGTACTCACTGCAGTAGGCGATGAGCAGGCTGGCCAGGATCATGAACGCCCA
>CM035292.1:1735665-1784057 GCA_020226075.1 Hydropotes inermis
CACACACACAAAAGTGCTGTCCTTAAGACACACACACTCACCCACACACACAAACACTTGAAATGAAAGTTTCACAGAACAATACTTACACTCTCAGCACTCTCTGACATGTTCAGTTCTATCCTGATTCATTTCTTAAAATGCTGGTTGCCCACCCAATAATTTTGCTGACTGTAATTTTCTTTGCTTGACAAACACTGTTCCAGAGAGAGATGTAGTCTGTGTTGAACCTGGCCGGATAAATCGGGGCTGTCCTGCCAAAGGATGTAGGGGATGGCAGGATGGTTGGGGAGGGGCCCCCAGGCAGTGGTGGGGGCACACGGAGATAAACAGCCTCCTCCATTCTGAAATTCAGGCCTCGAGATGATTTTTGTGGCCGCAATGTTAGGAGTTTGACATGTTAAAGATAAAAAAATAAAAAAAAAAATGCAAGGACTCTTGTTAAAGATGGTGAGGCAGACTTTATTCAGGACCATCACAGCATGCATTGGCACCACTGGGACAAGACTTTGCCATTGAGGAGGCAGACGGGGCTCCTTGATCCACGCAGCAAGGTGAGTGAGCATTTATAGCCCAGAGCAGGGAGGGGTGTCAGGAGATGGGGAATTACTGAGAGGAAACAGCAGGGCTTCAGGGGTTTCTGGCTAAACTGACCCGACAGGATTCTTGCCCCAGGCAGGCCAGGTGGTCAAAATACCCTGGTGATGGGGGGAGGGAAAGGAGCCTGATCAGATATGGAGGGACTGGTTCTGAAAAAACAGACTTGATAGGACTTCCCTGGTGGCTAGGTGGTAAGGAATCGGCCTGCAGGGTAGCAGACGTGGGTTCTGTCCTTGGGTTGGGAAGAGCCCCTGCAGAAGAGAATGGCTACCCACTCCACTTTTCTTGCCTGGAGCATTCCAAGGGTGGAGGAGCCTGGCAGGCTACTGTCCACGAGGTTTGGAAGACTAAGACAAGACTTAGCAGCTAAATGACAAAACAAGGATTCTTGCTGAAATTGGATCCTACAAGGAAGAGGGGCCTAAAGAAGGTTCTGGAGGCTGGCTAAAGATTGATGGAGCAAAGAATCTTTCTCAGGTGGAAAACTTTAGGAAGTCAGAGTGGATGGATGAGTTCACACCCGTGAGCTGGAAACTCTTACCAGGAAGAGGCAGGGGAATGGGGTTCTTGCTGCTCATGACTCGAATTCAGGGTGACAGAGAGGCTGGAACCCAGTGAGGCTGCAGGGGGAGGAGGTGGGGAGAGAGACAAGGTGGGGCCTCCTGACCTGGGCTGCCAGCCCTGAGCTGATCAGAGCAGCACAGCCGGGATGCAGCCCCAGTCCAGCAGCAGAAGCTGGAGGCTCCCGCAGGCCTGGTGAGAGACCAGGATGGAACTGGAGGACGGGGATGAGCGGGGCGCTGAATTATGTTGCTAGGAAACAGAAAGCTCAGTCCTGGAGCCAAGCGTGCTACCCAGAGACAGTTTGTTGCTCTTGATTGGCTGCTTTTGATTACTGGCCAGAACTGATGGAACGTGAAATTTTGAAACACGGATAAGTTTATTAGAGAATCACACCACCTCCTCACATCCCTGGGCTTTGCCCCACATCAAGCCGAGAGTCACCGGGCTGTGGAGACGTGGCCGGGGGTGTCCTGCCCAGTGGATGGCTCAGGTGGCCGCGCAGGCACCGGGAGTGGACAGACCCCCGGCGGAGGCTCACTGAGACACTCCTTCCAGGTCTAGGCAGGAACCCTGGCTTCTCCTCTCGGGGTGAGTGTTTCCCTCGCTCTGCTCTTGAACCCAGGGACAGCAGCTGTGGTTGTCCCGTTCGCTCTGGGGGCTCTGTGCTGGGTGGACTCTCCCAGTTGCAGCAAGCGGGAGCTCCGCTCCAGTTGTGGCTCGTGGGGCTCTCACTGGGGTGACCTCTTGTCGAGGGGCATGGGCTCAGTTGCCCCTCGGCAGGTGGGATCATCCTGGACCAGGGACTGGACCCATGTCCTCTGCCTCAGCAGGTGGGCTCCCAACCACTGGCCCCCAGGGACGTCCCTCCCGTTCGCTTTTCACTGCTCCACTTTGGGTGTGATGTTTGTTATCTTAGTCAGCGGCCGCCAGGCTGGCCAGGAGGGCTCAGGGCGCCTGAGCCGAGTTGGGTGTGGGTGAGCTGCCGGGATGTCGGCGGGGGCCGTCGGGGAGGGAGGAAAGGCAGCCCTCTTTCAGGGAGAAGACACCTGGGTCTGGGTAGAAGGCAGCTAAAGGGCTGGGCTGTGGCCGACCTGGCTCTCCCTCCTCTGGTTTCCCTCTGAGGGACTGGAACAGGTCACACAGTCTCCCGTGTGCGTTTGGAAAGACATCGCTTCCAAAGTGAGTGTGGGCTGGGGAGGGGCGAGGGGCGCGGCGCAGCCGGCAGCCGCGGCAGGCGCACAAGTCCGCGTGGGAGGCAGGCTGCCCCGGAGACAGCATGGAGGCCCGGGTGCATTCAGGGCTCTTTACGGGGCGGGCTGGGCCCGCCGTGGGAACCGGGAGGCGGGCGGGGGCACCTGGGTGGATGTGTCCCGGGTGACTCAAGTTTCTGCCCAGAAACCCAGGGAGAGGGTAGCTGTGTCTCCATGTCCCCGGGACAGGCACCGGCCAGGCGCTGGGGACAGAGGTCAGCGAGGTCGGCCGCTTCCTCTCGCGCTCAGATGGCGGGGAGCTGCAGCCCAGAAGGGAGCATCGCGGGCAGAAGACAGAGAAGCAGGAGTGGGCCCTTCTGCAGGCGCAGGCTGTCCGCCCCGCGGGACCGGAGACCAGCCGGCAGCACTCTCGGCTCCCGGAACCGTGCTCTCCAGGGACTTGCTCGAGGGAATCTCCATCTGGGCTTAGTGAACAACCACCCGTCTTACCAGTTCAGCCTCAGTCACGGTAAGTGGTGTTTCTTCCGTGCCGTGTGCCGGGCACCGCTGCGTTCCGGGCGGGCACGTGTGGTGGCCTCGGCCGGCGGGACCCATCCCGGGATGCACAGGTGGGACGGCTGGGCAGGGAGGCGCGGGGCCGCCCCTCCGGGCTGTGCGCTCTGAGGGCTGGCGAGGCCGGGCCCGGCCATCTCCTTAAGCGCCGCTGCTCCCCGGCTTCTCCTTGCTCAGTTAAGTTCGTTTATAGAAAGTTTTGTAAGACAGACGGAGAAGCGGAAAGAAAATCAGATGTTCCTTCCTTCCACCATTCAGAGTTAGCCACACTTGGTATTTTGTTGGTAACTTACACGTCTCTGTTTGCACATCCAGTCCATTGATCTTTCCTTTTTCTTACTTTTGTCACAGCTTTATATTAAGATAATTCACAAACCATACGATTCTCCCGTTTAAGCAGTGTGAAATTCAATAGTTTTAAGCATTTGTGCAATCAGTCCCAATCAATTGTAGAATGTTTTTATCACCCCAAAAGATGTCCCAGACCCCTGTTACCCCAGAGCCCTCCATACCATTGCAGCAAGCCCTAGATAACCGCTAATTTACTTTCTGATTTGTAGATTTCTTTATAGATTTGCTTAATCTGGCATTTTGTATACGCGGAACCCTGCCACGCGTGGCCTTTCGTGGCTGGCGTCTCTCCTACAGCGAAATGTCTTCAAGGTTCATCCATGTTGAGCCTCTTCTTCCCACGCCTAAGTACTCGTCCACTCTACAGCTCGGCACCTTTTGTTTATCATTCACTGATTCTTAAATACTGGGCTCTTTCTCCCACTGGGCTATTGCAGATAACGGTGCTGGTAACTTTATGAAGAAGTTTCCATGCAGCCTTGTTTTCATTACTCTTAGATACATGACTAGCAGAGAAATAGCTGAGTCTGTAGTTTTTTAGTAAACAGGCTTCTTATATATAGCGGGTGTTATTTCATGGCACCATGTGCTCTTCCAGAACATTCTTTCCATGCAGCTGGAATACAGTAGTGCATAAATATCACCATTTAATTAGCAATTCTACTTTGGGGCATTTAAACTTCTTCCAGTGTTTTAAGCACTTCAGCAGTGAGCACACTTGTACTTATATCATTTCCTATATTGTAGAGCCAGATTTGTTAGGTCAAAGTAAGGATATCAGTTTAAGGACTTGAGATATATATATATATAGCCCCATGAATTTCCAAATAATGTTATATTAATTTACATTCCTCTGGACAGTACCTGACAGGAGCCATTTCAGTCAACTCATGTCAGCCTGGTTATTACTATTGACTCAAGTTTGTTGGACAATTACTTAATTGATAAAAAAATTCTTAATTTTAAAATTTGCTTTTATTTGCTCTAACAAGGGTTAACAATATGTATATGTCATTTTAACATATTTTGTGAATCAACTGTTTATATTGTTTGCCAAGTTTCCTCCTAGTGTTCTTATCTTATTATTGATTAATAACTCTTTTAACTTTGGAATTAATTTCTTTCAATTTTTTGAAATGTAGCATATACAGAAAGGTAGAAATAAGACAACAATGGGTACTACCAATCTTACACATATATTATAAATCATTTTTTCAACTGTTGAATGAATCATGGGCCATTCATTTTTTGATTTGTAGATTTAAATATGCTGTCAATGGAAGTATGGGTTTTCATCTTTTGTATCTTTTGATATTTTTAACAGCTTTACAGATGTGGATTAGTCAGCATTCTCCAGAGAAACAGAACTATAAGAGAGAGGCAGACAGAGAGAGAGACTGAAATGTAAGGACTGCTTCGTGCAGGTATGGAGGCTGGCAAGTCCAGGATTTGCAGAACAAGGCAGGCTGGGCACTCTGGGAAACATTGGCATCACAGCTAGGACCCAAAGGTCATCCAGAAACAGAATTCCCTCTTCTTGGGGGACCTCACACTGCTTTCTCTTAAGACCTTCAATTGACTGGATGAGACCCATGCACATAATGGTGCATCATTTATTTTCTCAAAGTCTGCTGATTTAAATGTTAATCATATCTAAAAAAGAAAAAACACCTTCACAGAAATAACTAGATTGGTGTTTGATCAAAGAATTGGTCATCATAGTCCAGCCAAGTGATCATGAAATTAATCATCACAGGAGATGCAATTGGCATACAGTAAACAACACGCATTTGAAGTAGACATTTTTATAAATTCTGGCATCTATGAAAAGGCTTCCCCGGTGACTCAGTAGTAACGAATTTGCCTGCAATGCAAGAAACACAAGTTCCATCCCTGGGTCAGGAAGGTCCCCTGGAAGAGGAAATGGCAACCCATTCCAGAATTCTGGCTGGAAAACTTCATGGACAGAGGAGCCTGGTGGGCTACAGTCCATGGAATAACAGAGTCTGACATGACTGAACACCTGTGAACATGCATATGAAAAATCACCACAATCAAGAGAATTAATGCATCCACATCCATCTCCCCAAGCTGTTTCCACTGGCCCTTTGCAATCCCTCCATCCTGCATCTCCCCATCCACTTCAGCCTGTGTTGGACTCATGATACATTAGTTCTCATATCCTAGATACATATTAAAAATGGACTTATACAGTGTATCCTCCTTTTTTTCTGGCTTGTTTCACTCAGTAAAATTATTTTGAGATTCAACCATGTTACTAAAGCTCTCAGTAAATAGCTAATTCCTTTTCACTGCCAAGTAATGTTCCCTTACATGGATACAACAGTTTTCATGAATTCACCTCTTGAGGGGCATTTGGGTTGCCTACAGTTTGGGCTATCGCAAATCAACCTGCTGCAAGCATTCATGTGTAGTTTTTGTATAAGCATATGTTTTCATTTCTCGTGGGTAAATATCCTGGAATAGAATGGCTGGATTGTGTCTCAGCCGCACACTTGCCTTTGTATGGAGTGGTGAAGCCTTCCAGCGTGACCGTGCCACCTGAGTTCTGTGTGCTGTGGTTTCGCCTGTCCTGGCGTCTGCTTGGTATCATCCTGGTGGGTGTAAATCAGTGTCTCATACGGGTTTAGTCTGCATTTCCCTAACGACTAACCATGTGAAGAATCTTTTCACAGGCTTGTTTGCATATGCGCAAGTAGATACTTCCGTGGAGAGGTGCCCACAATTTTTACTGAGTTCCTGGTTTTCTTGATTTTTGATAGTTCTTTATTTATTACTACACAAAGCTCAGTTGGTAAAGAATGCACCTGCAATACAGGAGACCACAGTTCGATTCCTCGGGTCGAGAAGATCCCCTGGAGAAGCGATAGGCTACCCACTCCAGCATTCTTGGGCTTCCTTTGAGGCTCAGCTGGTAAAGAATCTGCCTTCTATGCAGGAGACCTGGGTTCTCTCCCTGGGTTGGGAAGATCCCATGGAGAAAGGAATGGCTACCCACTCCAGTATTCTGGCCTGGAGAATTCCATGGAATGGGGTTGCAATGAGTCAGACACGACTGAGTGACTTCCACTATATGTTAAGATGCAAGTTTTTTTATCATACATGTAGTTTGCAGATATTTTCTCCCAATCTACAATTTGCCTGTTCATTCTCCAAACTGTGTAAAATGAAGAACACAAGTTTTTGATTTTGATGAAGCCTTGTTCATCAGTTTGCTCTATAAAGTACATGTTTTGGTATCCTATTTAAGAAGTTTTTGCCTAACTTCAAGTCAAAAATGTTTCAGGTATGTTTTCTTCTAGAAGTTTTATAGTTTTGGGCTTACATTTAGATCTATAATTTATTTTGAGATAGTTTTGTACTTGGTGTGAATTACACATACAAATTTATTTCTGAAAATGAATATTTCAATTGTTTTGGCACCATTTGTTTGAAAGACTATCCTTTCTCCACTGAATTTTCTCTGTAACTGTGAAAACTTGGCTGGCAACATTTGCATGGGTCTATTTCTAAACTCTCTTCTCTGCACCACTGATCTATTTATCTGTGTTTATGCACAAACTTGATTACTGTAGCTTTACAGAGTCTTGAAATGAGATAGTGTTAGTTCTTTACTTTTCTCTTTTAACTTTTCTAGATTATTTGCATATCCATGTCAGTTTTGGCAATAGTTTAGGATGTGATTGTCAGCTTAATAATTTTGAATTTTGACCCACAGACACTGTGTCTTTCTATTCAGATTTTATTTAATTTCTCTCAGCAATATTTTGTAGTTTCTAGTATACAGATCTTTTAATCTTGTGCCATATTTGTCATACTTTTGGTACAAAGTTATACTTGGTTAATTTTTAAGTAATTTTTATTTCAATTTTTGACTGTTCTTACTTTATAGAAATTCTTTTGTTTTGTTTTTTTTTACATTGATCTTTGATACTGAAAACTAGATAAACTCAGATATTAGGTCTAGTATCTTTTTGCTGATTCCATCAAATTCCTACAGAATCCTAATTTCTGTGAACAAAGACAGTTTTAGCTCTTCTTCTCTAATCTGGATGGATTTCATTTCTTTTCCTTGCCTTATTACATTGTGCTGGAAATGCCAGCACAGTGTTGAATATAAGCAGCTGGAGCAGACATCATCATTTTATTTCTGATCTTAGAAGTAAACCTCTATGTCTTCTCCATCATGCATTGTGTTCACTGAAGATTTTGAACAGGTGCTATTTCAGGTTGAAAAAGTTTCCTTCCATGCCCAGCTTTTGGAGTGTTTTATCAGAAACGGATATTACATTTTCTAAATATTGTTTCTGTGTTTCCTGAGACAATCACAGCATTACTTCCCTCAATTGCTATTTTAGTTGTGTCTTCATTTCCATTCAATCCACAACACTCTCTCATGTCCCTTTTAAGTTCTTTTTTGAACCATGAGTTATTTAGAAGTAGATCATTTAGTCTAAACATTCAGAAGATTTTCTAGAGATTTTCTTTTATTGATTTCTAGTTTACTTCTGTTGACAAAGAGCGTATTTGACTGACTTGAGTCCTTTAAAATAATCTGAGATATGCTTTATGCCTAGAATAGGGTCTATGATTATAAACGTTTCCCTGCGTTCTTGACAAGAATGGAATACTACTCTTGTTGGGTGGGATGTTGGACGAAATTCTATCACGCAGTTAGTTTTCAGTGCTCCTCACATCATCTGTATCTTTAATGATCTGTCTACTTGATCTATGAATTGTTGTGCAGTTGCCCAGTTGTGCCCATGTGTTTGCGACCCCATGGACTGCGGCACGCCAGGCTTCTCTGTCCTTCACTGTCTCCCAGAGCTTGATCAAGTGCATGTCCGTCGAGTCAGTGATGCCATCCAACCGTCTCATCCTCTGTCGTCCCCTTCTCCTCCTGCCTTCAATCTTTCCCAGCATCAGGGTCTTTTCCAATGAATTGACTCTTCGCATCGGGTGGCCACAGTATTGGAGCTTCAGCTTCAGCATCGTTTACTGAGAGTCATTGCAATCTTTGCCTATAATTCTGGATTTGTCTATTTAAGCTTGCATTTCTATCAGTTTTTGCCTCAAGCATCATATTGTGAAATTCTGTAATTAAGTACATAACCACTTAGGATTGTTGTGTCCTCTTAATAGACGGAGTCTTCTGTCATTGCAAAATGGCCACATTGATTCCTAATAATAGTTTGCTATGAAATCTACTCTTCCAGATAAACATTCCCACTCTATTAATGCAGCATGTCTTTATATTAATGTAGCAGGTCAGGATGCCGTAGGATTTCACTTTTTCTATCCAGTCTGGCAATATTTGCTTTTTAGTGGGGTATTCAGACAATTTACACTTAATGTGAATATTTACTAGTCAGATTTAAATCTAAATATTTTGTGTTTTTCTCAGCTTTTCTTTTTTCCCATTACCTCTTTTTCTGCCTTCCTATGGATAAGTTGAATATTTTTATGATTCAATTTCATATTTTTAGTTCTTTTTTTTTTTGCTTTATTATATTAGTGTCTGCTTCTCACAGTGTGGCTACATTATACCGCACTGAATGTGTATTATCGCACTACTTCATTTACGGTGTGAGTATCACACATGCTTGCTGATGTCCTTACTTGAATAGATCAGTCGTTTCATCTGGTATTATTTCTTTCTGCTTGAAGTACCACTTTTGCCATTTCTTACAGAGCAGATGTTGGTGAAGATTCTTCCATCTCTGAGTGCCTTAAAAAGCCTTTGTTTCACCTCCATTCTCGAAAAAAAATTTAAGCGTAGGATTCTAGGTTCACTGGTATCTGCTCTCTTGTGTATTTTTTCCTCTCAGGTGTCTTGCCCGGGTCTTCCCGCCCGCGTTGTTTTCAGCAGGTTACGTGCCCTTCTGCCTGTGACGCACCATTTGTTTCCGCCTGCTCTGCGGGTTTCCCTTTATCTGCGTTAGCAAACTGACTATTATAATATGTCTTGATGTTGTTTTGTGCTTGGAGTTCTCTGCGTCTCTGGCTCTGTGCATTCAAAGTTTTCCTCCAGTTTGGAAATCGCCTAGCCATTATTTCTTTAAATATTTGTCCTGTTTATATTCCCGGAGGATTACCGTTACACACTGCGTAAAGCTACCCCACTGCCTGATAATTCTCTAATTTAAAATTATTTTCTCTTTGTTTCTTTTTGAATGGTTTCTACTGCTATTTCTTCAAATTCATTAATCCTATCCCCCTTAATTTCTAATCTATCATTAATCCCAACAGTGTAGTTTTCATTTCATACTTTATATTTTTATCTCTGGAATCTCATTTTGAGTCTTTTAAAAATATCTTCCATGTCTCCACTTAGCTTTGTGACCATATGGATTACTGTTTTAACATCTTTTAAAATGCTTTGTCTGCTAATCCTAACATCTGGGTCAGTTCTGAGGTGGTTTCAGTTGATTGGTATGACTCCCCCTCATATGTTGAAATGTCCTCTATGCAGCGGTCCTGGTGGTTTTTAACTGGACAACAAACATCAGGAGTTTTCCTTGTGGAAAGAAAAATGAAACTGAAAGTGTCAGTCAGTCAACCATGTCTGACTCTTTGTAATCCCATAGACTGCAGCCTGCCCGGCACCTCTGTCCACGGGGTTTCCCAGGCAAAAGTGCCGCAGTGGGTCGCCGTTCCCTTCTCCAGGGGACTTTCCCTACGCAGGGACCGAACTCAATCTGCTGCATTGTAGGCAGATTCTTTGCAGTCTGAGCCGCAGTGGATATTTTTGAATTTCTGTGGATATTCTTGAGTCCTGTTCGAGGCTGCAGTTCACTTGGAAGCAGTCTGATCCTTTCGAGTCCTGCTTTTGGAGATTATTTCAGGTGGGACAGGAGCAGTGGATGGTCCGGGATTATTTCCCACGTGCAGTGCTTTGCTGTGCTTAGTCGCTCAGTCGGTTCTGACTCTTTGCGACCCCCCAGACTGCAGCCCACCAGGCCCCTCTGTCCATGGGGAGTCTCTGGGCGAGAATGCTGGAGTGGCTTGCCATGCCCTCCTCCAGGGGATCTTCCCGACCCAGGGATTGAACCTGCATCTCCTGCATGGGCAGGCACATTCTTTACCAGCTGAGCTACCAGGGAAGCCAGATTATTTGCCACAGTTAAGGCAAATCATGGATTCTGAGCACTCCCCCCATGGCCCCCTGAACCTTGAGGTTCTGTCTCCTGAGACAAAACACTGGGAGCAAGCCCTAGTAACGGGCCCTGTGTGGACGATGGGAACCGTTACCCCGAGTCCTCCTGCGGCTCCGTCCCTGGCCTGGGGCAGTTCCCAGCTGCCTGCATCGGCTGGTTCTCAGGTGAGCGCTAGAGGGGAGAGGCTGTGTCAGTCTTGGGGTTCTCTCTGGGCAGACCTCTCCTCCTGGGCATCCTGTGGGTGGTCTCTGGCCATCCTGTGCCCTCTGAATCCTGGATCCGTCTCTTCCATTCAGAGAACCAGCGGGCCCCACCAGGTCCTGCTCCCTGCAGTCCAGCCCGGGACCTCTTTCCAGGCAGTAAGGGGGACCGCCGAGATGGAGCGTCCTTGCCACATCGCATCAGGGCACGAGCTGCCCCCCTGGCTGGCGGCAGGGCTGTGGCCTCGGTCACCTGGCTCAGCTGTGCTTGTCAGGCTGCTCCTCATTCGCGCCTCTTTGGAGGCTGTCCCTGGAAAAGGCCCACACTTACAGGCTGGAGGTTCTGTTCCAGCTCCTAGACCATGAAGCGTCTACAAACTGTTTAGTATGTTTCTGCCTGAGAGACGTGTCCCTTGTTCTCTTTATTTCCTCAGTTATATATTTATATTAGCACAGACTTGGGGCTGTTTATTTACACAGGGTGTGATTTAATGGTCCATGATTTATTTCATTCTTCTGGCCGACAGGCACCCTCTCAGCAGCTCCTGAGTCCTTTTGACAAACCCTCATCGCAGCAGGTGTTTTGTCTGTAATGACTTATTCAGTGTTCTCAGGTTATGTTTTTACCTGTCTGTCTACCTGTCTGTACTCAAAGCATCTGTGACAAACAGAAAACAAGCTGGGAAGGGTCCCTGCATCTGGGCAGCCCCAGGAAAATCTCCACCGGTTTAGTGTTGACAGAATTATGTTTCCTGCTGGGCTTTTTCCAGCTCGTGAGACAGAACTGGCACATGAAACTGTGTAAGTGCAAGGGATAGAGCGTGGTGATTTTATACATGTACATATTGCAAAATGATGATCACGATAAGGTTGGTTAATATACAATTTCCTCAAAAAGTTAGAATCCAACAATCCTACGTCAGAGTATGTACGCAGGAGCTGAAATCAGCATCTTAAAGAGACACCTGCATCTTCGCCCTCACTGCAGAATCCCTCATAGTCAAGACCTGGGAGCAGCCTCAGTGTCCCCTGGGGGACAGACGGACAGAGGATGTGGCACATACATGCTGCTGCTCGGTCGTGTCTGCCTCTGCGACCCCACGGACTGCGGCCCGCCAGGCGCCTCCGTCCATGGGGTTCTCCAGGCGAGAATACTGCAGTGAGTGGTCTTTCCCTTCTCCAGGGAATCTTCCCGACCTGGGGATCAAACCCAGGTCTCCTACACTGCAGGCAGATTCTTTACTCTCTGAGTCGCTAGGGAAGCCTGGGTATGGTTGCATGTATAACTCAATCACTTCGCTGTATCCCTGAAATGAACACAACGTTGCAAGTCAAATATGTTTTGTTGTTTTAGTCATTTCAGTTGAGTCTGACTCTTTGCAACCCCATGGACTACAGCATGCCAGGCTTCTCTCTCCCTGGGATTCTCCAGGCTAGAACGCTGGAGTGGGTTACCGTGCCCTTCTCCAGGGATCTTCCTGACCCAGGGATCGAACCTGCATCACCTCACAGGCAGATTCTTTACCGCCGTGTCATCTGGGAATCCTCGCACGTATAAACAACGGAATCTTACTCAGTCACGAGAAAGGACATCTTGCCATTTTCAACAATGTGGGTAGACCTTGAGGACATCATGCTCAGTGAAACAGGTCAGACAGAGACAGACCAGTACTGTACGGTCCCACATGTGGAATCTGGTAAAAAGAAAATTCAGAGAGACTTGACTGGTGGTTTTTTTCTCTTTGACATGATAAAAAGAGACCCCAGCTGTATCACCAGCTTCCAGATCCCCAGCTTTGGGCCTCCAGGCGGGGCTGGGGGACGGTCCCAGATCACTGCTCTGGGGCGGCCTCCAGGTGGGGGTGTCTGGGACCTGAGGCCCGGGCACTTTTGTCTCACACAGACTGGGGTGCCCGCCCCACTCTCGTTTATTTGCACTATGATGGAGGCAGGGATACGTTACCAGCTTCATCCTGTTTCTCAGGGCCCAGGGGGTTCATACCCACCCCGCAGAACGGGGATGCGCCGCTGGCCGAGGGTCAACCTCCTGTCAACAGGGCAGCTTCTTCTATCTCTGAGCCTGGAGCGGCCCTGAGATGCTCAATGGGGAAAGGCCCAGAGCCGCCGCTCTGTGTGCCTCCCGGAGGCCTTTCCACCCTGCGGTGGACATCGTCCCCTTGCTGTCCAGTCCTGCCTCCTACTTATGTTCTTAAAGATTTTTTTTTAATTTTTAATTGCAGGATCATTGCTTTACAATATTGTGTTGGTTTCTGTCATTCGTCAACATGATCAGCCGTCCGTGTGCATGTGTCCCCTCCTTCTTGAATCTCCCTCCCACCTCCCCCCATCCCACCGCTCTAGGATATCACAGAGCACCAGATCTGAGCTCCCTGCATCGCACAGTAGATTTCCGCGGCCTATCTGGTTTTACATGTGATGATGTGTATGTTTCAATGCTACTCTCTCAATTCTCACACCCTCTTCCTCCCTCGTCTGCCCCTCCCACAAGCCTGCTCTCTATGTCTGCGTCTCCACTGCTGCCCTGCAAACACGTTCATCACAACCATCTCCCTAGATTCCATGTTTTGCTGTTGTTTAGTCACTCCGTCGTGTCTGACTCTTTGCGACCCCATGGACTGCGGCACACCACGCTTCCCCATCCTTCACCATCTCCCGGAGCTTACCCAAATTCATGTTCACCGAGTCAGTGATGCCATCCAAACATCTCATCCTCTGTCGTCCCCTTCTCCTCCCGCCTTCAGTCTTTCCCAGCATCAGGGTCTTTTCCAGTGAGTCAGCTCTTCGCATCAGGTGGCCAAAAGTATTGGAGCTTCAGGTTCAGCATCAGTCCTTCCAGTGAATATTCAGGATTGGTTTCCTTGAGGATGGACTGGTTTGATCTCCTTGCAGTCCAAGGGACTCTCAAAAGTCTTCTCCAGCACACAGTTCAGAATCATCAGTTCTTTGGTGCTCAGCCTTCTTTATGGTCCAGCTCTCATATCTGTACAGGACTGTTGGAAAAACCAAACCTTTGACGAGGCTATGCTTAGTCACTCAGTTGTGTCCGACTCTTTGCAACCCCATGGACTATAGCCTGCCAGTCTCTTCCATCCATGGGACTAGACAAACCTTTGTTGGCAAACTAATATCTCTGCTTTTTAACATGCTGTTTAGGTTGGTCATAGATTTTCTTCCAAGGAGCAAGCGTCTTTTAATTTCATGGCTGCACTCACCATCTGCAGTGATATTGGAACCCAAGAAAATAAAGTCTCTTACTGTTTCCATTGTTTCCCCATCTATTTGCCATGAAATGATGGGACCGGATGCCATGAGTTTTAAGCAAGCTTTTTCACTCTCCATTTTCACCTTCATCAAGAGGCTCTTTAGTTCTTCTCTGCTTTCTGCCATAAGAGTGGTGTCATCTGCATAGCTGAGGTTATTGATATTTCTCCCAGCAATCTTGATTCCAGCTTGTGCTTTATCCAGACTGGCTTTTCACATGACATACTCTGCATATAAGTTAAATAAGCAGGGTGACAATATATAGCCTTGATGTACTCCTTTCCCGATTTGGAACCAGTCCATTGTTCCATGTCTGGTTCTAATTGTTGCTCCTTGACCTGCATACAGATTTCTCAGGAGGCAGGTCAGAATTTCCCACAGTTTGTTGTGATTCACAGTCAAAGGCTTTAGCATAGTCAGTAAAGCAGAAGTAGATGTTTTTCTAGAATTCTGTTGCTTTTCCTATGATCCAACGGATTTTGGCAATTTGACCTTTGGTTCCTCTGCCTTTTCTAAATTCAGCTTGAACATCTGGAGGCTCTTGATTCATGTACTGTTGAAGCCTAGCTTGGAGAATTTTGAGCATTACTTTGCTACTCTGTGAGATGAGTGCAATTGTGTGGTAGTTTGAATATTCTTTGACACTTCCTTTCTTTGGGATTGGAATGAAAGCTGATCTTTCCCAGTCCTGTGGCCACTGCTGAGTTTTCCAAATTTGCTGGCATACTGAGTGCAGCACTTTCACAGCATCATCTTTTAGAACTTGAAACAGCTCAGCTGGAATTCCATCACCTCCACTAGCTTTGTTCATAGTGATACTTCCTAAGGCCCGCCTGACTTTGCATCCGAAGATGTCTGGCTGTACGATGAGTTATCACAGCATCGTGGTTATCTGGGTCATGAAGATTTTTTTTTGTATAGTTCTTCTGTGTGTTCTAACCGTTTCCTCTCAATATTTTCTGTCTCTGTTAGGTCCACACCATTTTGTCCTTTATTTTGCCCATCTTTGCCTGAAATGTTCCCTTGGTGTCTCTAATTTTCTTGAAGAGATCTTTAACCTTTCCCGTTCTGTTGTTTTCTTCTATTTCTTTTCATTGTTCATTTAGGAAAGCTTTCTTATCTCTCCTTGCTGTTCTTTGGAAGTCTGCATTCAAATGGATGTCCTTTCCTTTCTCCTTTGCCTTAAGCTTCTCTTCTTTTCTGAGCTGTTTGTAAGTCCTCCTCAGACAAACATTTTGCCTTTTTGCCTTTCTTTTTCTTGGCGATGGTCTTGATGCAATGTTATGAACCTGATATTTGTCTTTCTTTTTCTGACTTACTTCACTCTGTATAATAGTCTCTAAGGTTTTCACCTTGTTTAAACTGAGTCAAATGCATTCTTTTTTATGGCTGAGTTGTATTCCATTCTGTACGTGTCACAGCTTCCTTATCTGTCCATCTGTTGAGGGACATCTAGGACGCTTTCCTGTCCTGGCTATTGTAAACGGTGCTGTGTTGAACTCTGGGGTGAGAGTGTCTTTTCCGGTTACGCTTTCCTCAGGGTCTGCCCCTACCTCTGACAGTACCAGCCCCACTGCATTCTCCCAAGGGGATTACCCCCTTGTCTTTGCCCGTGGATTTGGGAGGGGCTGGTCTGTGCCCTCAACCCTCAGAACTCCTCATAAACCAGTGGTTGGTTCCTATACCAGTCAGTTCCAGGGCTTTTGCAGAAATTATTGGGAAAGAAATTGTTCACAGGCACTACCACTCGTGTGAGTCCCGCACACAGCCAGGGCTGTGGAGAGGACTCCCCCGGGGCCGTGTCACCAAAACCCACGTTAGGGGCATGGAGGGACCACAGGAGATGGTGGTCAGCCCTCAGTCTTCACAGCCAGACTCAGCCTGGAAGGAGAGACAGCCTTTCTCTCTCTCTTTTTTTCCAATTGTGCAAATACATTTCTGTTTAGGAAGGAGTGAGTTTGAATGAGGTTGCTCACTTCCAACGAAAGCTTCCTGCCCTGAGAGGCTGGGCACAGAGACCCAAGCTTGGAGAATCCAGGCTGCCTCTTGCCCCGCCCACCACCCAGGGGGAGGACGCACCCTGGGCATCACCACCCCCCCATGCCGTGAAGACCCCCTTTGCTCCCACCCAGCCTGGAACATGTTCTCAGGAGGCTGTTTCACTTCTTGGACTTTGAGACCAAGAGATTTATGGGCTGAAGTTTTTTTTTTTTTTCCAGGGGAACTGTCTTTTGAATGATCATGTAATTAAGATGCTAATGGCTGTTTATAGAACCTTCCCCTTCTGAGTCCAACTGCTTTCTGAATAACAAGGACGGTCCTCTTTGTTATGGTGGTGAGTAGCATTGAGAGCAAAATCCTTCATTAAATCATGGTTTGCATCTTTTTTCCCCCTTACACTAAAAGGAATTTACTAATGCTCATTAATTTTTTGTGGTGTGCATAAATTGCAGGGAATACTTCTGCTCACAGCCCGTTTCCTTTGTGAGTGAGGATAAACACCTTCCTTTCCTCTTTGCTGGGCCCTTGGAAGGTGCCCGAAGAAAACAGCTTCTTAATCAAAGTCTTAAAAGAAGATGCTTCGCGGACCTCATTCAGGAAAACATGTTGTGAGTCGGGGGCGGGGGTGGGGGTGCTGATTGGAGGGAGGTCAGCCTGTGGTCGAGGCTCCAGGGCTGGAAGCAAAGCTCACCCGCAGCTCAGCCCTCCCAGGACCGGCTGACCCCCCAGGGGTAGGCCCTTCCTGTCCTCGGGGCATCCCGCTCCTTCTGGGGGCGGGTCTGAGACCGGGAGGCCTGTGAAGGTGACCGAGAGCCCCTGGCAGGCCTGGGCCCTATGCCAGGCCCCTTCGCCACCCCTCCATGCTGAAGAGGCTGCCACATTTCGTTAGAGTCAAAGCAGTCACGTCCCTTCTCGAGTCCTTCTCCCCGGCTGCTTCCAGCCCAAACCCCACCACGGGGCAGGCAGCTCACTGTCACTAGCAGGGCTGCTGGGTGGTTCTATCTGAGCAGCAAAGGCCGGGTGAGCAGGGATGCAGAGCCGGACAAAACCTCCCCGGGGCTACTGTGTGTGCAAGGGGCCCCGCCTACCCCCAGAAATGTGTTTTCTCCGGCTCTGGAGCCAGAGGCCTAAAGCGGGGTGTCAGCAGGGCTGTGCTCCCTCGGAGGCTTGGGGGAGGGTCCTTCACCTCCTCCAAGAGGTGAAGGGTGGCCGGGGCTCCTGACCTGTGGCCACAACACACCGGCGCGGGGCGCGCCCAGTGCGGAGACTTAATCAGGGCTCTGTGACCTCAGCTCCCGCCTCCTTCAGAGAGCTTCCACTCTTTCAAAGGTTAATGTTTTTATTTACCCTTTTTTCATTATGAATATAAGGATGTTTCTAATTGGTATCCCATTTAGCCTCTAGACTTTGACCTATTCTTGCAATTAGAAAAAAAAATCACCTAGACATTAAATATAATTCTTACTTCACTCTTCAATCTACCCAACTATCCCACACTCTTGAATTACTGTCATTTTGGCCACACTAAAAATCAAAGAGAAATTTACCCAGAATCCTGTAACGCCTACAAATTTTTCTTCCCTTTTCTAAGTGCTCTCTCAGGTCCCATCCATCCACACGTATAATTCTTATTATTATACGTTCATTTTGCACTAATTCTGTATCACTTTTCAGGGCGTCCCCGGTGGCTCAGTGGCAAAGAATCTTTCTGTCAGTGCAGAAGATGTGAGTTCAGTCCCCGGGGCAGGAAGATCTTCTGGAGAAGGAAACGAACCCACTCCAGTGTTCTTGCCTGGAGAATTCCATGGACAGAGGAGCTTGGCAAGCTACAGTCCATGGGGTTGCAAAGAGTCGAACGTGACTCAGCAACTAAACAATGCCAAATAAAAACTTAATTCTACAAAAATAACCACTCGTTAGTTTTGCTTTATAGTCTTCATAATCCTTTTTTGCTTGAAAAGGTCTGAATAAAAGACAGAAACATAAGTCAATTAAAACCCTATCGTTTAAAAGCAATCAGGGATTTCCTGCCAGGACAGGACGAGGTGTTTGTGTTCCAACAACAACTCCCTCTGCTCTGCACTTACAGAAGCAGCAGACAAGGTGTGAACAGAGAAAATGTGGAGACATCGCCTCTGAAACCAGTAGACACCTGTGCGGCTCATTTCAGGAGGCGGCGGGGCATGTGTGGCTTTCGAGGGGAGCGACGGGGGGCGGCTGGTCTCCAGGTCTACACAGGCGGACGAGGCTTGAAGCCTGTGAGCAACGAAGCCAGAATATCAGACCAGAGGGAGCCAGGCTGTAGCCAAGGGGTGGCGAGGGGCTCGATGAAACGAGACTGGAAGCGACTTGCTCTAAGATGCAGCAACCCTAGTTGGAGTGGAGCGGCAAGCCTGGGGACGCACAGCAGGCAGAACCGTGCGGCTGGGGTCTGAGCCTGGTACCGGCCAGCATCTCCCATGAGCCTGTCCTTTCTCCAGCATCCTTGCCAGCCCAGCACAAGATCCTGTGTAAGACCTGGAACCGGATCCGCTGCAGGTGGGGTGGAGGCCCATCCTCAGATGGGAGGCGTGAACACAGAAAAAAGGCAGGAGGGGAGGGAGGAGAGAGAGAGACAGGAACAAAGGGAAAATGGCCCCAAACTCTTCTGCTCAGATTTGAGGCCGAAACAGAGAAAGGCCTACAAAAGTGTGATTCTGAGAAGTATAACCAAGAGAATGCAGAAGAAATCAACCCTGAATATTCTTTGGAAGGACTGATGCTAAAGCTGAAGCTCCAGTCCTTTGGCCACCTGATTTGAAGAGCAGACTCACTGTACAAGACTCTGATGCGGGGAAGGATTGAAGGCAGGAGGAGAAGGGGATGACAGAGGATGAGCTGGTTGGATGGCATCACCAACTCAATGGACATGAGCCTGACCAAACTCCGGGAGACAGTGGAGGACAGAAACGGTATGCTGTAGTCCATGGGTCACAGAGAGTTGGACATGAAGAAACAGATGCTTGTCATATCAACTGTGGTTTGGGGAGAAGGAAAATAGAAGTCCCTCTGAAAATCCATATTTAAAACTTCTTGCAGAAGGTTTATGGCATGAATGAGCATTTTCTGTAGAGTCCTACAGCACTGTTGGAGGAGGAAATGGCAACCCACATCCCGACTCTTGCCTGAAGAATCCCATGAATAGAGAAGCCTGGCGGGCTACAGTCCATGGGGTTGCAAAGAGTCAGACATGACTGAGCAACTAACACAACACACAGCACTGTAGCTGATTCTTTATTTTTAGACAAGGTCCCAGGCTCACAGGGCTGGAAGGTCCTGGCTGAAAAAAATGCAATAGTCTCCACATTATACATCCACAAAGCCAAATTCAGGATCTGCCCAGCGAGTGACCCATAAACACACAAAGACACAGAATACCACTGGGTAGAGATGTACACACACACAAGCACGAATGCACACACACGTGTGCACACGCATGCACACACATGTGCACACACTCACACACACACACACGGCAGCAACACCTTCCTACAGACTTCAGATTTGCGGCACTGGCAGGCAGAGATTGTAAATACATATGTGTTGTGTGTTCAGTGTAGGAGGCAATGCAATTTAAAATACAAAATTGATTTGAAATGTGTGTGTGCTCAGTCATGTCCAGCTCTTTGTGATCCCATGGACTGTAGCCCGCCAGGCTCTTCTGTCCATGCGATCTTTCAGGCAAGAATACTGGAGCGGGTTGCCATTTCCTTCTCCAGTGGATCTTCCGCACTCAGGGATTGAACCCGGGTATCTTGCGTCACCTGCATGGTGGGTGGATTCTTTGTCACTGAGCCACCTGGGAACGTGGGCAGGGAACTAAACACTGCTAAAAATAGGGGCTTAGTGATCAAGCAAACAAAAACTCCTAGGTAATCCTTAGAAATGAAAACCACTGCAACTAACATGAAAAGCTGAATGCAGGGATGAAATGTCAGAGAGCTTGAGAAGGAGACGGATGTGGACAGAGAGGAAAGAGCAAATCAAGTGGGAAGTGACATCAGGAAGGTGGATCCCACTGACAGATGAGAACTGGTTTCTGGATTTGGGGGGAGGGACCCATCCACACACTTGGAGACGAGGTGAGAGCAGGTGGAGGGGCCCTGGGGAAGTGACGCGTCTTTCAATGCATCTCAACTCTCAGCTACGTCCTGCTCTGGAAAAAGGGAAAGGCTTCTCACTGTACTCTTATCATATTTGTTTAGAAGAGTCTTGCTTGAAAACCCATCTGGAAAATGAGGACACAGTTGCCTTATAAACTTTATTTGTGAAATATAAGATAAATTTTCATTTATAGTTTGTATATATATATATTCTTTTTTAAAAGTTAATTTATTTATTTTAATTAGAAGCTAATTACTTTACAATACTGTGGAGGTTTTTGCCATACATTGACACGAATCAGCCATGGGTGTGCATGTGTCCCCCATCCTGAAACCACCCCCCACCATGTCCCTCCCCACCCCATCCCTCAGGGTCATCCCAGTGCACCAGCTCTGAGCACCCTGTCTCATGTATTGAACCTGGACTGGTAGTTTGTATATATTTTCTTAAACCCGAATTCAACTTTAAAACACCCTGCTATGATGTTTCAGGTTATATGAAGATTTCCTCAAGTGAGGGGCCGTTTTTCAGGACTGGTGTTTCCTGGACACATGGACTGTCTGCCCTGACCGACACCCTCCCCAAGGCGGCACTGATTTTACCCATATGCCACCCACAGCGTGCAACAGTTCTTATGACTTGCAATCAGATGGCCGAAAAGTGGTGGATTTTCCTTATTTTTGCTTGAATTCCATTACTTTTGAATACTTGTGAGCATCCTTTCATGGATTCAGTGAAAAAAAAAAGTCGCTTCAGTTGTGCCTGACTCTTTGTGACCCCACGGACTGTAACCCGCCAGGCTCCTCTGTCCATGGGGTTCTCCAGGCAAGAACGCTGGAGTGGGCAGCCATTCCCTTCTCCAGGGGATCTTCCCGCCCCAGGGATTGAACCTGGGTCTCCTGAACTGCAAGAACACTGCAAGAACACTGGAGTGGGCAACCATTCCCTTCTCCAGGGGATCTTCCCGCCCCAGGGACTGAACCTGGGTCTCCTGAACTGCAAGCGGAGCATGTGCTGTCTGAGTCGCCAGGGAAGCACCATTAATTTCGAATAAGGCTGAGAATCCTTTCATGCATTCAATAGACCTTTGTATTTCTTTTATCTGAAAATTGCCTGTTTTGGTTCTTGGCCTGAATTTCTTTTGGGTTCTTCATCTTTTACTTTGGCTTGTACATGCTGTAAATTTTAGCACCGCCAGGCATTGGTCATATGTATTGAAAAACATTTCCTTCTCTGTTATTTGTACTCTCTATTTTCTTCTGACATTTTTAATCTTAAAAAATTATATTTCTCTATAGTAATGGTGCACCTTCTTTGCCTCTCTGTCTAAACAAAAACAAAAAACAGTAGTTCATCCATGTAAGGGTTTGATCCTAGACTCTATTCTGTTCCATGGATCTATTTGAATATCTTTATATCAATAGGAGAAGGAAATGGCAACCCACTCCAGTGTTCTTGACTGGAGAATCTCATGGACAGAGGAACCTGGCAGGCTACAGTCCATGGTTTCACAAAGAGTCAGACACAACTTAGTGACTAAACCAACTATATAAATAGGATGCCATCTTCATTACTATAGCTCTAGAGTGTGTGTGGATCACAATAAACTGTGGAAAATTCTGAAAGAGATGGGAATACCAGACCACCTGACCTGCCTCTTGAGAAACCTGTATGCAGGTCAGGAAGCAACAGTTAGAACCAGACATGGAACAACAGACTTGTTCCAAATTGGGAAAGGAGTGCATCAAGGCTGTATATTGTCACCCTGCTTATTTAACTTACATGCAGAGTACATCATGAGAAATTCTGGGCTGGAAGAAGCACAAGCTGGAATCAAGATTGCTGGGAGAAATATCAATAACCTCAGCTATGCAGATGACACCTCCCTTATGGCAGAGAGTGAAGAGGAACTAGAGAGGCTCTTGATGAAAGTGAAAGAGGAGAGTGAAACAGTTGGCTTAAAGCTCAACATTCAGAAAACTAAGAGCATGGCATCTGGTCCCATCACTTCATGGCAAATAGATGGAGAAACAGTGGAAAGAGTGGCTGGCTTTATTTTGGGAGGCTTTAAAATCACTGCAGATGTTAAGTGCAGCCATGAAATTAAAAGACGTTTACTCCTTGGAAGGAAAGTTATGACCAACCTAGACAGCATATTAAAAAGCAGAGACATTACTTTGCCAACAAAGGTCCATCTGGTCAAGGCTATGGTTTTCCAGTGGTCATGTATGGATGTGAGAGTTGGACTGTGAAGAAAGCTGAGCACTGAAAAATAGATGCTTTTGAACTCTGGTGTTGGAGAAGACTCTTGAGAGTCCCTAGGACTGGAAGGAGATCCAACCAGTCCATCCTAAAGGAGATCAGTCTTGGGTGTTCATTGGAAGGACTGACGCTGGAGCTGAAACTCCAGTACTTTGGCCACCTCATGCGAAGAGTTGACTCATTGGAAAAGACCCTGATGCTGGGAGGGATTGGGGGCAGGAGGAGAAGGGGGCGACAGAGGATGAGATGGCTGGACGGCATCACTGACTCGATGGGCATGAGTTTGAGTAAACGGGAGTTGGTGATGGACAGGGAGGCCTGGCGTGCTGTGATTCACAAGGTCGCAAAGAGTCGGACACGACTGATCGACTGAACTGAACAGAATTGAGAGTCAATTTTTAAGTATTAAAATCAGGCAGTGCAATTCCTCTAATTATGTTCTCCTCTTTTGAAAATGTTTTTAGCTATTCTGGCCCCTTTGCTTTCTTATATAAATGTTAGAACAGACCACAGAAATTTCTGCTGGCATTTTGATAGCAATTGTATATAAACCTATTGATCATTTTGGGGATATTAACATCTTTATTATGTTAGTCTTTCAATCTATTACCAGTGTATATCTTCCCATTTTGATAGGTCTCTTTTTGATTTCTCTAATCAGAATTTTATAGTTTCCAGAGTAGAGTATCTCACATATATTGCTATTCCTATGTATCTTATACTTTTGCTGCTATTGTAAATGGTGTTTTTAAATTTCAACTCCAGAGGTCCTTGCAAGTATATAGTAATGACATTGATTTTGTGCAGGCATCTTATATTTTGCAATTTTGCTAAACTTACTTATTAGTGAAGGAGTTTCCTATAAATTCATTTCATGGTGGTAAATTCTTTCAGCTTTCAAATGTCAGAAAAAAAAATTTCTTTTGTCTTCACTTGCAAAAGCTATCTTCACTTGATGTAAAAATCAAGGATTATACTTTTTCTTTTATTATCTTAAAAATGCTGTCCTCCTGACTTCTAACTTGGATGTTTGCTCTCATGATAAACCTGCTGTCATCTTCATCTTTGTCCTTCTGTATGTATGTGACTGTTATCTGGCTGCTCTTCAGATTTTCTCTTTATTGATAGTTCTAAACAATTTTACCAGTATGCATCTTAGAGTTTTCTTCTTATTTCTTTAACTTGGGGGTTCATTGAACTTCTTGGATCTGTGGGTTTTTTGTTTCCATAAATTTTTTTCCCATTTATTTTTATTAGTTGGAGGCTAATTACTTTACAATATTGTAGTGGTTTTTGCCATACATTGACATAAATCAGCCATGGATTACATGTATTCCCCATCCCGATCCCCCCTCCCACCTCCCTCTCCACCCGATCCCTCTGGGTCTTCCCAGTGCACCAGGCCCGAGCACTTGTCTCATGCATCCAACCTGGGCTGGTGATCTGTTTCACCCTAGATAATATACATGTTTTGATGCTGTTCTCTCAGATCATCCCACCCTCGCCTTCTCCCACAGAGTCCAAAAGTCTGTTCTGTACATCTGTGTCTCTTTTTCTGTCTTGCATATAGGGTTATCATTACCATCTTTCTAAATTCCATATATATGTGTTAGTATACTGTAATGGTCTTTATCTTTCTGGCTTCACTCTGTATAATGGGCTCCAGTTTCATCCATCTCATTAGAACTGATTCAAATGAATTCTTTTTAATGGCTGAGTAATATCCCATGGTGTATATGTACCACAGCTTCCTTATCCATTCGTCTGCTGATGGGCATCTAGGTTGCTTCCATGTCCTGGCTATGATAAACAGTGCTGCGATGAACATTGGGGTGCACATGTCTCTTTCAGATCTGGTTTCCTCAGAGTGTGTGCCCAGAAGTGGGATTGTTGGGTCATATGGCAGTTCTATTTCCAGTTTTTTAAGAAATCGCCACACTGTTTTCCATAGTGGCTGTACTAGTTTGCATTCCCACCAACAGTGTAGGAGGGTTCCCTTTTCTCCACACCCTCTCCAGCATTTATTGCTTGTAGACTTTTGGATAGCAGCCATCCTGACTGGCGTGTAATGGTACCTCATTGTGGTTTTGATTTGCATTTCTCTGATAATGAGTGATGTTGAGCATATTTTCATGTGTTTGTTAGCCATCTGTATGTCTTCTTTGTAGAAAATGTCTGTCTAGACAGACATTTTTTGATTGGGTCATTTATTTTTCTGGAATTGAGCTGCAGGAGTTGCTTGTATATTTTTGAGATTAATCATTTGTCTGTTGCTTCGTTTGCTATTATTTTCTCCCATTCTGAAGGCTGTCTTTCCACCTTGCTTAAAGTTTCCTTTGTTGTGAAAAAGCTTTTAAGTTTAATTAGGTCCCATTTGTTTATTTTTGCTTTTATTTCCAGTATTCTGGGAGGTGGGTCATAGAGGATCCTGCTGTGACTTATGTCGGAGAGTGTTTTGCCTATGTTCTCCTCTAGGAGTTTTATAGTTTCTGGTCTTACGTTTAGATCTTTAATCCATTTTGAGTTTATTTTTGTGTATGGTGTTAGAAAGTGTTCTAGTTTCATTCTTTTACAAGTGGTTGACCAGTTTTCCCAGCACCACTTGTTAAGAGGTTGTCTTTCTTCCATTGTATATCCTTGCCTCCTCTGTCGAAGATAAGGTGACCATATGCTCATGGATTTATCTCTGGGCTTTCTATTCTGATCCATTGATCTATATATCTGTCTTTGTGCCAATACCATACTGTCTTGATGACTGTGGCTTTGTAGTAGAGTCTGAGGTCAGGCAGGTTGATTCCTCCAGTTCCATTCTTCTTTCTCAAGATTGCTTTGGCTATTCAAGGTTTTTTTGTATTTCCATACAAATTGTGAAATTATTTGTTCTAGTTCTGTGAAAAATACCTTTGGTTGCTTGATAGGGATTGCATTGAATCTATAGATTGCTTTGGGTAGTATAGCCATTTTGGCAATATTGCTTCTTCCAATCCATGAACATGGTATATTTCTCCATCTGTTTGTGTCCTCTTTGATTTCTTTCATCAGTGATTTATAGTTTTCTCTGTATAAGTCTTTTGTTTCTTCAGGTAGATATATTCCTAAGTATTTTATTCTTTTTGTTGCAATGGTGAATGGTATTGTTTCCTTAATTTCTCTTTCTGTCTTCTCATTGTTAGTGTATAGGAATGCAAGGGATTTCTGTGTGTTAATTTTATATCCTGCAACTTTACTATGTTCAGTGATTAGCTCTAGTAATTTTCTGGTAGAGTCTTTAGGGTTTTCTATGTAGAGGATCATGTCATCTGCAAACAACGAGAGTCTCACTTTTTCTTTTCCTATCTGGATTCCTTTTACTTCTTTTTCTGCCCTGATTGCTGTGGCCAACACTTCCAACACTATGTTGAATAGGAGTGGTGAGAGTGGGCACCCTTGCCTTGTTCCTGATTTTAGGGGAAATGCTTTCAATTTTTCACCATTGAGGGTGATGCTTGCTGTGGGTTTGTCATATATAGCTTTTATTATATTGAGGTATGTTCCTTCTATTCCTGCTTTCTGGAGAGTTTTAATCATAGTTCAGCCATTGTTTTTTCAAATGTGCTTCCCTGTCTTTCCTCTGTGGGGATCCCAAGAGCATGTCTCAGGCTGCTGAAAGTTTTCTTACAGTCTACTGATGTTCTGTCAATATTTTATGTCTTTTCCTCTATACATTTCAATTTAGTTTCTATTGCCATATTCTCACAATCTCTAATATTTTCTTCTACAAATTCTAACCTACCATTAATCCCATTTTTTATCTCCTGCATTGTAGATTTCATCTCTACACTTGGGTCTTTTTAGCATCTTCCATTTTTATCTCCTGCATTGTAGATTTCATCTCTGTACATTAAATCTGTGTCTTTGTGGTATCTTCCATGTGCCTGCTTAACATGGTCAATCTTCAGTACTTAGAACTATGATATGCAGTTACAAGGACTACTTTCAAGTCCTTTTCCACCCATCCTAATATCAGTGTTACTTATGAGTTGGTTTCCACTGACTGGTTTCTCTCTTCATCTGGGGCTGAAATTTCTGCTTCTTTGTATGCCTGGTCATTTTTGATTAGGTGCCAGACATTATTAATCTTACCTTGCTGAGTGTCAAATATTTTTATATTCTTAACATGGTCTTGAGCTTGGTTCTGACGTATAGTTATTATACTTGGAAGCAATTTTATTCTTTCAGGAATTATTTCACATTTATTAGGCAGGACCAGAGCATCACCGAGTTAGGGAAAATGTCCCCTATTACTGGGGCATGACCTTTCAGAGCAATCATCTAATGCCCCATAAATCAGGAGGTTTTTAGCTTACTGTTGGGAACGGGTAATGTTCCTGGCCCCATGTGAGTTTTGGATATTTTCCTCACTGCTGTCTTTGGATCATTCTTCCCTGAATTTAGGTAGTCTCCTCACTCACATGCACTGATCAGTATTCTGCGCTGTCTTTCTGTGTTACTCTGTTTAACACTGTCCTACAGACTCCAGCTGCTACAGTCAGCTTGGCTTCTAGGTTCTGTCTGCTCACCTTGGAGCATGTGCTGGGCTCCCTGTGGCTCCCCCTTCCCTATATTCCCCTTGGCAGGACACTCTCTAGGCTGGAACAGTTTAGGGGACACCTCACTGTTTCCTGTCTCTCATGGACTCCTGCCCTTCATTGCCTGATGCCCACTGTCTTGAAAACCATGCTTGACTTTTTTTTTAAATTTCTATTGCAATATAGTTGCTTTGGATTTCCCAGGTGGTGCTAGTGGTAAAGAACTTGCCTGCCAATGCAGGAGACATAAGGGATGAGGGTTCAATCTCTGGGAGGGGAAGATCTCTGGAAGAGGGCACGGCTACCCACTCTAGTATTCTTGCCCAAAGAATCCCAAGGACAGAGGAGCCTGGTGGGCTACAGTCAGTCCATAGAGTTGCAAAGAGTTAGATGCAGTAGAAGCGACTTAGCACACACACATAGTTGCTTTACAATGTGCAATAATGTCTACCATACAGCAAATTCAATCAGCTATGCATAAATACACATATATCCCCTCTTTTTTAGGTTTGCTTCCCCGTTAGATCACCACAGAGCATTGCCTAGAGTTCCCTGAGCTATACAGTAGGTTCCCATTCATTATCTATTTTACACATAGTGATGTATATAAGTTGATCAACCCTGTTTGTTTTTAATTATCTGGTTTTATTGTTAATTCAAGCGAGAGGTTAAATCTGATCCCCTGTACTCCATCTTGGTCTTAATTGAACACCGACTCTTGCTTCTCATGCTGAATTTATTTTTAAGATGTGATGATGTGGAAAATGAAAATGCATGAGTCTTCATGGATGTGAATGAATGGATAAATAAACAAATGGGAGAAAAGAGAAAAGTCTTCACTGGAGAAGAATTCCAAGCACTGTATGTAGGTGAAATTCCCTCTGGAAGGTAAAGATTCATCCTCAAGGGTGGGTTAGGCTCGGGGACTGGTTCCCAAAGACTCGGCCGGGAAAGGAAGAGCAGTGACTTTACAGTGAGAAGCCTGGCAGTTTCCGCCATGGCCAAGTGATGAAGGTCAACATCACCAACGACCAGTTGTGTGATATCACTTGCCCTTGATGTGATGTGATGAGCGGGGCAGTTCTCTGGACTATTATCTCCAGAAATTCATAGCCCTGTCTCATTATGAGAGAAACCACAGAAAAACCCAGGTTCAAGGACACTCTACAGGGCACATAACTGTACTCTTCAAGACTTTCTAGGTCATAAACAACAAGCAAAGACAGAGAAACTGTAGCAAACAGAGGGCTGGGGAGACAGGATCATGAAGCATCACGTGGGATCCTGGATTATATCCTAGGGCAGAAAGAGGACATTAATGTAAAAATTGGTGAATAAGCCAGAGTTTCATTTTAAAAAAATGATTTGAAACACAGCCCAAATGGCAGCACAGAGAGGAAAGGACAGACTCACCAATAAATGGAGTGAGATCAATTGGATATCTGTATGGATTCCTTTTCTTTACCTTACATAAAAATCAATTTCAGATGGATTGCAGGTCTAAATGTGAGAATAAGGAAGCTTTTAGAAGAAAGCATAGGAGCGTATCTTTACAATCTTAGTGTAGGCAGATTTCTTAACCAAGACCTAAACTGGGAAAGTGGATGAAGTGGATTATAGTGAAAATAAGAACCTCTGTTTATTAGAAGAACCCATGAGGGG
Source organism: Hydropotes inermis (assembly GCA_020226075.1). Lineage (NCBI taxonomy): Eukaryota > Metazoa > Chordata > Mammalia > Artiodactyla > Cervidae > Hydropotes > Hydropotes inermis. Next base: position 1,764,240 of record CM035292.1, read on the forward strand.
AGTGAGAAGGCAGCTGGCGGACTGGGAGGAGATATTCACAACACACTTGTCCAAGACAGGGCTCATATCTGCACTGTGGAAGAACTTCAAATGAATAGGGAAGAGAAGGCAACCCAATAGAAAACGGCACATTGGTTCACAGAAATGAACTTCCAAGAGGCCTCTGCAATTTTGGTGAGTTCTCACAGCCTGTGCCCCAGAATGGGGAAAAATCCGAGAGGTGGGGAGGACATGGGGTGACACCGTCTCTTGCTGCTGCTGTGGATGTGTGCCCCCCAGTCGCTTTGGGAGACCACTTGGAAGTACCTACTGAAGCCCCAGCTGAGAACACTCTGTGGGAGCTGTTTCATTCCCAGGCATGGACCCTGTAGATACACGGATGTGTGTTCACCAAGAACCGCACACGGGAATGTTCAGAGCAGGGCTTCTGGCGTCCCCCTACAGTTGGTGGCTACCTACTTTCTCATCAACAGAATCAGTGCAGACGTGATCTACCCCATGATGGACCCTTTACAGCATTAGAATGGATGAGGCACAACTTCGCCTAACAACATGGAGAGATCACACCAATACTCCTTTGAGGAAAAGAAGCTGGACATAAAAGACATATGTGTTGGAGCCCGTTTACCTAAAGCGTAAGTCATGAGAGAGCAGTCCATGCTGTAACAGGCAGAGTCAGGTACCCTTAAAGGGCGGGTGGGTGGTGAGTGAACGGAGAACCAGGGTCCCCTAGGGGAGTGGTGGGGTGACCGTGTCCTGCTTCTTGATCTGAGTCTTGGTTCTGAGGGTGGATACTATCTGTGAAGATTCAGCAAACCAGACCATTTGATACCTTTACTTTTGTGTAGCAAAACATTGTTGGAAGAGACTTTTTAATGTCATACTTTGATTTGCCAAAACTTGGTTGAGAGTCCAGGGATGTTTATTATTTTCCCCTGTATTTTTGTCATACATTTGAGATAGCTTTAATAAAATAAATACACAGAGAAAACGAGCAGTGAAAATTTCTTATCTTCATATCTGCCTAACTCTCTCTCCCAATCTCTCTGAAAGGAAACTTCAGACATTAATTTTGTGTCCAGAATTCTGTCTTTTTCTCTGGAAATTCTGGTCATATTAATATAGACTATTGGAGTTCAGGGATATTTTAAGTATTGCTTAATAAAAATTACTCCCCTGGTCCATGATTTCCAAACTATATTTTCACTCTTCTTCCTATGATTTTTAAACAAGTGCAGATCACATGAAAAGATGGAAAACTTAATGTCCAAACTGGATAATAATAGTAAAGGAAGAAAAAAATTATATAATTATATGTCAATTTCATTTCTACATCTAGATGCGAAAGTCTTCAAACAAAAATGTAGAGATGAAATCAAGCCCATTAGTGTATTTAAAAGGGTAGCCACTCCTGGACAAGCACAGTTTGTTCCAGGAGCCGAGAAGCTGGCCTGGGGGACCCCACTCATCCTCACGGCTGCTCCTCTGAACAACTCGGCCACGCCCCGTCCTTCCTTTCTGGATGAGACGTGGTCTCTGTTCTGAGATCTGGTCTCTGCTCTGGTTCCTTTCAGACTTCAGCAGCCACGAGGTCTGGCTCAAACCCTCATCCAGAGTAGCCCTTCTCCCTGGTGGCGTCTCTGATGGGGCTGTCAGGAAGTTCATGGTGGGGACAGGTGCCCTTGGCTTCTCTTCGTTTTCTCTCCCCTTCTCATAACTGCTCTTCTAGGTCCTGCCAGGTCTTCCCAGAGGTACTGTGGGTCAGAGAGCAAGGGCAGAGGCTCGGGGCTGCAGGATCTCTGACGGGGTGTTGACGACTTGCCTTCAGATGCCTTGGGCATCTTCCTGTGAGAACTTGAGTCCAGCCTCTAGAGTGGGCGACAGCCCCCCACCCTGGTGGCTGTCCACATCCCTTCACCACCCAGCTCTGAGTCACGTTCCCCAGGGCTGGGCTTCCCCACTAGCCTCAGGTCTGGCCCTTGGCCACGAGTCGGGGAATCATGGCCCCATGTCCCCAGGTAGTGAGGCCTCCTGCTTCCTCGGGGCCCCCCTTTCTCTTTGCCTGGCCTGACAGCAGTACTGAGTCAAGGTCAATGTCAGACCACCTGGCCTTCAATCCTGGCATTTCCCCTTCCCACCCACAAGACGAGGGGCCAGTCCCTAACCCCTAAGTGTCTCGTTTTCCTCATTGGTTGGCGGAGATGGACGAGAGCCCCCACCTTGGGGGTTTCTTGGGAGGGTGGAGCTGTGCATGGTCCTCAGGCCAATGCTGGCAGGTGGCCCAGATCCCATCGGGTCAGCTGACCCCATCAGGGTCAGCCAGCATCGTGGTGTCCCCTGCTGCCCCCAGCCCTCAAAGCCCATTAGACTTCCCCCTTAGACTTTTTCAGGCCCAAACAGCATCCAGGCTATGTGCCCAGTTGGAGGGGCCAGGGGCCCGGCCCATGGCTGTACCTCTCCAGCACGTCTCCTGTCTCTTGGGCCCCGAACCCTAACCCCACCCTGGCATCCAATGACCCCCCTGCATCTGAGGCCCTCCTTCAGTTCTCACCCAGGGCGGCAGCAGAGGGCCTCGCCAGCCTGGGGCTCCGCAGGCACTCATTTCTTGGGTCGGGGGAGCCCGTGTCCTCTGGACCCTCCCAGCTGAGTGAGCAGCACCATGAGACGGATCGGCTCTCACATCGCACCAAGCCTTGGAGCCCTCCCCCTGCCGCATCCCAAGGCAGTCCCGGCACCTCATGCTCACTGAGTGTTGGCCACTGGATGGTCCACATTTCAGCCCCCAGCCAGGCAAACCAGGGAGCTGTATCCTGCATCCAGACTCTCTGCTAGTGGGCCCATATCAGAGAATTCAGCCTGGTACAACTTTATGTTCCTTCCACCACTATCCACACTCTTAACTCCCATTTCCACACATAGCCCCCAGTTTCTGTCTGTAGAAGTTGGGAAGATGCAGTACTTTTGGAGTGCAGTAAGCCCACTTCCTTTGGTTTATTTTCTGAATGTCCCCTTTCAGGATCTGTTTGGCCTTGGGTCCAGTCCTGGGTCTAGAAGCCATGAGAAGCTCTCAGGGGTAGGGGGTCCCGAGAATCAGTAGCACCTTGCAAAGCGATCACCTCTTTCCCAATCAAGGTTCTCACTTCAGCAGCAGACCCCCTGTGGCATGGGGAATTCAGCTTTTGTTGTAACGTGGCCACTGGCAGTGTGAGGCTCTGGGTTTGGTTTTAGGAGTCTCAGCTCTGCAGCATCAGGAGCGGGCGTCCCGTTCTGGGCAGATAAGGGGTCTTCTGGTTGTGTGTGGTGTGTGAAGCAGGAGTTCTCTCTTCCCACTTTGCTGAACACGATTAGGAACAACCAGCCAATCTTGTTACACCATTAGCTCGACAAAGCATTCCGAAGTCTTAAGGCACAAGTCACCCAGAGCCTGGCCCCTTGTCCATGTTTGCTCAGGGGCATCCAATCCTGATGGCTTTTGTGTCTTTGCTGCCACATTGCACCACAGAGCCAGACCGGGTAACGCCTGTAAATCAAATCAGATTTGAGAAGCAGCTCCAGAAGGCCTGGAACCTGTTCAGAAAACTTGTCCTTAAGATTTCATTCCTCTAGGAGCACTCTTCATTATCAAAGCTTGTGTTGGTCAGTGTTCTCCCAAAAAAACACAACAAATAGGACAGGAAATAATCCTTCACACTTATAGGAAGGGGCCCACACAACTGTGGGGCTGGCAGGTCTGAAATTCAGAAGGAGGCAAGTAGATGAGGGACCCAGGCAGGAGTTAATGCTGAACTCTTGAGGCAGAATTTCTTTTTCTGCAGGAAATCTCAGTTTTGGTTCTAAAATCCTTCAACTGATTAGATAAGGGCCACCCCCACAGCCAAGGGTCATCTTCCTCCTTGGAGTGAACCAACTGTAGATGTAACTACATCCATAAAATATTTGTACAGAGGAGCCCACACTCACATTTGATAACATACCTGGGGACTGGAGCTCAGCCTGCTGACACAGAGGACTCCCCTTCACAGGGACTGATTCTGAACATTTTATTGTGTTCCATTGATCTGTTTGTCTCTCTGTGAAGATGTCAGACTGTTGTGATTGAAGGAGTTATTTATACTTCATGTTAAAAATAGCTATTCTGGGAGAGTCTATCTTCTATGTGCAACTTTAAATCACTTTGTCCTGTTCCCCAAAATGCCACATTAAGGATCTGATTGCAATACTAGTTAATGCACGACTTACACAGAAAGGACCCAGGCTCTTCTGCCAGACACACGATTGCATTGCTAAAACCAGAGCCTGCACTGAGAGCTCCATTAAGATCACACAGGACGTGGCAATACAGCTACAGGACGAAGTAAGCGAACAGAATACACTGTTGATCAGAAACATCCAGTTGCAAATGGAGGTCACAGATAATTCCACCCGAGATAACAAAAAACTATACAATTTCTAAGAATGCATTTAACCAGAAGGTGAGGCAGTGACATGTGGAATATCACGCTGTTGTTGCTTGCTCACTTTTGTGACCCCGTAGATGGGAGCCCACCGGGCTCCTCTGTCCATGGCACTTCCCAGGCAAGAATATCAGAGTGGGTTGCCACTTCCTTGTCCAGGGGGGTCTATAACATCTGACTAAATGGCAGGAGATTTCTGGATGGCGGGTGCTGGGTGTCTGGGCCGGCAGACACTCAGGCCAGGGATGACTCTGGAAGCTCACTCGCAGCGGGACGGATACACTGGCAGAGATGCTGCAGACGGAACAGGACACTGTTCCCCGGGGGCCCACAAAGCTCCCCGCAGCCTGTGTGTTTTGGACCCAGTTCTTTAGACTCCGTGGATCTCAGTGTTCTTCCTTGAAAAACGGTCCCCATAACACTTGCTTCTTTACCTGTATGATTTTTCAGGGATTGAGTGGGCTGTTCGATGGAAACCGTTGTGTAATCTGCAAAATAAGCTTCTGTGTCTGGAGTACCAATGGCATTATGGCGCATCAGACGGGGGTCTTGTCACTTGGTGTCTGCCTGTGAGCACGTGCCCGTGGGTGCACATGCGTCCCTTAAAGAATGTCCCAGGTAGTAATCCCTCCTTACGACTTCTCAGGAGCAAGCTTGGCGCTTTCTAAAACTATGCTCTGGAGACCATTCTTTGGACATTTTTTTTTTTTTTTTTTACCAGCGAACATCGTTTTGAGGCTCCCAACCTGCTCTACCAAGGGAACATTTCACGCAAAGATGCCACAGTAAAGGACAGCAACAGTATGGACCTGACAGAAGCAGAAGATATTAGAAGAGGTGGCAAGAATACACAGAAGAACTCTACAAAAAAGATCATAATGACCCAGATAACCGAGATGGTGTGATCACTCACTTAGAGCCAGACATCCTGGAATGCAAAGTCAAGTGGGCCTTAGGAAACATCACTCCAACAAAGGTAGTGGCGGTGATGGAATTCCAGCTGAGCTCTTTCAAATCCTAAAAGATGATGCTGAGAAAGTTCTGCAGTCAATACACCAGCAAATTTGGAAAACTCAGCAGTGGCCAAAGGACTGGAAAAGGATTTCATTCAGATCCCAAATAAAGGCAATGCCAAAGAATGTTCAAACCACCACACAGTTGCACTCAGCTCACACGCTAGCAAAGTAATGCACAAAATTTTCCAAGCGACACTTCAACAGTATGTGAACTGAGAACTTCCAGATGTCCAAGCTGGATTTAGAAAAGGTAGAGGAACCAGAGATCAAATTGCCAATATCCACTGGATCATAGAAATGTCAAGAAAATTTCAGAAAAACATCTACTTCTGCTTCACTGACTATGCTAAAACATTTGACTGTGTGGATCACAGCAAACTGGGAAATTCTTCAAGAGATGGGGATAGCAAACCACCTGACCTGCCTCTTGAGAAACCTGTATGCAGGTTAAGAAGCAACAGTTAGAACCAGACATGGAACAACGGACTGGTTCCAAAGTGGGAAAGGAGTGCATCAAGGCTGTATATTGTCACCCTGCTTATTTAACTAATATGTGGACTATTTCATGTTAAATGCCAGGCTGGATGAAGCACAAGCTGGAACCAAGATTGCCATAAGAAATATCAATAACCTCAGATATACAGTTGACACCACCCTTATGGCAGAAATTGAGGAGGAACTGAAGAGCCTCTTGATGAAAATGAAAGAGGAGAGTGAAAAAGTTGGCTTAAAACCCAGCATTCAAAAAACTAAGATCATGGCATGCAATCTCATCACTTCATGGCAGATAGATGGGGAAACAATGGAAACAGTGACAGCCTTTGTTTTCTTGGGCTCCAAAATCACTGCGGACAGTGACAGCAGTGATGAAATTAAAAGATGCTTGCTCTATGGAAGAAAAGTTATGACCAACCTAGACAGCATATTGAAAAGCAGATACATTACTTTGTCAACAAAGGTCCATCTAGTCAAAGCTGTGGTTTTTCCAGTGGTCATGTATGGATGTGAGAGTTGGACTGTGAGGAAAGCTGAGCGCTGAAAAACTGATGCTTTTGAACCGTGGTGTTGGAGAAGACTCTTGAGAGTCCCTTGCACTGCAAGGAGATCCAACCAGTCCCTCCTAAAGGAGATCAGTCCTGGGTGTTCATTGGAAGGACTGATGCTGAAGCTGAAACTCCAATACTTTGGCCACCTGATGCAAAGAGCTGACTCCTTAGAAAAGACCCTGATGTTGGGAAAGATTGAAGGTGGGAGGAGACGGGGACGACAGAGGATGAGATGGTTGGATGGCATCTCTCACTCAATGGACATGAGTTCGAGCAAGCTCTGTGAGTTGGTGATGGCCAGGGAGGCCTGGCGCGCTGCAGTCCATGGGGTCTCAGAGAGTCGGACACGACTGAGCGACTGAACTGAACTGAGCTGACCTGAGTCTGCTTGTTGTTTCCCTGGTGGCTCAGTGGTAAAGGACGCCCCCGCCCCTGCAGAGACCTGGGTTTGATCCCTGGGTTGGGAGAATCCCCCGGATAAGGAAATGGCAACCCACTCCAGTATTGCCTGGGAAATCCCATGAGCAGAGAAGCCTGGCTGGCTGCAGTCCATGGGGTCTCAGAAGAGTCAGGCACAACATAGCAACTAAACAACAACAATAAACCTGCCCGCCAGCTTTTCCTGCTTCCTCGAGATGCAGTTGAACCGACCAGTTAAATACACTTGGGAGGTAGCTGTTTGAAATGCAGACTTAATTCGTGTTCCCAAAGGCTCTTAAATTATTCAGGTAACCTTGGACGAGTCAATTAACCTCTCTGGGCTCACTGTCTTTATCTGGAAGACAAAGGGGCTGGGGAAGACGGCTGTGTGACGGTCCATGAGCTCCCGCCTGGCTTCTGGGCTACGACGTGGGGTTCAGGTCCCCAGGGTGTGTGGATTCCTGGTGCTGATGGCACAAGGAAGAACCACAGATAAACTGCTTCCAATGAGAAGATGTTGTGAGACGAATATGCACCTTCAGGTAGAGAATAATCATCCTCTTCAGTGGACAAGAAAGCTACCTGATAAGATAACAAATTCAAGCAAATCCTACTTTGATTATGAAGCAGGGAATATAATTCAGCTCTGGCTTTCTCGGGCTGCAACATGATACGTTATTAGGGCCTTGGACTTACAGCTGAGAGTGTGCACCTCGGGCTGCACGCCTTTCGGAGGGGAGCTTGGTACCATGGACATCTCTTTGCCAGCAGGCGTGAGGATCCGCGCTGGAAGATATTTAATACTGAGCGATAATAGGATTCAGTGCTCATTATTCAAGAGCAGGCACGGGTTCTGGCCCACGGTAATTATTAAAACCATGTTTATGCCAAGTAATGCAATGAACGTCACCTATTTTTGACCCGACTGAGCACAGGAGATGGGGGAGGTGATGTTTTACATCTTATCAATTGGATTTAGAGTGTGCCTGTGCTGTGGGCGGGGAGTGGGGGTCTGTCTGGGGTGATCAGCGCATGGCTGGCAGACGGATGGACGGCTGTCAGGCTGCCCACTGTTTCAGGTCTCAGGGGACCCCGCCTTCTGCCAGGGACCTGGGGACGCTGAGCCGGAGCTCACTTTAGCTACAGGATCAGATTCCAGTCTCCTAGCTTGGTCAAGATCCTTCCCTGCCAGCTGCCATCTTGCACTGGGTCCATAGCACCTAATGTTGGTGCGTCAGTTTGCATCATAAAGGTCTCCAGCCCCGGGGGTGGGAGACCAAGGTGAGCTCCTCTCCAAGGGCCAATGAGACGTTCACTAGACCCCAGGAGAAGCAGAGCTGACCCCTGCTCCTGCACACAAACCTTCTCACTTTCTCCAGCCAGAGATATGGGATCAGGGCCCTGACAGGGAAGACCCCAAAGTCCCTGGCCCTTCCCCCAGCTGCTCACCAGGCCCCCAAGGCACCTTTCAGAGCTGTTTCCAGGCATTCTCGTGGCCTAGAGGGTCAGACTCTGCTTCCCAGCACAGCTTTCTGTGTCCCTGTGAAACGCCAATGGTTGGTTGGGCCGGGGGCTTCATTTCTGTCCCCGGCTGGCGCTGCTGCAGCTGGAACATTCTGGACCTGGCTGTCTGCCTCAAAGATGCATAAGGGCCCTTTCTCCCACCTCCTGGCACTCAGCCTCTGACCTCAGTGTGGAGCTCCTGGGGCACCAGAATTTCAGGCTCCCATGAACCCTCAGGAGTCCCGCTCATCCTGAGACTCTGGGGGCGCTGGGAGCCGGAGGCGGCCTCCTCCAGCTAGCTTCATCCCTGCTCATCGGCCTGTGACCTGGGGTGGGGGTCTGCTCCCTGAGGCTGGGCTCTGTGCCCACGAAGGCTGCCTAGCAACTGGACCACAGGGGACATGGCTGGACCAGAGGGGACAAGACAGGACCACAGAAGACCAGGCTGGACCATAGAGGACCAGGAGACGTCGGGCGAGAGGACAGATGGACACCCAGGTCACACATCTGCAGAGCGGCTGCCCTGCTCCTTGTCCAGGTCCATCTCCATGCATCAGGAGTGCCTGGGACTCGGCTAATCGTTGGACCCTTCCCCGGAATAGACAGCCTCCTCCAATGTCCATGAGGTGCCTCTCGAGGCCTGAGCGCGTGTCCTCATTACTTGCAGGAACAGCCTCTCTGGGTGAGTGCAAATAGATTTTTGTTTTCAGCTGCAAATCTGCGATTCCAAATTTCTTCAACCTCATCCACTGTTCTGTTTCAATTCTTCTGTCAAAGGCCTTTGTGGAAGGAGTTGACGGCCGAGGGCTGATGAACTGGCAGATTGAGTGCTGGGCTGTAGAAAATTTCAAATGTGTGCGGCCGACTCGTTAGGGAGCAAAAGAGACTCGAAGGCATAATGAAAAATTAGATTGAAAAACGTGCTTAATTTATAATGCAAAGTAGATTTAGTATAGATGGTGGCCAGGAAGCTCACTGTGTTCCAAGTGCATGCGTGCGAGTGTGCGCGGACCTGCGTTTTTCTCTGCTTTTGGATGACTGCTTTGTGTTGCTTGCTCATTACTCTTTCAAGACCATCTGGCGGCCCTGGACAGAGCTCCATGAAGATGGGGTTTGGCAGTTCGGGGGGGGGCTGGGTGAGTGGAGGTGGGGCTAGATGCCTGGGGAACGTGCACCCTGGGGCTGACGTCACCAACACCAGAGACCTGGGTGCCCCTGTGGGCACTGCTCACAGAAGTCCGGGGTCCTGCTCCTCCAGCGCCCCGGCCTGAGCATCTCCGTCAGCCCGCAGCCCCCACAATCTCTCCAGGGGGCCAAGATGGCAGATCCTGCAGCCCACACCCCTGACGAGGCCGGAGGCCTGGGTGGTGGTGGGAGCAGGGCCCTGGAAAAGGAAAACAAAGCCCTGGACAGCTGAGGCTGGCTGGGTGGGGGCGCAGAGACCCGTGAGGGCCTGAGGTAAGACGTGGACCTCCTGACCCAGAGACAGGCCCTCCCAGTGCACAGAGGATGTGCTGTCTCTCCAGCATCCCTGTCTCCGCAAACCCCCTGGTGGGTGGGGGGCCCCCGGGGGTAGACTCCACTGTTGCCTCCATCCCCGGCCAGCAGGCACCCCTGGTTTGCCATCCGTCGGGGGAGGTAACAGGAGGGCCCCCAGGACCGCTGGGTGTGAGCTGCAGCAGGTTGTCCCTAGGCTGGCCCGGCTCCTCTCTCCCCAGCCTGGCAAGAGCTGGGCAGTGGTTTTTCCATCTTTCTTCCAATGCTGTTTGGAGCATCGTGACTGTGATGAAGGAAACTCATCAAAGCTGGGCGATTCAGCTCTGAGCTGCCAGAGAGCCGGCCTCAGAGTCGGTGCTCCGGGCCTCGCTCCCTGGCTGGCCTGCAGCAGGGCCGAAGCAGCGCTGCCGGGTTCCCACCGGCTTCTCAGGGGCTATGAGCGTCTCAGAGCTTGCTGGGCCCTGCCCTCCATTATGGGCTGAGTGGTGTCCGCCCAGGTTTCCGTGTTGAAGTTCTAACCCCCATGACATCGGAATGTGACTGCATTTTGGAGACAGAGTCTTTAAAACATATTTAAAGTAAAGTGAGGTCACAGAGGTGGGCCCTGATCATGACTGGTGTTGTTATAAAGAGAGGTGATCAAGACCTAGAAGCTTCCCAAATGGCTCAGTGGTAAAGAACCTGCCTGCAATGCAGGAGACAGAAGAGAGGCAAGTTCCATCCCTGGGTTGGGAAGATTTCCTGGAGTAGGAAATGGCAACCCAGTCCCAATATTCTTGCCTGGGAAAGGTCGTAGACAGAAAAGCCTGGTGGGCTACAGTTCATGGAAGGGCAAAGAGTCGGACACGATCGAATAAACACCTACGATCAAGCCCCAGAATCACACAGAGGGATGACCTCATGAGGATACAGGAAGGAGAGACCCATCTACACGCCCAGGAGAGGCCTGGGGAGGGACCAGCTGTGCTCCCTACCAGAATCTAGATTCCAGACTCTAGGACTTGGAGAGAATCAGCTTGTGTTGTCTAAACCCCCCAGTCCGTGGTTTTGCAGCCACCAAGCTGCCTGACAGCACATCAGATGTGGTTTTGTCACCTGCACGGTGACCGACCTGTAGTGACAGACAGGCTTGTAAGGGCTGGCGCAGGCGGAAGGCAGGTGCGACTCTGGGGCGGCCTGAGTCTGGATGTGTGAATGTCTGCCTCGCCCGGGCTCCCCAGCCGCAGGGTCTGGGGAAACCCCAGGCTGCTCTCCCATCTCCAGGCTCCCCCTCCTCACCCTCTATTCCAGCGAAGCCCCCAACACCAGAGAGCAACGTGTGCCCATTTCACAGTGCCCCCGAGGAGACGCCGAAGCTTTCCTTGACCCTGCCATTCATTCTCAAGCAGCTCCTCCTTTCCCATGGAAACTTTTAATGAAAAAATAATAAAGATGCTAACTATAGAAATCAGATAAAAAAAAAAGGAAGTAAGACACCAGAGCTTGTTGCTGATCAGGAAAAAGTTCAAAAATAGATAAATATTATATATTCCATCAAAAATTTACAATTAATTACCATTTTCATACCATTGAAGTTGTCAGCAAGTTTGATTACTATTCTCAATTATAGACTTTGCAAATGCCCCCCTCCTTCCCAAAGTACAAGTGACATTTCTAATTGCTGATCTAAGACTCTGCTTCCCAAAATAGATGGAGAAGACAAAAATAAGTGTGGGGATGATGGTGTTTCATCACCCAGTGTTGGGCAAACTGTCATGGGGGCGGCAGCAGGAGGGGAAGCTGGCCAGTCCAGCAGCCTCGGGGAAGACCCACAAGGCCCAGCCTGTCTGGCCTGGGAAGACCTGCCCCTGCCCACTTCCTTTGTTTCATTTCCAGCCCCAGATGAGGCCCCTGGAGGGCAGGTGCCTCTCCACACTGGAGGGCAGGTGGTCCTCAGGCAGGGACGGTGGTGGTGGGCAGGGAGGTGGCCCCTCTGCTCAGGACCCTTGGATCACTGGCTGCAGCCACACCTCTGAGCCACAGATGTGCCCACATCCACCCCACCGGGTGGGCAGTCTGTTCCGTGACGGCCCCGGACTCCATGCGCACCGTCACGCCCCCTTCTCCCTCCCCACACCCTTGGCCAGGCTCCTGGTCCGTGCCCCGTCTCCCAGTTCTGCATGCCCGGCGTGGTGGACAGTTCCGTCCACCCCCCCCCCCCAGTTTTAGGACTCTGCTGGGCTAGGCCTCTGTCACATATCTGGACTCCCCTCTTCCCCCACTCAGGGCCCTCTGAGGTCAGAGCCATTGGCTCATCTATAGAGAAGTGCCCCAGACTCCGGAAGCTAGAGGTCAGGCTGAGGGACACAGCCAGTGATGGGCAGAGCAGGGACATAGCTGACCGCCCAACCTCTGCTTCTGCGGCCGTCTGTCCTCATAGCTAGGGTGCACAAAGAGCTGCTTTTGTACACGTGGGTCTCCCTGGCCAGGCGGTGGAGGGCATCCACCCTGCGGAGGAAGGTCAGCCTTTGACACCTGGGAAAGGGGATGGTGATGCAGACCCAGGTCACGGCCGTGATCCTCCCATGAACCTGCGGATTCACCCCCTTCTCTTTACCACGTGGCCGGGGGCTTTCTCAGTCCCCTGCAGAGCGGCTTTGCTCCTGGATTATCCAGACGGAGCATCTCCGACAACATCTGAATCAGAGCCAGAAAAGGCACCCTTGCCGCCTGTGTTCACACACGTGTGGGTTCGTGTGACAGGGGGATGCTGACCCAGACCTGACCCGACTCCCACTGGTCCCTGAGACAATCACTTGCTAATCCCATTGGCCACCCTGTGTCATCATGCCGTCTCTGTTTCTCAGGGGAAGCCATACGAGTGTCCGTGAGCTCTCGGGGGGGGAGAGAGTCCCCCCATCACACCATCTTGGGCTGCGTGCGCAGCACACGCTATGTCCGGTGTAGAGCTTGCGGGACAGGAGCCCAGGGCAGAGACCTCCGGCCACGAGAGCCGTGTTGCCCCCAAGGCCAGTCTGAGCTGAGTGTGGTGAGGATCCTGGGCTGGAGGCATCCCCGGGAGCCAGTCTCCACATTCTGTGCCTTCCCAGGGTGGATGCACTGCTCCATGTAGTGGTTAATTTTACATGTCAGATTGGCCCCGAGTGTCTAGGCATCGGGTTAAACATCAATCTAGACATGTCTGTCTGCAGAGCAGACGGTCCTTCCCAATGTGGGGGCCTCATCCAATCCACTGAGGGCCTGCATGGACCCAAAGGGGGAAGAGGAGAGTGTCCACTGTCTCCTGAGCTGGGACACTCCTCCTGCCTCCAGCTCAGATTTGCCCCTGGGCTCCTGGTTCTCAGCCACCAGCTTGGACCAGAAGTATGACTCTGCCTCCCCTGGCATCCAGCTCGAAGACTACACGTCTTGGGACGTCTCAGCCAGTTCCTGTAATAAACCTCTTTATGTGTATATATTCTGCTGGTCTCTTTTCCAGGAGACCCCCGACTAATACACTCAGCTAAAGGAGACTGAAGACCCCATATACTGGGGGAGGATCTGGGTGGGGGTCAAGGTTCTGGTTAGAGGTCACAGCCCCTCTGTCTTGAAGGACACCACTGACCCTCGGGCCCCTTCTCTGCCCCTCGAGAAGCCTCAGCTGACTGGGGTGGGGGCTTATGGGGGCCTCTGGTCTGTCCACTGCGGTCACAGGATGGAGGCCGCTCACAAGAATCAGAGGAGGCGAGCTCCTCTCGAGATGTGTAGCTGGGACAGAGTCTGTTTTTTATTTCTCAGCTGGGGTCAGCCGTTTTATTGAACATTAGAATTCCTGCTTCATCGTTACTGTGGCTCTGACTCATATCTGATGGGAGACTTTCATGATCACCCATAAATTTGAGTGCTTATTTAAGAAAAAAAAATCAGTGGTGGAAATTTATGATTAATTGTGTAAATTTTTAGAACCCAGCGTTGAGCTTCCCAGGGGAGAGAGGTCTCGGGTCTGGGAAGGGGCTCAGAGAAGCAGAGGCCCCTGTGACCCGCCTCAGCACCTGCTGCTCAGGCTCATCTTGGGAGCCCCGAGGTGCTGGGGGAGGACCAGCCGCCCCTCAGCAGGTGGCATAGGACACGTCCCTTCATCGGCTCCGAGATCTGAGTTGGGAGGCTGTGGGCACTGGAGTCCCTGGTCTACCCCCAGCCCGGTGTCCCTGGGGCTCTGGGTGGATCCGCGCGTCCAGAGCACTGATGACGCTGCTGGTACCGGCAGCGTGCCTGCCCCAGCAGCCGGGGCCCGGCCGCCTTCCATTAAATAGTGTAATTGTTCGTGCCGGTGGGTGGGACGCACAGCTCTGCCCGGCCGCAGGCCCTGGAAAAAGCCTCCTAGTGTCGGTTTTCTTGGGCTGGAGCCGTGCACCTAGAGCATCGTCACCCTCACTTAAACGCATCTCCTGCCCACTCAGAGCAAATGCGATTTTCCTTTTTATGACTATTGCTTATTTACATGAAAAAAGTGTACACCGGCCCCAAACTACCCGCAGCCAACGCTCCCAACCACCTGGCACCAGACCCGGAGACCCCCGAGGCCCCCCAGAGACATGGAGAGGGCGGATGATGGCCTGGGTGGGGGATCCTGGAGGGCAGCGCTGGTCCCCCTCCCGCCCTGGCCTCAGCCCTCTCCCCTCCTCCGCCGCAGCCACCTGGCCCCACCTGGAGCGGCCGGCCGGTCGGTCAGGTCCCTCCTCCGGGGGAGCCGCTGGGAGCAGAACAGTCACTGCACCCCGGTGTCACCTGTTCCTCTGTCCCGTGGGAGGGGTCTCCCGGCTGTTTGCAGAGCAGAGCCCAGCTCACGAGGCTGCAGGGACAGAGCCTGGAGCTGTGTTGAGGCGGGAAGGACTGCTCTGTCCACCACGTACCCAGCGGAGAGCGTCCGGTGTGGGGTGGCCCTGAACTTGTGGCTCAGGGCTCGGGGCTTGAGGCTTGCGCACAGCAGCTGGGGCGGAGGAAGGAAGGGATGAGGAAGCCCCCCTGAGTCTGGCTCCTCCCTTTCTGGGTGGTGGGACCGTGTGGGGCTGCCCCTTCCTCACCTTTAAGAGGGATGGTCATTGAACCTGCAGGGAGACTGAGGTGGCAATTCAGGAGCAGTGAGGAGTAGTTAATGGGTGAGGGCCCAATAACGTGAAGTGAAACTGATAGTTTCTCAGTCGTGTCCAACTCTTTTGCGACCCCATGCACGTCTACCAGGCCCCTCTGTCCATGGGATTCTCCAGGCAGGAACACTGGAGTGGGCATCCATTCCTTCCTCCAGGGGACCTTCCGGACCCAGGGACTGAACCCAAGTCTCCCAGCTTGCACGCAGATTCTTTACCGTCTGAGCCACCAGGGAAGCCCCCAGTAATGTGAATCCCCCAGGGAACTCCCCCCACAGGCCCTCACTGACCCTGTCCACAGGAGGTACAGGCTGGGGACCCAGGCTCCTCCCCTCATAGCCCCCCCAGCCTGGCCCAGACCTCTCGCTGGGGTCTCTCCCCCAGATTTTCCAGGGTTGGGGGGTGGAGACAGGTGAGGGGAGCTGGGGGCTGCAGTGGGTGCCTGTGAGATGCCTGGGAGCAGCCTGAGCAGCTCCGGGTGCCGATGGAGCTACACGGAGGTTAGGGGTGGGAAGGCCATGCCTGAAGGGGAGGGACGCGCTAGTTAGCGCTCCCTGGCCCAGGCCCTGTGCTGGGACCTGGGACAGCTTCAACCTAGCTATGCTATCGAGGTGGCAAGTGCCCAGGACGCAGGCACGGGGAGATCAGCCAAGAGCCGGGGTGGAGCAAGCTGCACCCCCACTCGGAGGAAGAGGTGATGCCCCTGGAAAGGGCTCTCAGCTGGGACTGGTCTGCTCCATCCTGGGGCCAGTGGCAATGTCTGCAGACATCGCGGGTCATCCAAACTTGGAGGGTGGGCTTTCCCGGTGGTCCAGGGGTTAGGAATCTGCCTGCCAATGCAGGGGACACAGGTTCGATCCCTGATCCAGGAAGATCCCACATGTGGTGGAGCAATTAGTCCTGTGAGCCACACCTGCTGAGCCTGCCTGTCCCAGAGCCTGTGCTTTGCATCCAGACGCCCCCAAAATGAGATGCCCCCACACTGCAACCAGAGGAAAGGACAAGCGGCAATGAAGACCTAGCACAGCCAAAAATAAATAAATACAAAAAAAAAAAATATTTGGAGGGCGCCACTGGCCCCCAGTGGATGGAGACCAAGGGAGCCGCAGGCCTGCAGTGCTGGGAAGCGCCCGGCATAGACAGCGGCCCGCCCCACACCGTGTCTCAAGGCTGAGGTGCAGAAACTCCATGCAGACCAGGGACGGGCCTTGGATCTGCGCTTTGGCAACCGGAGCTGGCGGATCCCACAGCACGCGGCAGAATGCAAGCCCACACCCAGGGGCTACGAACGCGGACTGCATCATCCCAGGATTTACCAACAGATTTGGGACAAAGGCTGTTCTTTCAACCTTCAAGTCAACACGGCTGAATTACTGGAAGCCAAGTTCACACACTTTTTCGAGATGGCAAAAGGGGTTCTCAGCTGGTAACCAAGCCTGGACGCCCACGTTCCCTGCCTCTCTGTCAATCAGCGTATCTTTTCAGGGGGCCAGAGGGCTAGGGGAGGGGCTCCCACGGGTGGCCTTTCCCCACGGTGGCACGGTGAGCGGGTCGGGGGCAGCAGGTGGGAATCTTCACTGATGCCCCTCACGGCGTGGCCAGTGAGAAACCAGCCCCCGTGCCACATGCATAGCGTTGTGCCGGCCGGGAGGGGAGGTCTGTGCTGGGGGAGAGGGCGGCGGGCGAGCAGGAAGCGGGTGGGCTGCGCGTGCGGCTGCCCCGGGACCCGATGAGGTGCGGGTCCAGGAGCATCCTCCCGAAACCGAGCGCATCCTCGGAGGAGACAGCGACCCGGCCGCTGCGGCCGCGGGCGCCAGCGGCGGTGGCATCACAGGCTCATCGTCTGTTCTCCGCGGCCTCCGATGGCGACAGGCCTTGGGACGCGGTAAGACGCTGCGGCAGAGAGACGGCACCTACTGCTGAACGTCAAGCAGCGCGGACGAGGCGTCCGTGGATTATGCTTTACTTTTTAAAAGTCACCTGGGGGAGAACGCCTGGCGCACGCACATGCTTGCTCGGTGGGGCGGAAGAAGCCGGGGAGGGGTCTGTGATCTGTGGCCGGCGCGCGTGTCGTCTGCGTCAGCTGCACGTTTTTAAATGCGGTGGGACCCGGGGCTCCCGCGTGAACACAGAGGGGAAAAGGCAGGGGGGAGCGATCTCACCGCAGAGGCACCTCGGCCCGCAGAACGGTGCCCATCCGCCCCCGAAAGGGGGAAACGTGGTCCGCGGCGGCGGCCTCTCCCGGGGAAATCGAGGGGCCTGAGGGCTGGGACGCGGAGCACAGGGAAGGTGGGTTCCACTTCCTTCTGGGGGCCCGCCACCCCCACCCCATGGAGATCTGTGAACCTGTGAGACCCAGGCAGCGCGTTCTTGCAGCGGAGACTACAGCGGGCAACCGGGGTACACTGCACCCCCAGGCCCGGAGGAGCCCCGGGCCCCGGTGAAAACAGCAAAGCAGTCTCTCAGCGTGGAGTTGCTGACCTGGAGAGGCCTCTGGAGAGTGAAAACTTGCTCGAGTTTCCGGATCAGTGTGTGTTGAGCCATAAACACTCACACTTCTCTGCCAGTAATTTCTTGTCTGGGAATTTATCTTCGGGACATGATCTGAGATGAACCCAGAGATGTTCACACAAAGGTATTAATTCCATCGACACTTAGCAGGAAAAACGGCCATGGCCTCAGTGTTTCCTGGTTTATGTCTGTCTCCTACTGTTTTATCCTCTCTGTCCACCTGTTTGTCCTCTTCCCCATCCCTGGACGTGCGCCCGGGACGGTGGGGTCTGGACTGGCCAATTTTCTTTTCTGCAAGAACAGCACTGGAAAATATGATTTTTGTTAGATGAACGAATGGCCGGCAACAACCTTCAGTTATACTCTGAATATCCTTAAGCAGCTATTAAAGCTATGTCTTTAAAGAGTTCAAATGATGAGTGCAAATGTTTGGGTTGTTGTTCAGTTGCTCAGTCGTGTCTGACTCTTTGCAACCCCATGGACTGCAGCACACCAGGTCTCCCTGTCCATCGCCAGCTCCCGGGGCTTGTTCAAACTCATGTCCATCGAGTCAGTGATGCCATCCCACCATCTCATCCTCTGTTGTCCCCTTCTCCTCCTGCCTTCAATCTTTCCCAGCATCAGGGTCTTTCTCAATGAGTCAGCTCTAAAGTATTGGAACTTTAGCTTCAGCATCAGTCCTTCCAATGACTATTCAGGGTTGATTTCCTTTAGGACTCTCCAGAGTCTTCCCCACCACCACAGTTCAAAAGTGTCAGTTCTTTGGTGTTCAGCCTTCTTTACGGTCTAGCTCTCACATCCACACATAACTACTGGAAAAACAGAGCTTTGACTGGGCGGGCCTCTGTTGGTGAAGTGACGTCTCTGCTTTTTAACACGCTGTCTTAGGTTGGTCACAGCTTTTCTTACAAGAAGGAAGCATCTTTTCCTTTCACGGCTGTAGTCACTGTCCACAGTGATTTCGGAGCCCAAGAAAAAGTCTATCACTGTTTCTAGCCAATGCTAAAGAAAACAGCAGGCTACAGACCTGCACAAAGTCCCAGGGATAACAGACACGAGGCACACATCAGCCGGTGGCCCCAGGGCTGGACCAGGCCACGGACACACAGGAGGGCCCATTGAGGTGAGCCTCACCGCCTGCCATCATTCACCCCAAGGGGCTGGCCCGGGACTCCATCCTCTTGGAAACTTGTCATTTCCCTCTGAGCCGCTGAAGCACGCGTCAGGGTCCCGAGGACCACCCCTAGGCTCCATGATTGCCTCCATGATTACCCGTAAGACTCAGCGTGCAGTCCTCACAGCTAAGACGTGTCAGGCAACAAGACAGAGCAAGTCAGCAGAGGGCGGGCGCACAGCTGGGGCCCGTGGATCAGGGCAGGCACCAGGGTCCAGCCAGGAGAGCCACCCAGGACATGCTCAGCGCCCACTGCTGAGCTGTGACTCACGTGCGAGGTGCTGTCTGCCAGGGGAGCCCGTCAGAGGCTCCTGCCCCGGGGGTGTGTCCCAGAGCTGGTCTCACCTGGCTGACTCCCAAACTCTGGCCTCCAAGGGAGCCGGCACTCAGCACAATCCCCGGGTGCCACCTGGAGCCTGTTAGGTCCTAGCCTGTCTGCTAGATCTCGCTGCAAGCGGCCAGCTACCGGCACTCTGGGGCGGGTTCTGCAGCAGCCTCCTTCCCTCCCGAGATTGGAGAGGGTATCCGGAGCCCCCTGTCCTTTACATGGGCTCACACCTGGCACGCAGGTGGTCCCCAGCGTATGTGGGAGCCCCAGGAGCACCCAGCATCGCTGGACCCCACCCTGACTCTGGGTCCTCACCCCGCTTCTGGGCCGCTTCTCCATCGCTGAGTCCCACCCCACCCCTGGGCCTGCTCCTCCACCCCTGAATTCCGCCCCCTCCCTGAGTCTCACTCCATCCCTGGGCCTGCTCCTCCACCCCTGAATTCCGCCCCCTCCCTGAATCTCCCCCCATCCCTGGGACCCCTCCCCATCCCTGGATCTCCCCGCTTCCCTGAGTCTCCCCCCATCCCTGGGACCCCTCCCCATCCCTGGATCTCCCCGCTTCCCTGAGTCTCCCCCCATCCCTGGGACCCCTCCCCATCCCTGGATCTCCCCGCTTCCCTGAGTCTCCCCCCATCCCTGGGACCCCTCCCCATCCCTGGATCTCCCCGCTTCCCTGAGTCTCCCCCCATCCCTGGGACCCCTCCCCATCCCTGGATCTCCCCGCTTCCCTGAGTCTCCCCCCA